>ML660201.1:48516672-48900197 GCA_007570785.1 Antilocapra americana | reverse complement strand
GAGGATTGATGCTTGGGGCTGGTGCAGCGAGATTTCCCGGGGGGAGGGAGGAGGGAGGGGGGTTCCGGAGGGGAAGCATATGTAAACCCATGGTGATATCATGACAATGTATGGCAAAAACAATAAAAAAAAAATTTTAAAAAAATGGAGTAGCCCTCATAGTCAACACAATTGACTCTGCCACACAATTGCACTCATCTCCCATGCTAGCTAATGCTCAACATCCTCCAAGTCAGGCTTCAATAGTATGTGAACCGAGAACTTCCAGATGTTCAAGCTGGATTTAGAAAAGGCAGAGGAACCAGAGATCAAATTGCCAACATCTGTTGGATCATAGAAAAAGCAAGAGAATTCCAGAAAAGCATCTACTTCTGCTTCACTGGCTACACTAAAGCATATTGTCACCCTGCTTGTTTAAGTTATATGCAGAGTATATCATGCAAAATGCCGGGCTGGGTGAAGCCCACACTGGAATCAAGATTGCCAGGGAAAATATCAGTAACCTCAGACATGCAGATGACACCACCCTTATGGCAGAAAGAGAAGAGGAACTAAAAAGACTCTTGATGAAGATGAAAGAGGGGGGTGAAAAAGCTGGCTTAAAACTCAACATTCAAAAAACAAAGTCATGGCATCCTGTCCCATGACTTCATGGCAAATAGATGGGAAAACAATGGAAACAGTGAGAGACTTTAGTTTCTTGCACTCCAAAATCAATGCAGATGGTGACTGCAGCCACAAAATTAAAAGACACCTGCTCCTTGGAAGAAAAGTTATGATAAACCTAGACAGCGTATTAAAAAGCAGAGACATCACTTTGCCAATAAAGGTCTGTCTAGTCAAAGCTATGGTTTTTTCAGCAGTCATATACGGATGTGAGAGCTGAACCATAAAGAAGGCTGAATGCTGAAGAATGGATGGTTTTGAACTGTGGTGCTGGAGAAGACTCTTGAGAGTCCCTTGGACAGCTGGGAGATCAAACCAGTCAATCTTAAAAGAAATCAGCCCTGAGTATTCATTGGAAGGACTGATGCTGAAACTGAAGCACCAATAGTTTGGCCACCTGATGTGAAGAGCGACTCACTGGAAAAGACCCTGATGCTGCAAAAGACTGAAAGGAAAGAGAGAAGGGAATGGTAGAGGATGAGATGGTTAGATAGTGTCACCGACTCAATGAACACGAATTTGAGCAAACCCCCGGAGATAGTGGAGGACAGAGGAGCCTTGTGTGCTACAGTCCATGGGGTCACAAAGAATCGGACACGACTTAGTGAGTGAACAAAAGCAAGTTTGCCTATCTATTTAACCAACAGAAATATCTTACTTTTGTACATAAAATTGACGGCTTATTATCATCAGTTTTTGAAGCCATCTTACTCTTGGAATATTCAACATTTATATTTCAACTGGTTGACTGAATTTCAACATATAAAAGCAAATAAGGTCACTTTTCACTCTTTAAGTTACTTCTAAATGCTTATATATCTTTGGAACTGAACTCAGTTATTTATAATAAACTTATGCTTGTGTTTCATATATTTCTATAATGTGGATCTGCACAATCACATGACGATTGATCACACAAAAGTTCCTAAATCCCAAAAATAACACTGATGCAGGTAACTAGCTTTTTGTCCTTCCAAACTCAGGTCAAAGCTGAAGCCCAAATTAGATTCTTTCAAGCCATATTTTTCTTACCTCAACCTCATATTACCTCAGCCATATTTTTGAATGGCATTTAATTCTTACATCAACTATATCCATACTGAAAAGAAAGAAAGTGAAGTCGCTCAGTCATCTCTGACTCTTTGCGACCCCATGGATTGTAACCTATCAGGCTCCTGCATCCATGGAATTTTTCAACCAACAGTACTGGAGTGGGTTGCCATTTCCTTCTCCAGAGGATCTTCCTGACCCAGTGATCAAACCCAGGTCTCCCGAATTGCAAGCAGACATTTTACCATCTCAACCACTGGGGAAGCCCATATCCATACTGGGTACTGGTCAAAATTTATGTTTTGTCTCTTGTGACTCACGAGAAGTTAAAAGAGAAAAAAAGACAGAACATCTGTGTAGCTATTTCCAGAACCATAGCTATTTCGGGACGTCTTTTAAGAATCCTAATGATATATTGGTGTAATGCTTTTTTCTTACTGTGCCTGAAAAGTCAATAAATTATTTTTAAATTATGTAAACATTTAACTCACTTACAAGCTGAGACAGCATCTTGAAGTTTGAGATGATCTAGCCTCTGAAGCAGAGCCAAGAACAAAAGGTGAAGATGGGCAGAAAGACAGGAGGTGGTGACACATCTCATGTTTTTACCTCATGATCCACTCGTAAACACTGTTTCCGGTCTTCACACCTCTAAGCTCCAGTAGTTTCAAGGTTTTAGAGCCCAAGTGACCCAAAAAAGTTCTTAATTGGAAACTGAAAATGCCACCTGACCCCACTGCCATTTCCTTACACAATCAGAGAAATGGTGAACAACAGAAAAAAGAAAACATATAGATGCATATATATGTGTGTATATATATATACATACATATATATATATATATATTCTGGAAGGGTACATATAATATATGAAACATAGGGGAATGTTTTGTGCTTTGCCTTATACCCCAAAGTAGGAACTAACAGAAACAAGCCCAGTCCTATACAGACAGATCTATGGGTGTCTCAGGTGAAGAAGGAGTGATAGACTGGGCCACCTCAAAGGACTCCATCCATGGAGGTAGTGGCAACAGAAAAGGGGAACCTGAAATATTAGTGGAGGATAGAGGTCTTAAAAACCAGGTGCAAAAATAAGTATTGTTTCTGCCTGCAGTTCTCATCCCTCTTTACTTCTCCCATTATTGTGTTTGAGTTATGCTGGTTCTGGTTAAATTTAACATTTGGTTCACAGGATACAGATGATCAGCTGGGCTGAAGTGAAAGTCCAAAAGAAACTAACACCACTGAGAGAGCATGGGCTTGGATGACTGAACTCAGGAACTCATTTCTAGTTGCAGCACTTGATGACTTTGGGCTACCCTCCAAAACACACATTAGGTATATAATTTTACTTTTACAGAATGATATTATGCATGCATGTCTGAGGGTATCTTTTCAGGACAGTTTTTTGTTTCTCTTTTTTTCTACCAGTCTTTTCATATCCTCTCTGCCTCCTCCTAACTGATATCCCCCAAGCCTCACAAATGGCCCGTGTTCTCTGTCCTAATGCACCATATCCATACACAGTTGTCTGGGGTTTTGTTTTTTGCCATTGTTTACAATACACAATACACTGTTCTTTGCATCTTACTTTTGAACCCAACAACACTTTGTGGAAATTCTTCCTAATCAGCCAGTTTGGCTCTAATTCTTTCTGTTTAATAGCATAATAATATTCTAGATGTGGCTGGGCCATAACTTATTGAACTTTTCTGTGCTGTGTGTATGCTTAGTCACTCAGTCGTGTCTGACTCTTTGCAACATCATGGACTACAGCCTGCCAAGCCTCTGTCCAAGGGGACTCTCCAGGCAAGAATCCTGGAGTGGGCTGCCATGCCCTCCTCCAGGGGATCTTTCCAACCCAGGGATTGAACTCAGGTCTCCCGCATTGCAGGTGGAGTCTTTACCATCTGAGCCATCAGGGAAGCCCGAACCTTTCTAGCATTTAGCATTAATCACTTTTCAAGATTCTTCTTTTTCACTTACATATCCTCACATGCAGTCACTGGTGCTTTTAAGCTATGGCATTGGCTCCCAGGTATGGGATTGGTGGGGCACAGGACATATGTTTTAAATTTTAAAGAACCTGGCAAATTATAAAACAATAATAATAATTTACTTTTCCACAGACAGCATATGAAGAAACCCCTCACTTTTTCCCATCTTTCACTGACTCTTTATACCAGGCATTTCCACTCTTCCTAATGTGGTCAGTACAATGGACATAGAGTGATTTTTCACTTTGAATGTAATTTGCTTGTCTGAATATATTTTATATTTTTTAGCCACTTGGATTTGGTCTTCCATGAGCTATCCATTCATTAGATAAAAAAGCAGACACACAAAGATGGGAAGGATAAACAATTATAGATGAATTCTACATACAACTCAACATACAACATACAACTCTACATACAACATACAATTCTATGGCAACTCATTGGATAACTGTGAAGAAAGGAGAGGAGGACTAGAAATTTTCTAATTATCAAAATTCACCCAAGAAGAAGTGGAAAATACAAATGGGCTGATTAACATAGAAAATTAGAAAGGTAAATTAATATCTGCTTTTTAAAAATATCAGAACCAGACATACTCATAGTTAAGTACTATCTAATCTTTTTAAAGAGATAATTTCTGTGGTATTTAAATGGTTGTAGCTCATAGAAAACTACAGAAAAATTCCCATTTAATTTTGTGAAGTCAGTCTTTTTTAAAGAGAGAAAGTGCAACTATATGTCAATCTCACTTATAAATTTATAAGTCAAAGTCAAAACATTGGGAAATAAAATCTAGCAGTACATCAAAATAATAATATACTGTGGTCAAGTGATGATAGCTAAACATGAAAAGGTATCCAGATCAGGAGTTCTTTTCTCTTAATGCATTAGATTAACAAACTAAAGAACAAAAACCAAACAACTGCATTAATAGATACTGAAAAATTATTTGATAAAAGCTCAGCAATTGTCTCCAAAATGGGGGAAACTATGAAACTATCTGTGCTGAAATCTGTTATCAAGAGTCCTCAAAATGTATCACCCCAAACTAGCCAAATAAGTCAGGCACCATCTATCAATGTCAATACCTTAGAGGGTCTAACAAACACCAGATAAACGTCCAGATAAAACTCTGGACATTCATACACCTAGAAAATTCAAGAGAAAGAAACTTCTGGAACACATAATAATCAACAGTGTTTCCTTATATTAATGATATGGCATAAGAATTTAAAAGCTATAAAACAAAAGGTAAACATATACACTTTTCCCCCTTTTGTAGGACAGAAAAGACCAAGGATCCCTAAATTCACAGTCAATACTCTGTTGGGAACTGGGCTGCACAGAACAAGGTAAACAGCAAAACAGAAACCATCCCCCACACTGGTCTGTGGAAAAACTGTTTTCCACGAAACCGATTCCTGGTACCAAAAAGGTTGGGGACCACTGGAATAGACCACAGCAAACCCAATATAAAAATAATTGCAGAAAATATACTTGTAACAAAGAAGACCAATAAAGTATTGATATCTACAATATATAGAGTTCTTACACATTTGCAAGAAAAAGACAAACAACCCCACTATAAACAAGTGTTGAAAGCCACACCTCAAAGAGATAAGGAACTAAACTTTATACCACAGAAAGCAAGCTTCCCCTCAAAATGGTTGCTTATAGCAGAGGAAACTGTGTCAGATTAACAATCAGATTACGGCCTCCTTTAAAACCCCTCGCACCATCACCACCTAAAATCGTATGCCCGCAAATGCTAGGCTTATATCTCATATCAGGCTGCCTTGGTTGTGGACGAAAGAGAAACATGGGCACCATTTAAACCTCTGGAGCACTGATTCCTGACTCTAGCTTGACGGTACCCCTGTGAATTCTAGTTCACATATGTTGGCCCTGAAATCCTGCCAAGCTGCAGAGGAGGTTCTGCTGGCCCTGGATGGCCTTAGCCTTCTTTATCCTCCTGATCTGTAGTGCCGCTCTGAAAGACACATCACCTGGCTTTTGGAAGCAGATTTAGGTGCTGTCTGCAGTTTTACCACCAAGCTCCACCCACCAGACTGAGCTGTTTGGATGGAATCAGAACCTGGGTCAAGACACTCCATCAGAGCCTGTATAGGATGCACCATGGGACTCTTCTGGTGCAAAATAGCAGTTCAGCCACTACCCTGCCCCTGTTCTAGGTGAGTCCCCACTCACCCACATTGTTGGTTATGACACAGTGACCTCGGCAGAGGTGAAGAGAAATGAATGAGGTGATCACAACCCACCAGTTTCTGAACTGCCTCTTGGTCCCAGCCCATGTGTAGCCTCCATGACCTGTGAATCACACTCTTTAACCCTGGAGGTTGTGTGGATCCGCTACAGAAAGCACAGCCATCTAAGAGTAACAGCAGAGGGAGTGTGTGGAGACAACCAAGAAGGGGTAAACAAGGTGTGGATGGGGGAGGCATCGACAGTCTCTCTACCCCAGAGAGAAGGTGAGTATGACAGAAGCAAGGTGAGGAGTCTCTCAGGGAAACTGACACAGAACTGTGACACATCCCAGAAGTGAGTGGGCAGGGGACAGGAGGATGAAGATTTTCAAAAAGTAGGGGGAGAGATGAGTCATGCAGATAATTCAAAACCTGCAAGGAGGAAAGCATTTAAAATCAAAGGTTGTTAGTTTCCATCCTGCTACAGAAGTTAAGACAAAAGGGCAAAAAGAACAGGTAAGAAGAGGGGATTTCAGCACAGGGATCAAAACTGAGGCAGCCTGGGCTGACAGAGGGGCAAAGATGTTTTCTGTTAATGGCCCATGATGCTAGCTCAAGTCCATGAAGAATCAGGTAGACTTTTGTGAGTTTTCTGAGAGCTCCCATGGTGCCCACCAAACGTGAAGGCAGCAGTGTTCATGGATGCAGTCCTGAGCCAAGATTCACGACAGACAGAGGGGAGATGTAAGACCTCCTCTCAGTGTGAACTATTAGAAGGCACTCAACAGCAGTGCTGACTGGTTTGATGTAAGGCCTTTTTCTCTGACATGAGGTGGGTGGACCAGCAACCTCCACATCACCTGGGAGTTTATCAGAATGGCCCAATATCAAGTCCTACCCCATTCCTACCGAACCAGAATTTGCACTTCAGCGAGATTCCCCAGAGGTCGTGTTTGGGAAACACTGATGCAGGCAATGAGGCAGAATGGAGAGACTGCCTGGAGACGGAACTGCTGCCCAAAGCTTCTTGGATAAGTTGGGTCTTGGACAATCTTGAGTATGGATCCTGAGTGCTGGGAGGGAAGAACTGGAGGTATCCTCAAGGCCCATATCAAATGCTTCACACATGTGAACTCAGGATGACATTCCGTCTGTCCTCCTCTCAGCAAACTTCCCTGAGATGTTTCAAGCCAGGAAACTGCTCTGGTTAACAGGTGTGCATTGACCCACTCAAAGAAACTGGCCTGGGCTACCAAGACCTTTCTGCTGTTGCTTTCTGACTGCACTCTAGAAGTGGGTTGGGGTTTCTGCAAGGGGCCTCAGAATGGCCTCACCATACCAGGCCTTTCTCTCCCTTACTCATGTGACCTTCCTGTTGGGGGAAATATGTGTTTAGGTATAAGTAATATACTTCCTTCCTATTAAGGTGCCTGGGACTATACTTTTGCTTTTAGGGAACCCATAAAAGGGAAAATTTCAACTCAATCCAAAAGAAAGGAATAACTCATATGTTAAGAATCACCCTAATCCCTTAGCAAGGGACTATCTTCTAGGTCCAGAAAGGGGAGATTAATCATGCACTCTTAATGGATGCTTTGTGTGAGGCAGATGCAGCTCCATACCCCACTTCCCCCAACCCAGAACACCTTTTCCTGAACGACGTTTCAGCACCTGATCTACAGTGAGGAGTATTCCACTTTAAAGTGGCTCTTTGTAAATTCCATATATATGCGTTAGTATACTGTATTGTTGTTTTTCCTTCTGGCTTACTTCACTCTGTATAATAGGCTCTAGTTTTGTCCACCTCAGTAGAACTGGTTCAAATGTGTTCTTTTTAATGGCTGAGTATTAACCCTGTATGTGAGACAGCAAAAGAGACGCAGATGTATAGAACAGTCTTTTGGACTCTATGGGAGAGGGCAAGGGTGGGATGATATGGGAGAACGGCACTGAAACATGTAAATTATCATATGTGAAATCAATCGCCAGCCCAGGTCTGATGCTTGATACAGGGTGCTCAGGGCTGGTGCACCAGGATGACCCAGAGGGATGGAATCAGGAGGGAGGTGGGAGGGGGGTTCTGGAAGGGGAACACATGTATACCCATGGCGGATCCATGTCAATGTATGGCAAAACCAACACAATAATGTAAAGAAAATAAATAAAATTTAAAAAATAAAATAAAATAAAGTGGCTCTTTGCAGTGCTCTGCTGTATCTACTCCATGGGTCTTGTTAAGGATATTGATTACATTGCCCTAGTAGTTGCCTTCATGTGCTCCGTGATACACCAGTGAACAGCTGTGATAGAAAATTAGGAGCAAAAGGAAAAAGAAGTCAAAGATATTCTTCTGTGCTCCAGAAGCTCTGGAAGCTAGTCTGTTTGCTGTGAAACTGACAGGGTCTTTAACACATTAATGTGGGACACTCCAAGAAGGCAATCTGACAGACAGGGGGCTTTCCAAACTTATTTAACCACCTTTTTTCAAGACAATCTTGTCACTATAGATGTCACCATGTTCATGTCATCTCAAAGAAGACCCACGAGAGACACTTCTCTCGAATTCAGTACAAAGAATAACATTTCCTGGGGAACTACTCTACTGATTTTGTGAGTCCTGAGAATTCAAAACTAGCCGTGTTTTACTCTTTTCATTTGCTGCTGAGCTGAGGGCAAGATGCTGGAAGGCGTCCAGAAAGTATACCAAAATTTGGAGCACACCCTCTGCAGCCTGACTCACTGCTGTTCACTTGTTTTCCTCCATTTTCTCAATGATTTATCTGAAATGTTTCTCTTGACCTAGCTCTATGTAAGTCACATTAAATATTTTTCCAAACAAAAATTCAGAGAGGCTAAGCAACTCACCCAAGGTCACACAGCTTACCAGAGAGGAATTCAAGATTCAGCCTCAGTTCTGCCCACCTTGGAGGCCTAAGTTCTCCTCGGCCCTCCTAGTCCTATACGGCCCATGAAAGACCTGGACATGTTGGCGACAATGTTGGCAGGAAATGACCATTATTGCACAATAATGATTTGGCTTAATCTTTCCTCTGCCTTTGCTTGTTTCTTACTGCCTAACCTCCTCCACACCCACACTTTAGGATCCCTTCCTTATTTTCCAAGGCTTTTCATCAGCTCCCCAAGCCCAAGACCCATAAGCTCTGTCTCACAGCTCCAGCACACGTGCCTCTGGATAAGCAGATACAGGAGGCCAATGCACTGAGTGGTCAGCACAGACACCAGCCGTAACAGCAGGGCTGGTCAACTCCAGCCGCGTCTCTCCACCTGCACACAACCGGACCCCAGCCACAGGGGGGGCCTGACTAATTATGGACTTGTCTGACTCACACAAATACCCCAGCCTCTGCATCCAGCTCTCTACTCTACATCCCTAGAGTAATGCTCTCATCCCCCTGCTGCCACATGGGCTCCAGATGGCTGGCCTACTGCCAGCCTCATATTTGCATTCTAAGCAGGAAGGAAAAAGAAGAGATAAATTAAGAGGAGGAGGAAGGGGCAGCAAGAGTATCAGAGAAGAACAGTTTCCTAGGAATTCCTAGTAGATTTCCCTTTCAGTCTCATTGGCCAAGATGGCGCCACACAGCCATCCCCAGCTAGAAGGGAGGCTATCCTGAACGTAATCACAGTTAGAAAGGAAGGAAGAGACATGGAGGTGGGGCAGTCAGCCGGCATGATCTGCCACGCCAGAGGCCACCCCAATGCCTGAGTTGGGTACAAGACGCAGAAAGCAGGCAGAAGGAACTAGAAGGGGAGCACCAGGGCTGAAAGGGTGGGCAGAGTCAAATAGGGGGTGCACCCAGGGTCACTGTGCTGCATCCCAGGCTCCCCTTCAGATCAGAAGGATTCATCCCCCCGGTGCTGGGAGGGCTGCCAACACAGCCACAGCTGTCAGCCTCCTCTGGGCATCACTTTGGCTGAAATGAGTCACAGACCCTTAACAGCCTTCACCCACTGCCTTCCCTCTTTGTAACTCTACAGGGTTCTCCCAGCTCCAGAGCTCCCCGTGGAGTCAGCTGAGGTCTTTGTTGAGACTGCTGTGCAGCCCAGTTTCTCCCTCTTCTCAATCTACTTCCTGTCTTTCCCTCCCCCCTGAGTCAGCCCTAAGCACTCCTGATAAGCACACTGCAGGATGATTTCCCAGGGGCACAGTCTGCACCAAGAAATAAACCACTTCCTTCAAGTTCAATCCAACACTTGTGCCTGGTGAATGTGAGTACATCAGAAGCCCTGCGCTGGGTGCTGGAAATGGAGGGGGCAGCGAATACAAACATGAACAAGCATTAGTCCCCACCTTTACGGAGCTCACAGGCTTTTGCAATGAAGCTGGGAAAACCAGGAGCTAAGACACAAGACCAAACAGAGTACAGCAAGGATAAAGTACAATGGTTGTTCACAGGGGGAAGGTGTTATCAACAGTCTGGACTGGAGTGGTAGCAGACTAGGAAATCTGGAGGAGCTTCGAGGAGAGGGAGCCTTTGAAATGGCCTGTGAGGATGGTATGGCAGAGCCCACGGCAAAGAAGCACTCCAGGCAGGGCCAGTGTAAGCAAAGACGCAGAGGACTGGGTGTGGGCCACGTCCCCGGGTGGTAGCACAGAATGGGAAGTGAAATTGAGCACTGGCTCCAAGTCAGACAGCCAGGGTCTGACTTCCATCTCTGCTTTCTCTGAAAGAGGGGGATCAGGCGTATTCCTTAACCCCTCACAACCAGGACTTTCTCCTCTGCACAACAGTAATTTTACATTCCCTTTCCCCAAAGGGCTGTCGTGGAGACCGAGGAGCTAAGACATGTAGACCGCTACACAGACACCTGGAGAAGCCTGAGGCCCAACTGATACTCTAGTTGTTCTCACACAAGCAGAGACGTTGAGGAGGCTGTGGTGCTCAGAGTAAGGTCCCCAACCAGAAGTGACAGCGACACGATGTTAGAAAAGCAGTCTTGGGCCCCACTCACCCCAGACCTACTGAGCCAGCAACTCTCTGGGTAGGCCTGTCAGTCTGCACTTCAGCAAGGACAAGCAGGAGAAGCAATGTGAGGGAGGGCTTGGAAACAGTGCAAACAGCCCACCTGGGGAGAGAGCCAAATCATTTCCGTAACCCTGTCTTTCACTCCACTTCCTTAGACTAATAATGAAATAGCAAAAGAGACATCAGAAGAAACATCCAGGGCAGAGGTGCCTCTTTACTCCTCTTCCTTTAAATGCTCGGTTAAACAGAGCAAGAGACAACTTTCCAAATTCCACAGACTGTTAGACCTGTGATACAGTCCTATCTTCTTTCCTTTATTTTTGGAGAAATCAAGGTGCTGAGGGGTAACAAGCCATGGTCAGTGTCTCAGATTCACTGTCAGAGTCAGGACTGAAGCTCAGGCCTCCCAGCTTCAAACTATGATGATTAAAAAATGAAATTGTTTTGGTCAAAGAGGAAAGTAACTGAGAAAGTAGATCAAAATGAAGCTATAGGAGATCTGTGTGAAAAATTAAGAGTCAGTGGAGATAGCGAGCAGAAGGGCTGCATCTACAGTACCATTTTTGCAGAATCCTCAACCAAACATCTACTGTTAAGCCTCAAAATCCACCACTGTAATTAAGAGCTTTTCACACATGGCAAACCAGGCAAGCCTAAACCCACTGCTACCTCAAAATTAGAGTATCCAGAAGGCTTCAATTATAGAAGGGATGAGGAGGGGGAGAGAAGCAAGAGACATTTTACAGAGCCACACAAAAGGAAACTACAGCTCCTAAGTTCTTATATTTAAATTGATCTGTAAAGGGGAAAATAGCTAAAATGTTACATAAAGGGTTGTAAAAAGTATCGATTTTAAAGTCCAAATTTTGTGAAACTCCAAAAAGGAAGAGACTCTTGAAAGTTAATGCCTCAGTCTTAATAAAAAGAAGTGGTGAGCCCAGCTGGGGTTAGGTGGATCAATGAGGCCTCTGTGCAGGATGCAGAAATAAGTGAGCAGAGGACAACAAAAAATTAACAAGGTTTCTAAACAGGAGCCCAGTGAAGTGAGGGGATCTTCCGTTGCTCTTAGCTCTGGGTTTTGCCAAGATGTGGCTGGACAGGCAAGGCCAACTGTGAAGGCTGGGCCCAAAACAAGCCTGCTGCTCTTGCTATTGGGTGGGTGACAACTAAAATCCGTGTGGCGCTCTGCTCACCCAGCCACATGCACGGACCAGTGTGGGGACACGTGTTCCTAAGCTCTTAAAACCAAAGGACAGAGTCATGCTGCTGGTTGCCTTGTAATATTTGTAATTTAAGTCTGTTCAAAGTAACTGCTTGGCAGCCCATACCTTTAAACAAATGATGGGTTCTTTTCAAATAATACCCTTATTTTCTTCGTAAAGTCCCAAACTCAGAAGACCCAGTGAATCATTCAGAATCAGTGTCCTGGTGTTTAGACAAAGCAAGAATCTTTCCTCAGAGAAGAATGTGAGCAGATCTACTTTTAGGAAGGGGCACCGAATATAGTGCAGTCTTTCCTGCTTCTGGAGGCAGAGTCATAAATCTCCTTACTATTAATATTATTTAAAGTTTTTTTTATCTTGTTTGTTTCTGCAGTGTCTTTTATCAAGATCTTAGTGATTTTGACGATATACCTAGGGATCTGCTTTCTTGCTTCATTCCATGACACCTCCACATTCTACGTGACTAAAAATGGTCATATTGACTCACTTATAGAAATCCTTCCCCAACACCAACTCTTTAAAAGGCCAAAATTAAACAAGTGGTAATAGTGGTGGCCTCCTCACTTTCGCAAGGAACAGGAAAGAAGTGTTGCTCTCCTGGGAGGAAACTGGATTCCAACAAGTACAAACTAAAGGGAGCTGACTTATTTGCTGTTGGGAGATCTCTACCTCACTGTGTGGGGTGAGGACAGCGCTACACATGTGCTCAGCATCAGTCACGTGACCCCGGCACATTCAGGATCTGACCACTCATTTCCACCCTCTGCTCCTATCCTTGTTTCCCTGCTGGTGTCTGCTTCAGCAGGCTTTGCTCAATGCAGCCACCAGAGTGATGTGACCCTGTTAATACATCGTGCCTCTGCTACCCAGGGCCCTCCAACAGTTCCCCAGCTCATGCCCAGCAAAGGGCAAAGCCCTGCTGAAAGCCTGCCTGCCCACACAACATGGGGCTCTCAACTGCCTCCCTGCCCTGGGTCTCCACACACTCCCTCTCACATCCTCTGCTCCAGCTACTCTGGCCCCCTTGCTATTTCTTTGTCTGCAAGTACTGAGATTTCTTCAGGCCAGACATGTATCTAAAAATGGAACTGCTGAATCAGAGCATCTCTACATTTTCTAGATATTGCCAAACTGCTTGTCAAATGGGTTTGCCAACTTACATCCCTACTCACATTATGGGAGAGGGCTGGTTTCTCCAAATCCTCAATGAAAATGGGCTTTTTCATCTTTACTAAGCAGATGGATGGGAATGGTTAACCCGATACTGTTTCAGTGTGCACTTTCTTGATTACAATGGAAATTCAGCATATTTTCCTGTCTATTGGCTATTTGTTTTTCTCATTCTGAAAAGTTGCCAGGGGATAAAGGAAATTTTAGTTACTCAGTTTCTTAGAAAAGTTTATTCAGTTTTTCTATTTTTCATGAGTCAATTTCACCAATGTATAATTTTCTAGGAAATTATCCATTTTGTCCAAACTTCCAAACATACTGTCAAAAAGTTGCTGCAGGCATTCTATCATCTCTGTTCTAGTTTAGTCTTTCATGGCAATTGTTGACAATATTGCTTATCTGTGCCTTTTCTTATTCTTTTTTCCTTCATCCATCTTGCTTAGAGGTGGGATCACTGAGACTGTGAATGATCTCAGGTCAGGTGAATAAAGTTATGAACAAAAGTTTCAGTTTTCAGATTCTTTTGGAATTCAGACTTGTGGACTTACAGATTGTGGACTGATGCTTTCATTTTCATCCAGCTCTAATTACTTTCTCACCTCTGTTCTGCTTTCATTATTAACTCATAAGACATTTAGAAATTTATTTTTTCAGTTTGCAGAAACATGTTTTTTTGGTTTTTACAATTCACACAAAAACAATTTTTAATTTAATAAACTGTGGTCAGAGAATGTGGTCTCCATCATAACATTTCCTTCTTATTTGCTAATAACTCTATTATGAACTCAGATCTGGTCAGTGTTTATCAAAGTTCTCTACATAGTCTTGGTTCCAGAGCTGCTCCACTGGAGCACCATGAATGGACTGTAGGTGTTGTAACATACTGATTTCTTCAGCCCTCAGGACAGTTGGGCAAGGCCTTCTCATAGGCAACCTCATCTGGGTTTTCTGGAAGGGGCCCCTTGCCTGGGGAAGCACACAAAGTAGCCCCCATGAACAGTAAACTCATGATATCCACCCGGCCCTTGTGCTCTATGGTAATGTGCTAAGAGCCCAGACATCACCAGCCAGCTGTAGAGCCCATGGCTGCCCAGCCAGGACAAGGGGTCTGCAGAACTGAGGTTCACAGTCCAGGTGCCTGGGAGATGGAGCACAGGTTTCTGGTAAACACTGGGGGCTGGGGAAGCTCAGTGGGGCTCCCAGCTGACGTAACTTTAAGCAGCTGTGTGCACTCTATGTTTTACAGATTTTGGTCATTTGTGTCCATTTGTGCCTGATGAACCCTTTTAGTGGCATCCAAACCAACCGCAGGGTGACTGTTCTAACAATATTTGTGAGCTTCGTGGAGTTGCATCATTTTTTAAACTCTTAACACATTTCATTGCCTTTGATATTCATTTGTACTTCAACATTATAAGACATTTCAACATTATATTTGTTAATGAAAGAGAAAGAACTATTAGATTCTTCAAATATAATTTCAACTGTTGTAAAATTTTGTATAGTTGTAAATATTTTCCTTTAATTTTTATTTAAAAATTATTACTTGTGTAAATAAATAAGGCTTCCCATTTATTGTGATTATCAACAATTTGAAATTATTGTTATCAAAAATCTTGATCTGGAATGTGTCCAGAAGTTTCAAGCATAAACATGATAAGGGTTTATGTTTATAGGAGAAACTCTGTTTCTCATTTAAAATTGGCAAAGTATTTTATTTGTAAAATTTATTTAAAACCAACATTAATATTTTATTACATTATGAATTTTACACCTTCTAATACTAACAAAATGAAAATTACTTCCTTAATAGACTATTCCTTTAATATTACATAGTCTTCTTTTCCAAATTAAGGATTTTGCATAAATTCTATTTTGATCTTAGTAATCTTTTGACTTACTTTTTAATACAATAACTCTTTCCAACCCCTTTATTTTCAATCTATATGGTGATCTTATAGGAGTTCTTGTATAAGCAATGAGCAATAATTTGCTTTTAATGAGTAATGTTAATCCATTTACTTTTTTGTGTTTTTTGATATAATCTGACTTTAGCCATCTTGCTTTATTTTCTCTTATCTAACCTAATATTTAAGAATATTAGAAAAGAAAAGCTATGACCAACCCAGACAGCACATTTAAAAGCAGAGACATTACTTTGCCAACAAAGGACCGTATAGCCAAAGCTATGGTTTTTCCAGTAGTCATGTGTGGATGTGAGAGTTGGACTGTGAAGTGGGCTGAGTGCTGAAGAATTGATGCTTTTGAACTGTGATGTTGGAGAAGACTCTTGAGAGTCCCTTTGACTGCAAAGAGTTCCAGCCAGTCAACCCTAAAGGAAATCAGTCCTGATGCTGAAGCTGAAGCTCCAATACTTTGGCCACCTGATGCAAAGAACTGACTCACTGGGAAAGACCCTGATGCTGGATAAGATTGAAGGCGGAAGGAGAAGGGGACGAAATAGGATGAGATGGTTGGATGGCATCACTGACTCAATGGACATGAGTTTGAGCAGGCTCCAGGAGTTGGTGATGGACAGGGAAGCCTGGCATGCTGCAGTCCATGGGGTCACAAAGAGTCAGACATGACTGAGTGACTGAACTGAACTGAATCTAATACTGACTTCTCAAAATTTTAAGTTCAAGAATATTATGTAAATTGAATCATATAGTATTTAACCTTGTGAAATGGCTTCATTCTCTCAGCATAATTTCCGTGAGATTTGTCTATGTTGTGGTATCAATAATTTGTTCCTATTTATTACTGAGTAGTATTTTGTGGTGTGGATGTGCCTCAGCTTGTTTAACCAGTCAACCACTGACAGTCATCTGAGTGGTTTCCAGTTTTTGATTACTATGAATAAAGCCACTATAAACATTTATCTACAAGTTTTTGTTATGAACATAAAATTTTCATTTCTCTGGAAATAAATGCTTAGAAATTCAGTAGCTGTGTCATATCATATTTGCAGGTTTAATTTTAAGAGACTGCCAACTTATTTTCTGGAATGACTGTTAAGTTTTATTTACATCCTGACCAGCAATGCACTATGTGATCACTTTTTTGCACTGTCACCGGCATTTGACTTTAGCCAATCTGATAGGTGTTTGGTGATAGTTCATCCTGACTTAATTTGCATTTCCCTAAAGGACAGTGATGTTGAACATTTTTTCATGTGTTTTTTGGCTATTTCCTCTTTAGTGAAATGTCTGTTTGTGTTTTATGTCCTTCTTTTTAGTTGAATTGTTTATTATTTTTTTACTGTTTTGAGAGTTCTTCATATCATACATTCTAGATACTAGACCTTTGTTGAATATGTGTGTTGCAAATAATTTCTCCACTTTGAACTTTGCCTTTTCACCTTCTTAAGAGAACATTTTACAAACCAAAAGCTTTTGAAGTTTAATTTTATCGATTTTTTATTTTATGGATCATGTTTTTGGTGTCAAGTCTAAGATCTCTGCCTTATACTACATCCCCAATTTTTTTTAACATAAACTATAAAAAGCCTTTAACATTTAAGTCCATGACCCATTTTGAGTTGCTTTTTCTATTTTTTTTTTCCTTTCCTAGGTCAACTATTTGCTTAAGCACCATTTGTGGAAAAGTTCATTCTTCCTCCAAGGAACTACCTTTGTACCTTTGTCAACAATCAGTTGCCCACATTTATGTGGGTCTATTACTGGATTCTCTATTTGTCTCACTTACCTTTGTGACTGTATTTCCACAAACAATGCAAAGAAACAGAGGAAAACAATAGAATGGGAAAGACTAGAGATCTCCTCAAGAAAATTAGAGATATCAAGGGAACATTTCATGCAAAGATGGGCACCATAAAGGACAGAAATGGTAAGGACCTAACAAAAGCAGAAGATACTAAGAAGAGGTGTCAAGAATACACAGAAAAACTATACAAAAAAGATCTTAATGACCTGGATAACCACAATGGTGTGATCACTCACCTAGAGCCAGACATCATGGAGTGTGATGTCAAGGGGGCCTTAGGAAGCATCACTAGGAACAAAGCTAGTGGAGGTGATGGAATTCCAGCTGAGCTATTTCAAATCCAAAAGATGATGCTGTGAAAGTGCTGCACTCAATATGCCAGCAAATTTGGAAAACTCAGCAGTGGCCACAGGACTGGAAAAGGTCAGTTTTCATTCCAATCCCATAAAAGGTCAATGCCAAAGAATAAAATTCAAACTACCGTTCTACTGCACTCATTTCATATGCTAGCAAAGTAATGTTCAATATCCTTCAAGCTAGGCTTCAACAGTATGTGAACCAAGAATTTTTAGATGTTCAGGCTGGATATAGAAAAGGCAGAGGAGCCAGAGATCAAATTTCCAATATCCACTGGATCACAGAAAAAGTAAGGGAATTTCAGAAAAACATCTACTTCTGCTTCACTGACTACGCTAAAGCCTTTAACAGTGTGGATCACAACAAACTGTGGAAAATTCTTAAAGACATGGGAATACCAGACCATCTGACCTGCCTCATTAGAAACCTGTATGCAGATCAAGAAGCAACAGTTAGAACTGGACAAGGAACAACCGACTGGTTCCAACTTGGGAAAGGAGTACATTAAGGCTGTATATTGTCACCCTGCTTATTTAACTCACATGCAGAGTATACCATGTGAAATGCTGGGCTGGATGAATCACATGCTGGAAACAAGATTGCTGGGAAACATATCAACAACCTCAGATATGCAGAAGATACCACTCTTATGGCAGAGAGCAAAGAGAAACTAGAGAGCCTCTTGATTAAGGTGAAAGAGGCGGGGTGAAAAAGCTGACTTAAAACTCAACATTCAAAGCACAAAGATCATGATATTGGGTCCCATCACTTCATGGCAAATAGATGGGGAAAAAATGGAAACAATGGCAGATTTTATTTGGGGGGCTCCAAAGACACTGTGGATAGTGAATGTAGCCAGGAAATTAAAAAGATGCTTAATCCTTAGAAGAAAAGCTAGACAAACCTAGACAGCATATTAAAAACCAGAGACATCACTTTTCTAACAAAGGAGCACATAGTCAAAACTATGATTTTTCCAGTACGGATGTGAGAGTTGGACCATAAAGAAGGCTGAGTGCCGAAGAACTGATGCTTTCAAACTGTGGTGCTGGAAAAGACTCTCAAGAGTCCCTTGGACAGCAAGGAGATCAAACCAGTCAATCCTAAAGGAAAGCAACCTTGAACAGTCATTGGAAGGACTGATGCTGAAGCTGAAGCGGTAATACTTTGGCCACCTAATGGGAAGAGATGACTCATTAGATAAGACCCCGATGCTGGGAAAGATTGAAGTCAGAAGGAGAAGAGGATGACAGAGGATTAAATGGTTGGATATAGCATCACTGACTCAACGGACCTGAGTTTTTAACATATTCCAAGAGACAGTGAAGCCAGGGAAGCCTGGTGTGCTGCAGTCTATGGGGTTGCAAAGAGTCAGACATGACTTAGTGTCTGAACAAAATCAAAATCTCCACTAATTTCATGTATTGATTACTGTAGCTATATAGTGAGTCTTGAAATCTACCAAACTAATCCCTCTCATTTTGTTCATTTCCAAGATTTCTATACCTCTTCTAGGTCCTTTGCTTTCCATATAAATTACAGAATAATCTTGCTTATATCTACAAATATCTTGTTGAGATTTTGAAATAAATTGCATTAAAGTTATATATTAGTTTGGGCTTCCTTCGTGGCTCAGCTGGTAAAGAATTTGCCTGCAATGCGGGAGACGTGGGTTCGCTCTCTGGGCTTGGAAGATCCCCTGGAGAAGGGAAAGGCTACCCATTCTAGTATTCTGGGCTGGAGATTTCCATGGGGTTGAAAAGAGTCGGACACGACTGAGTGACTTTCACTTCACTATATATTAGTTTGGAGATAACTGGCATCATTACTATGTTGAGACTTCTAAAGATCTTTGATTTCTTTCATCAGTTTCGTAGTTTTCAGCATAATCATCCTGTACATGTTTTGTTAGAGCTATACTTAAATATTTCACTTTTTGAGCAACTGTAAATTGTGTTACATTTTTACCTTTTGTGTCCATGTTCATAGGTAGTATACAGAAACATAACTGACTTTTATTTGCTTACCTTGCATCCAGCAGCTTTATCAAACTCATTATTTCTAGGAGGTTTCCTTGCAGATTTCTTGAAATTTCCTATGTAGTCAATTATATTATCTGCAGATAGGGACAGTTTATTTCTTCCTTTTGGATCTGTACATTTTTATTTCTTTTCTTCCCAATGGCACTGGGCAAAACAACTCAGCATGATGTTGAATAACAGTGGTAAAAGTGGGCATTCTTGGCTTGTTCCTAACTTTATAAGGAAAGCATTAAATTACTCATCATTAAGCATAATGCTAACTAGGTTTTTTGTGGTAGAAAGTTTTGCTTTATTTCTGCTTTTCTTAGATTGTCATGAGTGCATCTTGAATTTTGTCCAGTGCTTTTCTGCATCAACTGATACGATCCTCTGATTGGACTGCTCAAAAAGGAAATCAGTCCTGAATATTCACTGGATGGACTGAAGCTGAAGCTGAAGCTCCAATACTTTGGCCACCTGATGCAAAGAACTGACTCACTGGAGAAGACCATGATGCTGGGAAGGACTGAAGGCAGGAAGAGAAGGTGATAACAGGATGAGATGGTTGGATGGCATCATCGACCTGATAGACAGAAGTTTGAGCAAGCTCTGGGAGTTGTGATGGACAGGGAAGCCTGGTGTGCTGCTGTCCATGGGGTCACTAAGAGTCGGACACCACTGAGCAAATGAACTGAACAGAATAGTTAAAGAAACAGTCAAATTATCTGTTTCATACTGGGTGAGTTGTAGTAGTGTGTGGTTTTGAGGAAATTGATGCATTTTATCCAAGTTATAAAATTCTGATTTGTAGAATTGTATTATATTTCCTCCTTGTGTCAATGTTACTGATCTTTTAGAAGTATCTTTTTTTCAATGATATCCTTTATAGTTTTTCTCTTTTCAACTTCTTTGATTTCTGCCCTTGTTTTCAGTATTTGCTTATTTCTTCCAGTTTTGGGTTGGAAAAAAACCCAAAAGTTTGGCTCTTCTTTTCTAGCTTTTGGAAGTGGAAGCTAACTAATATGAAATTTCTTTTCTTTTCCTTTTTTAAAAATTCTTTTCTAATGTAAGCATTTAGTGTTATAAATTTCCCTTTTGGCACTGCTTTAGCAGTGTCCCACAGATTCTGATATACTGTATTTTCTTTTTAATTTAGTTGAATGTATTTTTTATTTTCTTTGAGACTTTCTTTTTGATGCATGGATTATTTAGATGTTGCTTAATTTTGAAATATTTGATTCTTCTGTTATCTATTATAATTACTATTTTGATTCCACTGTGGTTTGATACCACATTGCACTATTTCAACTCGTAAATTTTTTGAGGTTTGTCTGATAACCTAGGGCATGGTCTACCTTCACATGTGCCCTGCAAATGCTTTAAAAGAATGCATGTTCTATAGTTGTTCAGTGGAGTGTTCTTTACATGTAAGATTCTGATGATGGGTTGTGTTAGTAAGCTCTTCTATAATCTTGATGATTTTCTGTCTGATTGTTCCATCAACTGACAATAGTGAGGTCTCCACCTATAGTTGTGGCATTTGTTTCCTCTCAGTTCTTTCAGTCTTTGGTCCCTTTACTTTGTGGCTCTAACCTTTGGAGCATATGCACTCAGGATCCCTATGCCTTCTTGGCAGTGCCCCTTTTATCATACGTCCTCTCTGTCTCTCTCTACCCTGGTGAATGTCCTTCTCTGACCCTATTAATCTTTGCTCTGAATTCTAAGAGCCACTATTTCTTCTTTTGATTGCTGCTGGCATGATACATATTAAATCCATTTTTTACTTTCAGTCTACATGTATTATTATATTTGAAGTGAGATTCTTATAGACAGTATATGGTTGGGTAATTTTTAAAAAATCTGTTCTTGTCTTTATTTGTGTTTAAAAAGGTATATTTAGACCATTTATATTCAGTGTCACTACTGACCCCATCAGGGCTTAAGTCCGCCATTTACTTTTTTAATCTCTATTTGTTCTGTTTTTCATTTCTCTATTTTCTTTTCTTGCCTTTCTGTGGGGTACTTGATCTTTTTTTTTTTTAAAGAAATCATCAATTTTTACTTAAGCCCAGAGTGTTTTTGAGTATATCTCTTTGCATAGTTTTTTTTGGGGGGGGGGTGAGTGTCTTTCTATATATTTAATAATATATATATATATATATATATGTATGTATATAGAACATCACAGTTTACTGGTATTAACATTTCACCAATTCAAATGATGGACAGAAGCCTTACCTCCTCTACTTCCCTTAACTCTTTCTCATTTAATTGTCTTAAAATATTTCCTCTACATGTTTCAGACCACATCAAACAGTGTTATAATTTCTGCTTCAATCATCAAAAGTCAATTATGAAAGTCAGTATCAGGAGGAAGATGTGTTGTTCTTACCCATATTTTTACTTTTTCCATTGTCCTTGCCCTCTTACTGATGTTCTAAGATTTCTCATTTTTATTTTCTTTCTCTTTAGGGAACTTCCTTTAGCCATTCCCTAAGAGAAAAGAGGGGTAACCACATGCTCTTTCTTTTCTCTCGTCTTACGTCTTGATTTTCTCTTCATTCTTCCAGGGTATTTTCACTAGTTATAGGATTCTGAATCAAAGACTCCTTTTTTTCCAGCATCTAAAAGACTGTGCCACTAACTATGAATTCTGATGAGAAATTTATCATCATAATTGTTTGCCCCATATAGGTAATGTGTTTCAAACTACTTTCAAGATTTTTCGTTTATCTTTAGTTTTCAGTTTGACAATGATGTGTCTTGGTGTGGATTCTACCTTTTGCTAAGTTTATAAAGTTTTCATCCATTATTTCTTTGAGTACCTTTTCAGACTCATTCTCTTTCTCCTCTCCTTCAGGAAGTCTGATGAATGAATGTTGGATTCTTTTGTTATGATCCCTCAGATTCCTGAGCTTTTGTTCTTTTCTTTTCTCCTCAGTCATTTTTTCTCTCCGTTGCTCAGTATAGAACAACATTTCTGTTCACTTATCAAGTTCACTGATTATTTCACTCTGTCAGTTCCACTTCTGTTGTTGAGCCCATGAGGCAATTTTTTGTTGTTTTTATTGCAGCCATATTTTTCAGTTCTGTAGTCTCCATGTGGTTCTTCTTAATATTTTCTGTTTTTTTTCCCTGAGACTTTCTATTTCTTTGCTGAGATCTTCAACTTATTCATATGTTTCAAGTGTGTTTACAATTGCTCACTGAAGTCTTTATACGATGGCAACTTTTAATTATTTTTATTTCTAACATCTCTATCATCTCAATACTGGGAGCTATTCATTGTCTCTAATCATTCAAATTGAGATTTTATTGCTTCTCGATATGACAAAGTGACTTTCTCTTGAAACCTGGACATTCTGAGTAGAATACAGGACTGTGGATCTTATTTAAACCCTCTGTTTTAGCCGGCTTCCTTGGACACTGCTCTAGTAGGGGAAAGGGTGTTTCTGCCTTCTTAGTACCATGTAAAGGTAGATGTCCAGATTTTCCCACTTGGTCTTCAATGACACTCGAGGAGGAGGGCTCCTGCTACTGCTAGGTGGAAGTGAGAGTACTCACTAGGTTTCTGCTAATACCATTGTGGATGGGAGGGGTGGGAATGTCTCATTCCTGTTCCTCCATGTGGCCTCCACTGACACCACATTACCACTGGGCCTTGTTAACAAGTGGTTGTAAAAGTCCTGGCCTTCCCACTAGTTAACCTCTGACAACAACCCACTGGATAGTGGGAGGGACCCTTTTTTTACTGCCAGGTGGAAGCTGAAATACAGGTTCCTCACATAGTCTCCACTGACACTGAAGGGAGGAGGGGGTGAGCCTCATTACCTGGTGGGGATGGAGTCCCTACTCCCTATATGGCTTTCTTGGCACCATTCTGCCACAGGTAGAAGGGAGAAGTCGGGGAAATGTCGTTAAAGCCTTGACACTAGTCTTTGCCAGCCTGGGTGAGGCTGGGGCCACAGTTCTCTCTGAGGCATCTGGCTGGAATAGAGCACTTAAAGTCTGAAAGTTTTCTGTCTTTCTAGTCCTTGGCTAGAGAGAGTGGTATTCTATTAGAGTTAGTTTTTGTCTGTATTTGTTGTCAGTTCCAGGTGCCTAGTTTTTCCAGCACCCAACCCAGGATATATGAGATACAAATAAAACCCAATGAACTGACCACCATGTTGTACTTGGTTTCACTTCTAGCTGGTTTAGCGTCTTCTCTTCCCTTTCAGAATTTTCTTGCTTGTTTTATATACAATGATCAGGTGTTTTAGTTGTATCCAGTCGGAAGAATGGGAAAAAGTACTTTTACTCCATTTTCCTGGAAGTCCCTGTTTGTTTAATTTTATGTCCATGCCCCACAGTTAAACTGTAAGAGGTATGTCTATTCTGCTTATCATAGCGATTCCAGGAACTGGCACAACCTCCAGGTGATTATGGGTGCTTGATAATGAATGCATGAAGAGAAAAGTGCTAAAAGCAAGCAGAAATAAATCTTTACAATGTAGACTTTTGACGGTAGGACTACAGTGATTTTTCTCTTCTCTCTATACATTGTTCAGTTGCTAAATCACGTACAACTCTTTGCGACCTCATGGACTGCAGCATGCCAGGCTTTTCTGCCCTTCACTACCCCAGAGTTTGCTCAAACTCATGTCCATTGAGTTGGTAATGTCCATCCAACCATCTTATCCTCTGTTACCCTTTTGTCCTCCTGCCCTCAATCTTACCCAGCAGCAAGGTCTTTTCTAATGAGTCATTTCTTCACATCAAATGAAGCCAAAGTATTGCTGCTTCAGCTTCAGCATCAGTCCTTCCAATGAATATTCCGGATTGATTTCCTTTTGGATTGACTGGTTTGATCTCCATGCAGTTCAAGAGTCTTCTCCAGAACCACAATTTGAAAACATGAATTCTTTGGCTCTTAGCCTTCTTATGGGCCAACTCTCACATCCATACATGACTACTGGAAAAAGCCTAACTTTGACTATATGCACCTTTGTTGGCAAAGTGATGTCTCTGCTTTTTAATACACTGCCTAGGTTTGTCATAGCTTTGATAAATTCTTCAAAAATTAGTATCTACCACCTTAATAATGGTAGAAATGAGCTTTTTAAAAGAAGAAATCGAAGACCAAGTTTGGTGAATATATATCAAGAGCATCCATTTTTTTGGAAAGAGATTTATTCTCCATATTCAGATAAGTCACATTAGAGGTCTGGGAAGAATTTGCAGGTATAAAAGGAAAATTGTTGTCAATGATATTCAGAGTAAAAGAAGAGGCCAAAGACTGGAGTTGCTAAGATATCCTTGCTTAACTTCATTTATATATATATATCAATAAAAGAAGAGATTCTGGAGTATTTACTTGAATGAGATTGGTACTAAACCTTCACAAATGCTGAGCAGAATAATTAGAAGCTAATTCAACAGATATTAAAAGACACTAATTATGAGGAGCCTGACAAGGGAGACATTAAGCCCCCAGATGTGACAGAAATGAGAGGAAGGGGTGGAGAAGTGGAGTGGAATTTAAAAACAAATACTCACTTGCTCTGGTAAACTCAGCGTCCAAAGTCCATGAACATCTTGAATAACACTCTTTCATTTCCACTTCCAACTTTTGACCTAAATTTCCCTGCAATTAGTCCACCAGCTTATGAACTTCTTGTTTAGCCCCTCTTGTGCATGCTTACACAACAACTTCTCAGTTCCACCCTACTTGCCCATCCCTATTTTTTTGTTGTTGCTTAAACCCTTTGCAGAGTGCCACCCTACTCCCTTGGCAGAGCAATCAACTCTTCCACTGTTAAGACAACATACATCCACTAATAACAATTCAGTCCATACCAAACACATTTCCCTTTCTAATGAAGTTATTTAACTGGTAAATACAGGAATGCCATGAACCTTATTGACAAGATATTTGGCATACTCTCTATAAGGATTGGGGGCAGGAGGAGAAGGGGAAGACAGAGGATGAGATGGCTGGATGGCATCACCAACTAGATGGACATGGGTTTGGATAGACTCCAGGAGTTGGTGATGGACAGGGAGGCCTGGCGTGCTGCGATTCATGGGGTAGCAGAGTCAGACACGACTGAGCAACTTAAGTGAACTGAACTATTGCCTAGTATACATCTTGGCATTTGGAGTTCAAATAATGAGAAACAGATTTAATTAAATAGACCTAAGGCATACCTCAGTCATAGGAGAAATGAAGACTAGCTTAACAATAGTATCTAGCAATAGCTGATGAATGGCTTACTATTACCCTCAAAGAAGGTCTTTAGGGGTAAACTAAATGTCTGAGAGTGAACTATTTCTTAATCAATGATTTAGCAGTTACTGGAATGACAGCACTAAAGCTGTGCCTTATTGGAATAATAACTGACACAAAGTTGGAAATAACAGCTAAATGACAAATAACAGAATAAGATTTCAAAAACATCTTGACAGCTTGAAATAACCAGTTAAAACTAAGAGGATAAAATTTAATAGGAATATATATAAAGTCTCATTTTTTGATGCATTAAAAAGTAACATCTCAAAAATGTCAAATATGGTAACAGCTAAAGTATTAATATTATAAGTTAATAGTGAACATGATCCATTTATATTTTATCAATTGGCATAATACTATTGGAAGGTAATTGGGTAAACACTTCAAGAGTCATAAAGTACTTTTTTCTCTTTGACACAGTAACTCCAATCCTAGAGATTTACACTGAAAAAAATTATCTAAAAATCGGAAAATGCCAAGTGCTGAAAGAAACTCATTAAGGCACTACTTATAACAGCCAAACTCTAGACACAAATGTACAATAATAATGATAATGCTTAATAATTTGACATATATCAACCCAACATTGTGTGTGTGGCAGTCCTGTCCGATTTTCTTTGACCCCACAGACTGTAGCCTACCAGGCTCATCCATCCACAGAGTTCTCTGCCGGGAGCCGTCAGGATGCCCCCTTGCTCGGATGACAAGGTCACGAGACTAAGAAAGAAATTGCAAAGCTGACTTTCTTTATTGGGGCATCCTGGGCAAGCCCCACCCTGGTATTTTTCTTGGGAGTTCTGTCCATTCTCCAAACTTTGGCTCATCTCAGTAGGTCAGTCCCAGTTGGAAAGAATTTGTCCTGAGATAATCCCCCCAGACCTTATCGACCAGAGGATCACCTTCCCCGGGGACTAAGGAGGAATGAAAGGGACATTTAAACAGATTACTACTCCTCCTACTAATTACTGGGGAGTTTACCAAGAGTTCTCTGGGGGTCATGGCAAGGCCACGAGAAAGGCTCCTACTTGGGTCACCTTTCCACCTCCCACTCCCCTGACCACTCCACGGAGGAGGCTCTCTTCCTTGAAGAAATCAGGCTCAACTGGGACTTAGGAATACTCATAACTGTTGCCAGCATAGTTGGAGATATTGATTGCCTTAGGATAATGTAGACATAGGAATTCATTATAGTAGTTATAAGGTTAATAGGGTTTTATTGCTAAAGCAGTGCTTCTAAACTGTCTTAGTCCTCTTTCCTCTTTCTAAACTGTCTCTTTGTCCTCTTTCCTCTTTCCCCTAAGAACTGAGGTAGGTTACTAGAATAAACAGTCTCAAGCTTAAGCCCTTCCCTCTAGCTTCTACACAGTTGTACCTGATAAGAGAAATGTAACCTTTCTACTTAAGTTGATGTACTTATCATGATTGAATGAAGTATAGTGAAGACATTCAAATGGTAAGCATAGTATTGTTAAATCTAATTACATAAAAATCCGACTTCTGCAAAGGGAATGTTTCATGATAGATTGGGAAATGAGCTCAATGATAAGGTTGCTATGGAAGGTAGAAAACAAAAAATTGTATAGAATGATAGGTGATATAATGATGTAATGGGGATGTCTTTTGGCTATAAAACTGTAAACCAACAACAATATACATCTCCATCTCCTTTTGGAGAGACTTCTCCATCATCCCACAAACTAACAGCAATAAAGAGAGACTACTTCATCACCACACACCGACTCAGCTCAGTTCTTCTTCCACTGATGCCACTCATCCCTCAAGACCCCCGGACCCCGCTGGGGCTGGACCCCGGCAGTTCTCCAGGCAAGAATACTAGAGTGAGTTGCCATTCCCTTCTCCATGGAATCTTCCTGACTCAGGGATCAAACCTGGGTCTCCTGCAATGCATGCAGATTCTTTACCATCTGAGCCACCAGGGAATTTGATGTATATCAACCACATTATATACCTTTAAAAAGGAGATTTTAATCTACAAACAATAAATATGTGGATAAAAGGAAACCCTCTTGCTCTGTTGGTGAGAATGTAAACTAATACAACTACAAAGGAGAATAGAATGGAGATTTCTTTAAAAACTAGAAATAAAACTACCATAGGACACAGCAATCCCACTACTGGGCATGTAACTAATCCCACTAATGGGCAAAAATTTTATTAAAAGTTAAAAAAATGTAAAGGATATTTTAAAAAGAAGAAATGTTATTCTAAAAACAATATAGCATCAGAAATAAAGCAATCTCTATTAGAATACTGTGTGATTTTCTTCCTCTAATACTTATTATTTTAATAGCATATAAAGTAATGAATTTTTAGCTGTATAAGACAGGATGTGAGAGATCTAAATTTATATCAGCTTTTGGTCATAAAACACCCAATAGTTTTCCTTGGGGGCAAAGCACATGTTAAATGGAAGAAGAGTTATGTCCCCAAAGAAAGAGTTAACCAGAAATCTAACCAAACAGAAATCAGAACTCTGAGCAAACAAGGTAAAAAAAAAATCTCCTTCTACTTTGCCTAGGTCACAACTAGAATATTTTATGAAAGTCTAAGTGCCATAATAAGATGGAGCACATCTCTACAGAACTAACCCTTGATGACATTCCACAGCAGGCGTGGTTTCTCTTTTCTGCTACTCTGGAACTAGAATCTGACCGGCAGGACCAGTTCAGTCCACCCCAAATTAAAATAGCACAAGGGTATTTTTCTACTATAATATCAAAACACCACAATTATTTTCTTAAAACTGTGATGCTGGTATACAAAAGTGGACAAATATAACAACAAAACTGAATATATAGTAACAGTCTTACAAATATAAGAAAACTTAATATATAATAAACATGGCACTGCAAATCAGTGGAGGAAAAATGGATTTTTTTTGGAATGAGGCTCTTAACTGAAGTCTTCGAAAGTTAACCAACTACAAGAGGCTGTATTCTTTTATTTAATTAATTTATTTTTTGTTGAAGGGTAATTGCTTTACAGAATTTTGTTGTTTTCTGTCAAACCTCAACATGAATCAGCCATGGGTATACATATATCCCCTCCCTTTTGAACCTCCCTCCCATCTCCCTCCCCATCCCACCCCTCTAGGTTGATACAGAGCTCCTGTTTGAGTTTCCTGAGCCATACAGCAAATTCCCATTGGCTATCTATTTTACATATGTTAATGCAAGTTTCCATGTTACTCTTTCCATACATCTCACCCTCTCCCTTCTCCCCATGTCTATAAGTCTATTCTCTATCTCTGTTTCTCCACTGTTGCCCTGTAAATAAACTCATCAGTATCGTTTTTCTAGATTCTGCATATATGTGTTAGCCTACACATTTTTACATCTTTATCTTTCTCTTTCTGACTCACTTCAATCTATATAATAGGTTCTAGGCTCATCCACCTCAGTAGAACTGATCAAATGTGTTCCTTTTTATGGCTGAGTAATATTCCATTGCGTATAATGGAATATTATTTCACAACTTCTGTATCCATTCATCTGTTGATGGACACCTAGGTTGCTTCCATGTTCTAACTATTGTAAATAGTGCTGCAATGAACAGTGGGAGACATGTGTATCTTTCAATTTTTGTTTCCTCAGGGTATATGCCTAGGAGTGGGATTGCTGGTGGTTTTATTCCTAGTTTTTTAAGGAATCTCCATAACATCTTCTATAGCGGGTGTATCAATTTACATTCTCACCAACAGTGCAAGAGTGTTCCCTTTTCTCTGCACCCTGTCCAGCATTTATTGTTTGTTGATTTTTTGATGAGGGCCATTCTGACTGGTGTGAGGTGATATCTCATTGTAGTTTTGAATTGCATTTCTCTAATAATGAGTGATGTGAGCATCTTTTCATGTGTTTGTTAGCCATCTGTGTGTCTTCTTTGGAGAAACGTCTGTTTAGGTCTTTTTCCCACTTTTTGATTGGGTTGTTTGTTTTTCTGGTATTGAGCTGCTTGTATATTTTGGAAATTAATCTTTTGTCAGTTGTTTCATTTGCTATTATTTTCTCCCATTCTGAAGGTTGTCTTTTCACCTTGCTTATAGTTTCTCTTGCTGTGCAAAAGCTTTTAAGTTTAATCAGGTCCCACTTATTTAGTTTTGTTTTTATTTCCATTACTTTAGGAGGTGAGTCATAGAGGATCCTGCTTTGATTTATGTCATCGAGTGTTCTGCCTATGTTTTCCTCTAAGAGTTTTATAGTTTCTGGTCTTACATTTAAGTGTTTAGTCCATTTTGAGTTTATCTTTGTGTAAGGTGTTGGGAAGTGTTCAAATTTCATTCTTTTACATGTAGCTGTCCAGTTTTCCCAGCACCATTTATTGAAGAGGCTGTCTTTGCTCCATCGTGTATGCTTGCCTCCTTTGTCAAAAATAAGTTACCCATAGGTGCTTATTTCTGGGCTTTCTATCTTGTTCCATTGGTCTATATTTCTGTTTTTGTGACAGTACCGTACTGTCTTGATTACTGTAGCTTTGTGGTATAATCGGTTGACTCCTCCAGCTCCATTCTTCTTTCTCAAGACAGCTTTGGCTATTCGGGGTCTTTTGTGTTTCCATGTGAATTGTGAAATTTTTTGTTCTAGTTCTATGAAAAATGCCATTGGTAATTTGATAGGGATTGCATTAAATCTGTAGATTGCATTTGGTAGTATAGTTATTTTTACAATATTGTTTCTTCCTATCCAGGAACATGGAATATTTATCCATCTGCTTATGTCATCTTTGATTTCTTTCATTAGTGTCTTAAAATTTTCTGTGTACAGTTCTTCTGTCTCCTTAGGTAAGTTTATTCCTAGATAATTAATTCTTTTTGTTGCAATGGTGAATGGGATTGAGGATGTATTCTTGACTGAGGTATTTCAAATGTTAATGAGTGCCCTTGGGAAATGGATTAAAGCTAAATAACACCTCTATATAACATGTTTAAAATTGAAGTGTTTTACATTCCAGACAATAAATAACATTCTACTATAGGGGACCACAAATGATACTTTCATTAGCTGTTTCAAATGCCCATACCTTAATACTAGCTAGATTTTCCCCAGCTTTAGTCCCAAACAGAATAGGGAATCAATTCCAGTCTCTTCATTTCCCTAAGGATCTGTGATTTGTGCCCCTGTAGATGCTAATTTCCATTTGGTCAAGGTTCTTAATGTGAGCAACAGAAACAACTCCAATTGATATATGAGCAAATAATTTTTGATATCAGTATTTACCATAATTGATGAGGGGACTAAGAATCTAGGTTTGGGCACAAATTAAGGCACATCCATTATACTGATGACAAGAATTGTTCTACTTCTGCTTTTGCTGAAGACCCTGTCTCTCAACACTGGTTAGTCAGTGACAACGCAGCCACTGTGAATGAGCTCTACCTGCACACCACTTCCTCCAGATGAAAATTTCCAGATGGCAGCAAATGGTCAGGCCTAGATCACATGATCATCTACAAGGTGTCACAAAGTGAGAAGGGGGCACTTCTTCCCTGATTTGTCTTCCCAAGGGAAAGCAGAGCTGCCTCTTTTTTTTTTTTTTCTGAGTTACTTTGGAAAATACAAAGAGTATTTTCATACCAGGGAGTCAAAATAATATATGCTTGTTTTATGCCACCAATGACATATCCACCTTTCTCCTAAAGGCTCAAGTGAGGTCATATTCTCTTCTTTCTCTCCTGATCAAAACATTCATTCAGGAAAGTATCTGATTAATATTTTTGCTGAAGAAATGACAGATAATGGAAAGGGCACCTTGCTTCTGACAGTATTTGGCCTTAGACCAATTGCATAAACTGTATTTGAGCCTTGAGTTCCTCATCTTTAAAATGGGAATCCCATCACGTAACCTCACAGGGTTGTGGCAAAAATTCAAAATGTCACAGTATATCTGAAATGTTTCTTATAAGAAGACCAAAAAACAAGGCATGAATAAGTGTAGAGTCCTAATATCTTAGATAGACTACTGTAAAGATACCCATTTTCCTCAAATTAAACTAGAAACGCAATATAATTTTTTTAAACTTTGACAAATGATTTCAAGTTTACAAAGAAAATAAAATGTAAGATCCCAAGCAATATTTGAAACAGAAGAATAAACTCTCATCCTTGTAAAGATAAAAATATTTTATGAAGCAATTATAATTAAAATGGGGGATTCTGGTGCAGAAGTAGGGAAACAAATGAAATAGTCAAACTCATGTGTATATAGGGATTTAGTATGTAATAAAGGTGGCACTTCAGATTATGTGAGAAAAGATGGGTTATTAAATTAATGGTGTTAGAAAAATTGGAAAAAATTAACTCTTCATACTATATCTAAAAATAAATTCCAGGTGGATTAATATATAAATGTAAAAAAATCCCTTTAAAGAACTGAAGAAAATACAGAAGAATACTTTTAGTCCTTTAGGATAGGGAAACCCTTTCTAATAAGTAAAACACAAAATCACAGCAATAAAGGAAAACAGTTGAACACAATGAGCCAAGTTAAAAGATACAGGCAACAAAACATAAGTAAATATTTACCACATTTTACAGACCAAAGATTATTATTTAGCTTTAAATCATAAGAGTACCTCCACATAAAGATATCTATTATGGCTCCTCCAAGCAAGCCAACTATTTCATCTTAAACCTAATTTTGGGCTTCCTGGGTAGCTCAAATGGTAAAGAATCTGCCTGCAATGCAGGAGACCTGGGTTCAATCCCTGAGTCAAGAAGATCCCCTGCAGAAGGGCATGGCAACCCACTTCAGTATTCTTGCCTGGAGAATCCCATGGACAGAGGAACCTGGCAGGCTACAATCCCTGGGCTCACAAAGAGTCGGACACAACTGAATGCCTAACACTCACACACACAAAACAAACCAGTGATCTGTTCCAACAATAAAGGGAAACATTGACAGAGCAGCTAAAGCGCACCTTCAGAAAAATTAGAGACAGGTATTCCTTCTGAGACGCCACTGTTGGTCTATTCAGTTAGAACAGAGAATGGGCTGCATCTTGGTCTCCAGCAGCACACCCACCACACAACCAGTCTCACAGGTCCTGAATGACTGTGCTATATTCACCAACAAAGTATCTCCTACATCTGTCTCCCACAATACTGTGATATAATAAGAACACACACACATATAATGATGATTGGTTGATGTGGGATCAGACTATTCTGTAGGAAGAGGAAACAGGGTTTTCCTTTAGGTGAAGTGCTGTGAACAGAGTACAGGAATAATAGGAGTTTTTCCTTTTTAGTCTTTCTAAGGGTTTTCAATAATAATGTATTTTTGTTTTTATTTAGATTTTGCTTTGCTCTACATTGAAATCAATTTGTGAGATGCAACTAGCATAATGCTTAGAGGGAAGGTGACAGCGCCAAACTTCTATATTAACACAGAAGAAAAGTCACAAATTAATGACCTCAGCCTATACTTTAAATAACTAGAAAAAGTAGGACAAATTAAACCAAAGTAAACAGACGAAAAAATAATAATAAAAGAGAATAAATCAATGCAATAGAAAACAACTAAAAAAACAGAGAACAATCAGAGAAAAGCTAGTTCTTAAGAGATCAACAAAATTTAAAAAATTCCAGCCAGATTGTCAAAAAGTCAAGAAAAAGAAAGAAGATACAAATTACCTATATCAAAAGTGAGGAAGGTAACACCGGGACAGATCCTAAAGATACTAACGGAATATTATGGAGAATTCTATACAAATAAACTAGGCAGTTAACAAATTACTTGAAAGACAAAACCAAAAATCATCCCCACAAGAAACAGATAAAATAGACCAAGAACTATTAAAGGAGATTGTAGGTTAAGAAAAAAACCCACAAAGAAGACTCCAGATAGCTTCAATTCTATTAGACATTTAGAGAAGAAACAATACCAGTTCTAACAAACTCTTATAAAACTGGGGGGAAAAAGTTGAAAAAAAAAAAAAAACTTAAAATACTTCCCAACTCATTCTGAGATTAGCATGACCCTGACACCAAAATCATACGAAGACAGTATAAGAAACCAACAGGTCCATATGCTCCATGGACACAAATGAAATATAAGATATCCCATGCATAAACTGAGACTTCACACTGTCCTAGAAATACAAGCAATTCAGCATTGTTGGCTGCCCTTCCAGGTCTGTTAAGTCCTGCCTCTTTCATTAGAAGGCATCCTTCTTGAGGACAGAAATCTCAACATTTCCCTCCTCACAGCACCTCCCTTGGTCCTCAACATTTGCTGACCCATTACTACACAGATAAGACATTAAGTGTGTCCACAAATTATTTTAGAGAAAAAGCAAGAGAAGAAAGGGATCTTTTGTATGAGAGATGAGAGAGGAGATTCTTGTGGGTTTTGTACAGATGGGGCCAAGGGAAAATTACACATGTGAAAATAAAGAGTATGTGAAACAGTGTCCTTGGTTATAACAAATGGAATAATTTCATTTTTTTTAAATGACAACTGTTTCAGTGTTTGAGTACAATGCTTTATAAAAGCAAACTGCACAGTGGTTCCTCATTCCTGAGGCTGCTGCTGCTGATTTCCTCCTCCCATCTGATCACATTTGGTGGAGCAACTCACAGGCTGAGATGTAAACACACTCTGTCTCAGGTGCATGCCCTTCCTCCTGGGCTCATCACAGGAGCGATTATACTGAAGACACAAAGTCCTACCAGCAAAACTTTCCTCACAGTCTTAACTTTAGCCACGTAGTTCTGGACCTTCTAAACATCAAAGCAGAGGAAAGACCAGAGGAAGTGACTCATTTCTGCCTGGTGCAAATTGCAGGCTTCTAATGAGGAAAAGCAATATGGACATCGTTAGTGTGTAAAGTCTATATAACTCAGGACTATGGAGCTGAAGTGGTTGAGGATGACACTGGAGCTGTGGTAAGCCATGAATGTCAAATGGTGAAATCCTGGTAAGACTAAACATTAAAATCCTCCTCTTTTCCAGTTTCCTGTAGGATGTGAATTACAGTCATTAATGGGGACAAAAGTAGGATGATGCTGGAGAGCATATTAACAACTAGGCACTTAAAAATGTTTGTGAGGAACATGGCGGTGGCGGCTGCCGCGGCACCCAGGGCCTTGGGCACTTTGCGAGCCGGCCGTGCCCGCTTGGTGGCTGCTTGCTATGCGCGGCTAGGCCCCAGGTGGAGGCTGCCCGGCTCCTGGACGTGCCTGCGGGTTGACTCGACGATATGGGCCCGGGGCTGGAAGCCCGTGGCCGGGGGAGCGGCCTGGCAGAGGGGCTACAGGGCAGAGGTGAAGACTGAGGACGAGCTGCGGGTGCGGTACCTGGAGGAGGAGAACCCAGGAATTGTGGTGCTTGGAATAAACAGAGCCTATGCCAAAAATTCACTGAGTAAAAATCTTATAAAAATGCTCTCAAAAGCTGTGGATGCTTTAAAATCTGATAAGAAAGTACGGACCATAAGAGTCAGAAGTGAAGTCCCTGGGATATTCTGTGCTGAGGCATACTGTAAGAGGAGAGATTGGAAGACAGAAAGAGCAGCCTTTTTGAGGAGTCTGGCTTATTTTAAAAAAAGAGAAAATTGGTGGTAGCTGTATAAGGTAATTGTGTATGGGGATCAGGAACTTTTTTTTTTTTTCATTTGTCTTTTGGGACAGGAAATTAGGATTTATTGGTAATCGTGAGTAAGGAGGGAAAAATACAGGCTTTCGTGAGTGCAGGTTCTGCCATTTGTCCTGTGGGCTACAATTAGACATGTGTTAGGTTGGTGCAAAAGTAACTGCGGTTTTGCATTGTTGAACTTTGCCATTGAAACACATTCTTAAATAAATGTGGTTATGTTATAAATCATTTTATTTTATTTTAAATATGGAACGCTTCATGAATTTGCGTGTCATCCTTGCACAGGGGCCATGCTAATCTTCTCTGTATCGTTCCAATTTTAGTACATGTGCTGCCGAAGCGAGCACTATAAATCATTTTACTATTCATTTCTAGCTTTATTTTTTTTTTTGCTAGTGACTTACTACTGGCTGTTTATGATTTTAGACTGTAGAAATAATGTTAGGACAAAAAGCAAATCCGAGCAGTTTTTTAATTTGAGTTCAAAATGGATCATACAGCAGTGGAGACAAATCACAACATCAATAGTGCTTTGGCCCAGGAACTGCTAACGAATGTAGAGCACAGTGGTCGTTCAAGAAGTTTTGCAAAGGAGATGAGAGCCTTGAAGATGAGGAGCATAGTGGCCACCATTGGAAGTTGACAATGACCAGTTGAGAGCAATCACTGACACTTGTCCTCTTACAACTACACAATAAATTGTCAAAGAACTCAACGTTGACCATTCTATGGTCATTCAGCATTTGAAGCAAATTGGGAAGGTGCCTTGTGAGCTGATCGCAGGTCAAAAAAATTGTCATATTGAAGTGTCATTTCTCTTATTGTTTGCAACAATAACCTGTTTTTCTGTCGGATTGCGATATGAGACAAAAAGTAGATTTTATATGGCAACCAGTGACAACCAACTCAGTGGTTGGACCAAGAAGAAGCTCCAGGGCACTTCTCAAAGCAAACTTGCACCAAGCAGTCATGGTCACTGGTTGCTGGTCTGCTATCCAATTGATCCACCACAGCTTTCTGAATTCTGGTGAAACCATTGCAGCTGAGAAGTATGCTTGGTAAATCGATGAGATGCACCAAAAACTGCAATGCCTGCGGTCGATATTGTCAACAGAATGGGCCCAATTCTTCTGCATGGCTACATCCGATCACACATTGAACAACCAACGCTTCACAAGTTGAAAGAACTGGGCTACAAAGTTTTGCCTCATCTGCCATATTCACGTGATCATGATACCAACTGACTACCCCTTCTTCGAGTGCCTAGACAGCTATTTGCAGGGAAACCACTTCCACACCCAGCAAGAGGCAGAAAATGTTTTCCAAAAGTTCTTTGAATCCTGAAGCACAAATTTAAAAAAAAATTAATTATTTTAATGGGAGGGTAATTACTTTCCAATATTGTGGTGTTTTTTGCCATACATTGACATGAATCAGCCATGGGTGTACATGTGTCCCCCCATCCTGAACCCCACCTCCCTCCCCACCCCATCCTTCTGAGTTGTCCCAGAACACCAGCTTTAAGTACCCTGCTTCATGCATCAGACTTGCACCGGTCATCAATTTTATGTATGGTAATACACATGTTTCAGTGCTATTCTTTCAAATCGTCCTACCTTCGCCTTCTCCCACATAGTCCAAAAACCTGTTCTTTACATCTGTGTCTCTTTTGCTGTCTTTCATACAGGATTGTCATTTGTGTCTTTCTAGATTCCATATATATGTGTTAGTATACTGTGTTGGTGTTTCTCCTTCTGATTTACTTCACTCTGTATAGTGGGCTCCAGTTTCGTCTACCTCATTGGAACTGACTCAAATGTGTTCTTTTTTATAGCTGAGTGGTATTCCATTGTGTATGTGTATCACAACTTCCTTATCCATTTGTCTGCTGATGGTTGCTTCTGTGTCCTAGGTGTTATAAAAAGTGAAGCATGAATTTTTTAATGCTATAGAAATAAACATTTCTTGTTGGTAAAAAAAAAAAAATGTTTGTGAGAGCTAGCTTCTCTGGATGAGAACTCAACCTGCTTCCATGGTGACCCACTGGGTATCAATTCTAAAACTCCCAAATCAGAAGAGACCATCTCTTCTCTGAGTTATTGCCCAGGACTCCAAGGAATTTCCAACACATTAACCTTTCCAGATTCCTTTTTTTGCTACTAGCCTAGGAGTTTCTGGAAGGGGGTGGTGGTGGTAGGAGGCAGGACTCTGTCCTATTCACTTTGTAACCTTAGCAACTGACTCAGAAGAGCCGTTCCCTGAAGGTTTGCTGAACTATAAGCATGCATGTCTTTTCCTATTTATTCCAGACTATTCCAGTGATATGTTGGCCACATGTCTCCCTCACTAAACCATGAATTTCTTGAGGGTGAAATCCATATTTGACTTATCTTGGTACACGCATGTTCCCTGTATTCAAAACCATGTCAAAGAAAGAGTAAGCACTCGGTTTGAGTCTGCTGAATAACTTAAATGCATACGTGCATGAAAGAACAAAAAGAGCCTCCCTAAACTTTGTCAATATATCCCAATAAAGCTGGAGGAGAAAAATGAGCCTCCTTGTTTCTGACACTCGGTTAGTTGCTTCACTACTTTTCTGCAGCTGAGAGCTTACCACCTGGGGCATCGAAAGTTACCTGTTAGTGCAGTGGTTCTCAAACTGATGTGGGTTCAAATTATCTAGAGGTCCAGGTTCTTTGATATATGATAGGGCCTGGGCCTTTGTAGTTTCACTAATTTTCCAGATGATTCTAACACCAACACAAACTGGGGAACTAATGCTTCTGAGCAGTGCTTATCAACCTTTTTCATGTGGTACCATCACAGAGCATGATACTTATTCAGCATATTGGAATAAACAAGATGAAGTTACTTGCAGCCAGGGGACTCAAACTCTTACCCACTGAGGATGTTTTCATTCACTGGGAACACCAGCTGGAATGCTCTGCAGAACCGTAATACTCAAACAGTGACCTGGGGATGAAGAGCTTCAGGATCAACCAAGACTTTGTTAAAAAAGCAAATCTCAGGCCTCCCAAGGCTCCTGAAAGAGCATTTTAACAAGATCTCAAGAAGATTTGCAAGAACATGAAAGACTGAAAAGCACTGATTTTAGCACTCCTAACCTTGAAACTTGACTTCTTGACTTCACGACTTCACACTCCAAGATGTCTAGACGGCTCTAAGTGAGTCAAGTGTGCCTAGGAAGCATCACTAGGAACAAAGTTAGTGGACGTGATGGAATTTCAGCTGAGCTATTTCAAATCCAAAGATGATGCTGTGCAAGTGCTACACTCAATATGCCAGCAAATTTGGAAAATTCAGCAGTGGCCACAGGACTGGAAAAGGTCAGTTTTCATTCCCACCCCAAAGAAAGGCAATGCCAAAAAATGCTTAAACAACTGCACAATTGCACTCATTTCACATACTAGCAAAGTAATGCTCAAAATTCTCCAAGCCAGGCTTCAACAGTATGTTAACCAAGAACTTCCAGATGTTCAAGCTGGATTTAGAAAAGGCAGAGGAACCAGAGATCAGATTGCCAACATCTGTTGGATCATTGAAAAAGTGAGAGAGTTCTAGAAAAACTTCTACTTTGGCTTTTCTGACTACGCCAAACCTTTGACTGTGTAGATCACAACAAACTGTGTAAAATTCTTACAGAGATGGGAATACCAAACCACCTGACCTCCTCTTGAGAAATCTGTATGTAGGTCAAGAAGCAACAGTTAGAACTGGACATGGAACAACAGACTGGTTCCAAATCAGGAAAGGAGTACATCAAGGCTATATATTGTCACTCTGCTTATTTAACTTCTATGCAGAGTACATCATGAGAAATGTTGGGCTGGAGGAAGCACAAGCTAGAATCAAGATTGCCGGGAGAAACATCAATAACTTCAGATATGCAGATGGTAACACCCTTATGGCAGAAAGCGAAGAAAAACTAAAGAACCTCTTGATGAAAGTGGAAGAGGAGAGTGAAAAACCTGGCTTAACATTCAGAAAACTAAGATCATGGCATCCTATCCCATCCCTTCATGGCAAATAGATGGGGAAACAGTGGAAACAGCATCAAACATTTTTGGGGGGGCTCCAAAATCACTGTAGATGGTGCCTGCAGCCATGAAATTAAAAGACGCTTGCTCCTTGGAAGAAAAGTTATGACCAACCTAGACAGCATATTAAAAAGCAGAGACATTACTGTGCCAACAAAGGTCCATCTAGTCAAAGCTATGGTTTTTCCAGTAGTCATGTATAGATGTGAGAGTTGGGCTATAAAGTGGGCTGAGCACTGAAGAATTGATGTTTTTGAACTGTGGTGCTGGAGAAGACTTCTGAGAGTCCCTTGGACTGCAAGATCATCAAGCCAGTCAATCCTAAAGGAGATCAACCCTGAATATTTATTGGAAGGACTGATGCTGAAGCTGAAGTTCCAATACTTCGGCCACCTGATGTGAAGAGCTGTATTATTAGAAAAGACCCTGATGCTGGGAAAGATTGAAGGTGGGAGGAGAAGGGGATGACAGAGGACGAGATGGTTGCATGGCATCACCAACTCAATGGACATGAATCTGAGCAAGCTCCAGGAGATGGTGAAGGACAGGGAAGTCTGGCATGCTACAGTCCATGGGGTTGCAAAGGGTTGGACAAGACTTAGCAACTGAACAACAAACCTTGAAACTCTTTAACTCCTCTCTGACCCAAACAAAACCTATGTGTGTCCAGGAAAAGATATGACTCTTCCTTCCCTGTAGTTGACTCAGAGAAGCAGGGGAAGTGGGGCAGAAATCTGATGAGCTCAGCTACAACCACTGTTTTATACTTGAGGTCACTGGACTGGGGGTGGGGGTTGTGGTATATGTGGTATTTCATTCCTGGCAGAGCACCACTGAGCCAGAGTTAAATTAACATAATTTTAGATGTTAAAAAAGTCATAATTCTAAAAGATGGTGAAGAAAAGTTTGTAGTCTCTCTCTACACCTGCGATATATCCAGGACAGTTTCTGGTCCATTCCTACTACCATGACTCTAGTTCATTCAATGATTCCTTCATTCCTCGAGTATCACTTTTGTGGCCAGTATCACATTAGGTATCAGAAATAAAAATCTGAAACAACACTTCAGATTGTTGCTCAAGCCTCTGCCTACAGCCTCTCGTCCTCCCAACTCACACTGCCTACTACACCAGACTACCCTTCATAGAATGTGTATTTCAGTGTCACTTCTGTGGACCAGGTGTTCTCAAGGGTGCCAACCTTCTTTATTTTCTGGCCTATCTCCTAGCATTTTCCTGTATAGACCTACCAATCCCTGAAGCTGGACTGCCCTTTAAATATGGCAAGCACTTTGCTGCTGGAATCTGATTCAGCAGGTGTAGAAAGCAGCCCAACCCTCTGTATTTTGGTGAAGTTCCTTGATTGGGGCTGATGTACAGCCATGACCAAGAAACACTTGTTAACAAGATCAGAGACATGACCCCTGTCCTCTGGACACTCACAGCCCAGCCACACAGTGTGTGAAGGCAATGATAATGGCAAGTGAGAACTGTGGTACTCAGTACAATGTTGACATCTACACAGGTGCCCCAATCCTGGTCAGGACATCCAGGAGGCTGGCTGGAGGAGAGGACATCTGAAATGCTGTTTTGTAGGATCAGAGGAAATAAGACACTCAGGCAGGAGACTTGGTGTGAAGCTTTGTAACACCTCAGGGAACTAGAGTGAATTTAGTGCAGGGTTGCATCAGGAGGAGAAGACAGTGAGGCAGACGGTCAGATTTCAGAAAGTCTGCTATGCCACACTAGAGAACCTGGTCTTACTCACACAATGGGGTGCAGGAGGGCAGCATGGAAGATTTTAATCAGGAATACAGACCTAAACTTGAGTCTCAAATAAGCAGCCTGAAGGTTTTGCAGAGGACATGTGAGAAGACAGGGGTAGGGCTGAGGGCATGGAAGTCCAGCACAAGAAGGCTAGTGGGAAAAGCCACATGAGGTTAAGCAGAGCAACCGAAAAACAACTGTCACAACTTGGTTCTGCTTATCATGGCTATGCAGCCTCCATCAAGCCGTGTCATTTCTCAGGGCCTCAGTCTCTTCATCTGTAACATCAGTGGGTTGCAACACCTAACCAGAAAGATCATCCTCAGTGCTACAAGCCCATGATGTGGTGAAATTCAGTCTGGCAGACAGTTTGCGTTTTGTTTTTTTTTAATTGTGGTAAAATACACATAACGTAAAATTTGCCATTTTAACCATTTTAAGTGAACAGTTCAGTGTCGTGAAGTACATTCACACTGTTGTGCTACCAATACCACCGCCATCATCCATCTCCAGAACTTTCTCATCTTCCTCTGCTGAAACTGTCCCTGCTGAACACTAACTCCCCATTTTCTCCTCCTCCCAGCCCCTGGCAATCAATTTTCTACTTTCTGGCTCTATGAACTGAACTACTCTAGAAATCTCATGCAAGTGGAATCATAGAGTATTTATCCATTTGTGACTCACTTATTTCACTTAAAACAATGTTTTCAAGGTTCATCCTTCTTGAAGCTTGTGTCAGAATTTCCTCCCACTGTAGGCATATACCACATTTTGTCTATCTATTCATCTCTTAATGAACACTTGGTTCGCATCTACCTTTGACTTTTGTGAATAATGCTACTACAGAGATGAGTGTACAAACATCTGTTTAGGGCAAGTCCTGCTTTCAATTCCTTTGAGAATATACTTAGATGTGGGACTACTGGATCACATGGTAATTCTATATTTAATTTTCTGAGGCACTATAAAACTGTTTTCCACAGTGGCTACTAAAGCATTGTACATTTCTACCAGTGAAGTACAAAAGTTCCAATTTTTACAAACCTCATAACACTTGTTATTTTCTGGGGGTTTTTTTGACAGTACCATCCCAATGGGTGTGGAGTGGTATTTCATTGTGATTTTGATTTGTATTTCTCTAATGATTAGTAATGTAGAACAACTTTTCATGGATTTGCTGGCCATTTTCTTTTTTGGACTTATAAGCTGTTCAAGCCCTTTACCCAATTTTTAATTCGGTCTTTGCTCTTTTGTTGTTCAGCTGTAGGAGCTCTTTATATATTTTAGATATCAATCTCTCATCAGATATATGATTTACAGTTTTTTTCCATTCAATGGATTGCTCTTTCATTCTGCTGAGTGTGCCCAGTTTGCCTATTTGTACTTTTGTTGACTGTTCCTTTGGTATCAGATCCGAGAAGTTACTGCCAAATCCAATGTCATGGGGCTTTCCTCTATGTTTCCTCTAAGGTTTTTAAAGGTTTAGCTCTTACATTTGGATCTTTGATCTATTTTGAGTTAATCTTTGCATATGGTATATAGTAAGGGTTCACTTAATTCTTTTGCACTTGGGTATCCAGTTTTCCCAACACCATGTTGAAAATACTGTACTTTCCCTATTCAATTAGCTTGGTGCCCCTATCAAACTTCATTCAACCATATATGTGTAGGTTTGTTTTCGAGCTCTCTAATTTATTCTGTTAATCAGTATATCTGTCTTTACGCCAGAACAACTGTTCTGACTATTGTAGCTTTATATAAGCTTGAAATCAGGAAATGTGAGACCTTTAATTTTGTTCTCTTTTAACATTATTTGGCTATTTAGGGTCCTCTGAGAGTCCATATGAATTTTAGGATGGATTTTTGTTTTTCTGTGAAAAAAACAGTGCTTGAATTTTTATGAGGGTTGCACAGACTTTAATCTGCAGATCACTTTGGTTAATACTGACATCTTAACAATATTGTCTTCTAATCCATGAATACAGACTATCTTTCGTTTAGTTCTAACTTTTTTAATCTCCTTCAGAAATGTTTTGCACTTTGAGTATGAAAGTTTTTCACCTCCTTGCTTAAGTTTACTCATATTTTATTCTTTTTGATGCTATTGTAAATGGAATTGTTTTCTTAATTTCCTTTCTGTTTTTCAGAAATGCAACTGATTTTCATGTATCAATTTTGTATCCTGCAACACTGCTGGACTCATTAGTTCCAACAGATTTTATGTAGAATCTTTGGGGTTTTCCACATACAAGATCATGTCATCTGCAAACAAAGACAATTTTACTTCTTTATTTCCAGTTTTGATGCTTTTCCTTGTCTATTTTTTTTCCTTGTCTAATTTCTTTTCCTTGTCTGATTTCTTTTCCATGTCTAGTTTCTCTGGCTAAGACTTCCACTACTTACTAAACAGAAGGGGTGAAAATGGGTACCTTAATCTCATCACTGATCCTGGAGGGAAAGATTTCAGTTTTTCATGGTTTGAAAGGCTTTTTAATCTATTCATGGGGTTAAAGAACTTCAAAAGTTTCCTAAGTAAGAGATCACTTTATTAACATAACTGGCAACAATGCTGAGCAATCAGAAAGGAAACAGAAGGTGTAAGAAGTATCTGGTGACAAGATTTCCCAGAGGGAGGGAAGGGAGGAGGGGGGGGAGTTCTGGAGGGGGAGCATATGTAAACCCATGGCGATTTCATGTCATTGTATGGCAAAACCAATAAAAAAAAAAGTATCTGGTGAATATAGAGGCTTGAGTGGGCTGCATATACTTCTAATTTTCCATAGGTACTAAACAGCGTGCAAAAGAAAGAATGAAAAATAGAGCAAGGTAGTAGGAGAGGCAACAAGTCTTAATCAAAGTTGATTGAGCATCACTGAATGAAATGGTTTTGAATTTATTTCCATGAATGACTTCCCAAGAAGCCCCCAGCCTTGACTGTAAGCTAAAAAGACAGCAACAACAAACCCAACATCTAAAACTAGAAGCCCTGAAAGAATGAAAAAGGAATTGGAGGACTCACTCCATGTGCATTCCAGAAGTAGTCTCCTCTGGGGTTCTGACCCTTACCAAGCTATGTAAAAAGAACCCCAGCCACATTTATTGAAAGATGGCAAAGTTTGTCTAAAAATACGAGAGGGAACTGAAACATTTCAGAGAAGTCAGGGCTCAGGAGCAAGAAACAAAAAGAGGAAGATAAAATTCTACTTACAAAGAAAAGAGGAATGGAAATTGAATTTCTTGCAAAGAAAGTCCAGAAGCTTCCCCCTCTTCCCTAACTACTCCAACAAAAAAGGGGAAAAAATAGTCAACGGGAAACAGCTCTGAGAAAAATAAGTCTCTGCACCATTACAGTTGAGAATTACAAGCAACCTGCAAAACTGGGCAAATTCTTGACTAAAAGTGTGTTTGAAATGAAACGGCTCTTCTTAAAATCACCCATCCCTCCCATCTCAGAGAGGAAACTGATGCTGAGAAGCCTCTGAAGCTCTACCAGAGTTACAGAGCTAACAAAGGTCAGAAACAGGTTGGAAAGTCATTTTCAGATGTTGTCCTGTGCTCTTTTCTCTGGACTCCCATAGGGATTTGATGTACTCACTGCACTGAACTGGAATTTCTCCCTTGACGTTTCCTCAGGACCAAGTTTACATTTAAGTCTGTGGTTCTCAGAGTAGCGTCCCATATTAGCGGCACTAGCATTGTCTGGGAACGTGTTAGAAATGCATGTTCTCTGCCCTCCAGTCCTACAGAATCAGAAACTCTGGGATTGAGGACCAGGTTTAACAAGCTCGATGGGAAATTCTGATGCATTAAGGTTTGAGAATTGCTGGTCCAAGAAATACATCCCTTTTATTCATTGTAACATGAATGATGATAAACATGTACTTTACAATTTAAAGAGCTTTTAACCTGCATTCTTCTTTATTTTAGTTGTCTAGCGGGGGTGGGGGGTTCCTCTTAAAATCTCTGTGAAAGTGCAAATTCAGGTAGTGATATACCTATTTTATGGCCTCAGAGCTGAAGTTAAAGGAGTTAGTGGTACTGAGATGGCAGGTCTAGAGAGGGCAGAGCCAAAACTGCAAGAGAGTCTTCTGCCTTGAAAATCAGCATAATTGTCCCTGATTATAAATAAAGGTGCTCCTCGATAAAACTTACCACTTATCACTCCTAAATAAAATGGTATCAACTAGAGCCAACTTTCAGACCATTCTTAGAAGCACACAATGCGGGGCCAGTTGCATTATGGGTACAGATGAGGAAATAATCATACTAAGAGCTCCCATTTTCTGAGGATTTAGAGAGAGGATCTTGCTGGGGAGGAAGCAGCCTCAGAGAGACAAAGCTGCCCACTCTAGTCACCAGGTGGGCCTAGAAGCGCTGAGATCAGGATGCAGGTGTTCGGCTCCAGAGCCTGCCCACCCACAGAGGTTACATGAATTGTACTTGTTCATCCATAGCATGAGGGGGCAGTACTGGCCTCACATTAAATTCTCTCAACTGCAAATGCAGTGCCCTATCAACTTACAGAAAATCACTTCTCTCTAGACCAATGGCTTTCAAACATAAAATCCATCAGACTCACTTGTAAGGTTTGTTTAAACAGATTACCCCACCCCAAGAGCTTCCAATTCCACAGACTGGAGTGGGGCCGACGGATCTGCATTTCTAACAAGCTCCCAGGCAATGCTGATGCTGTGGACCACACTCTGAGTAGCGAGGCTCTAGACTCCCTAACCTGAAGAGTGACCAGGCTGATGCAGAAAAGGCATAAGAAGCAAATTTCTAAGTCTAATATCTTCACTGTCGTTCCTAATCAGTAATGTACACACAATCCCATGCATTTTGCCTTCAGCTTCTCCTCTGTATCCATCCCTCCTTTCCCTTCCAGTGCCTCTCTCCAGTTACCTCACACCAGGTAACACCAGGCCTCCTGGCACCAGCCTCAATCCATTCTGCTCACCTCCATCAGATTGATTTTCCTTGTCAGAGCACCAAGTCATATAAGGCCTGAACTTATCATTTAAGGTTTTCCACGACTTCCATGAGTCAACCTAACATTTTGGCCTTATCTCCAGTGACATGTCTTCACCACACCTTTATCCCTCTTTCTCTCTCATTACTTTTGTTTATGCCATCTCTTCTAAGTGAACTCTCCTCCTCACCATCTCCCCAGATTTAAATTCTTGAGAGCTCATCTCAAATGCCCTTCCTCCCATGAATCCTTTTTTCTCAGAAACCCCCAGCAGGAGGTCCTTCCTCCTCCGAGTTCTCCAAAGAACAGAGATCTACACTGGTGGCCACTGTCTTATGCTGCCCTGCATTAAAATTTCCCCATTCTGTGACAGTGTCATTCCCCTGATGGCAGACCTTGCTGTGCCTTGTGCATCTTTCTATTTCATCAGCACACTACCTGAAACACTTCGGGCCTTCAGCCAGCATTTGGTGAATGAATGCATGTGTTCTGTTTCCAGTCATACTGCATATGAACCATTAGTTTTCCCCAATAGGGATCTAAAGAATAAATAATAAAGGTCAGTGCAAAGCCATGAGCAAACACTGTGGACAATTCAAGGAGACATTCTAAGGGCTAGTCATTCCACATTGCAGTGCTCATCCACCTGAAGCCAGCTAAATATTGGCCAAGTTAATGAGCTCACAGAAAAAGATAGTAAAATACCATGAAAAGCCCCAGCTAGTCCCCATTTCAAGTAATATTATTCATGATAATATTTCATGAATAGTATAATTGCTGGCTCTCTCTACAGTAAACCAAGAGATAAGAGAGAAGTCTGAAAAATCCTTCTATCTGGCTGCCATACACTTCTGAGAATAATGGCCTTTCCGCTCTCCTGCCTTCCAAGCATAGGCATGTTCTCCTCATTGGAGACCTCTAACCACACAGAGAAGGGAAGCCATGTGAAATCCATACAAGGTGAGGGATTCTGGAAAATGCAGTTTCTCACTTCCCTTCTATATGTTCCTGATCCAAAACCTTTACTACTTTATATTATACTTAACCTCCTTAATATAGCATTGTACAGTCTGGTTATAGTCAAGGTCATGGTCTTCCCAGTGGTCACATACAGTTGTGAGAGCTGGACTGTAAAGAAGGCAGAGTGTTGAAGACTTCATGCCTTCAAACTGTGGTGCTAGAGAAGACTCCTGAAAGTCCCTTGGACAGCAAAGAGATCAAACCAGTCAATCTTAAGGAAAATCAACCCTGAATACACACTGGAAGAACTGATGCTGAAGCTGAAGCTCCAGTATTTTGGTCACCTGATGTGAACAGCTGATTCACTGGAAAAGTCCCTGGTGCTAGGCAAGATTTAGGGTACAAGAAGAAGAGGGCATCAGAGAATTATGTGGCTGGATGGCATCACTGATACAGTGTACTTGGGCAAACTTCAGAAGATGGTGAGGGACAGGGAGGCCTGGCATGCTGCAGTCCACAGGGTCACAGAGTCGGACACGACTGGGCAACTGAACAACAACAACAGTCTGGTTACTTCTAAGCCCCAAACATTCACACACACTCTATCAGACTGATTGTGCTCTGGCCATACTGGCCCTCTTTCAGTTCCTTGAAAACACTGATTTCTCATCCACGGGTTAGCAACTTCTTTGGTTGTGTTCCTTCTGTTATGAAGATATGCAGAGGTTAAAAAAAAAAAAGAAATATATATATGACAAATCCTAGCTCTAAAACAAGCATCGTGGAACCAGAAGTGGAGCAGAAAACCAAATGTGGTGAGTAGAACAAAACCATGAGCCCAGGTACAAAGTGGGTGATTGCAGGCAGGAGTGTGGCATCTGATGGGTTCAGTTCAGTTCAGTTCAGTTCAGTCGCTCAGCTGTGTCCAACTCTTTGCAACCCCATGGACTGCAGCACGCCAGGCTTCCCTGTCCATCACCAACTCCCGGAGCTTGCTCAAACTTGTGTCCATCAAGTCAGTGATGCCATCGAAACATCTCATCCTCTGTCATCCCCTTCTCCTCCTGCCTTCAGTCTTTCCCAGTATCAGGGTCTTTTCCAGTGAGTCGGGTTTTCCATCAGGTGGCCAAAGTATTAGAGTTTCAGCTTCAACATCAGTCCTTCCAACGAATATTCAGGACTGATTTCCTTTAGGATGGACTGGTTGGATCTCCTTGCTGTCCAAGGGACTCTCAAGAGTCTTCTCCGACACCGCAGTTCAAAAGCATCAATTCTTCAGTGCTCAGACTTCTTTATAGTCCAACTCTCACATCTATACATGCCTACTGGAAAAACCATAGCCTTGACTAGATGGACTTTTGTTGCCAAAGTAATGTCTCTGCTTTTTAACATGCTGTCTAGGGTGGTCACAGCTTTTCTTCCAAAGAGCAAGAGTCTTTTAATTCCATGGCTGCAGTCACCATTTGCAGTGGTTTTGGAGCCCAAGAAAATAAAGTCTGTCACTGTTTCCCCATCTATTTGCCATGAAGTGATGAGACCAGATGCTATGATCTTAGTTTTCTGATTGTTGAGCTTTATGCCAACTTTTTCAGTCTCCTCTTTCACTTTCATCAAGAGGCTCTTTAGTTCTTCTTCACTTTCTGCCATAATGGTGGTGTCATCTGCATATCTGAGGTTATTGATATTTCTCCCAGGGTTAACAGGTACTAAAAATATATGCATGAGATGAAGATGGGAGCCAGGTTGAGTCTTAAAATCAAAGGTAGGATGAGTTTCCACAACTCCTGAACAAAGGCTGGCCGCTGTAGCCCTCTCCTTCCCAGGTGCACAGTTTATACAGGGCAGCAGGCCTATGGAGGCAAGAGGACTCAGAACTCACTTGGAAACAGAGCATGAATCACATCACCTGTTGTTACAGCTCCAATATCCTCACAGGGCAAGCAGTTTGGGCCAACATGCAAAGTCTGGTTCTGGCTTAGGGAATTAGACAAAAACAAACAAAATAGCTGGATAGGGAAAGACAAGCATAAAAGGAGGAGGAAGACCAAATGTTCTTTTATCCAAAATGCGATTAGAAGTAAAAATTCCACAATTTGTAAAAAAACAAAATGGTAATAAAGACATTAAATACCTATAGCTTAAAGTCAGAGGATTGTCTGTCTTAAAAGGCTCTTAAGTCAGATGATAAGGTTCTACCATGCCTGATAGAAGGATGCGGGAGGAGGTAGAAATACATCCAAATGTCTAACTCTGACAGAGACTATTGGTTGCCTTCTAATAGCTCTTCTTTCTTAGTAACTCTGTCTTATACTTAGTAACAAAATCCTAGACAAGGCAACTATAGCTAGTCAAAAGATGACTTTTCTCAGCTTCCCTTGCTACTAAGAATCATGGAATTTTGGCCAATGAGAAGTGAACAGGAGTGCTGTGTACAGCTTCTGCAAACTTTAACCTGAGAAGCAAAGAGATGAGTTCCTATTTTTTTTCCTTCCTCTCTTGCTCTTTTCTGCTGTCTGAATATGGGCAAAATGGCTGGGTCATTTTAGACCACCAAGTGACCTAGAGGATAGCAGCTTTGTACTAGAGTCAGAGTGGCAAAAACAGAGGTAATAATAAACCTCAGTATGTTAAGATGGCAATATTCCCCAAATGGATCTACAGACTCAACTCAATCTCTATGTAATTTCAGCTGGTTTTTGCAGAAGTTGATACATTGAACATAAAATTGATATGGAAATGCAAGGGACCCAGAACAGTGAAAACAATTTTTAAAAGAAGAGTAAACATGGATGGAAGATTCATACTTGCTGATTTCAAAACTTACTACAAAGCTTCAGTAATTAAGACAATGGGTAAATGGTATAGTAAAGTGTTAGTTGCTCAGTCATATCCTACTGTTTGCAAACTTATGAACTGTAGTCCACCAGGCTCCCCTGGCCATAGAATTCTCCAGGCAAGAATACTAGAGTGGGTTACCATGTCCTCCTCCAGGAGATCTTCCTGACCCAGGGATCGAACCTGGGTCTCCCACATTGCAGACAGATTCTTCACTGTCTGAGCCACCAGGGAAGCCCTCATGGAACGGAACTGAGAGTCCAGAAGTAAAACCTTATATTTATAGTCAATTGATTTTCAACAAGGGTGCCAAGATCATTCAGTAGGGGAAAGAATAGTCTTTCCAACAAATGCTACTGGGATAACTGAATAGCCACAGGCAGAAGAATGAACCTGAGTTCCAACCTGAAGCCAACTGGGCTGTGGGGGTCCAGTGAGACTACTGCTGCTTCGTTACCCAGGGCTGTGCCAGCAACGGGACAACCTACAAATCTTATCCCCTCAAAAAACAAACAGTATGAATGATTATCTCATACCATATGTAAAAATTTATTCCAGATCAATCATAGAACTAAATGTAACACCTAAAATGATTAAACTCCTAGGAGAAAACATAGGAGTAAATCTTTATGACATTAGGTTAGACAATGGCTTCTTAGACATGACACCAAAAGCACCCAGGTTTGATGCGTGATACAGGGTGCTCAGGGCTGGTGTACCAGGATGACCCAGAGAGATGGAATCAGGAGGGATGTGGGAGGGGGGTTCTGGAAGGGTAACACATGTATACCCATGGCGGATTCATGTCAATGTATGGCAAAACCAACACAATAATGTAAAGAAAAAAGTCTTTCTTGAATTTGTTACAATTAAAAAAATATAAATAAATAAATAACAAAAGCACCAAGAACATAAGAAAGAGTAGATAAACTGAACTTCATCAAAATTAAAAGAACATTTGTGCTGCAAATGATACCATCAAGAAAGCGAAAAGACAACTAACAAAATGGGAGAATATATTTACACACAGCATATCTAATAAGAGACATACCCAGAATACACAAAGAATGGCTATAACTCAATAACTGAAAAGATAAATAACTCAGACAAAAAGTGGGCCAAGGACATGAACAGATATTCCTCCAAAGAATATACAAAAATGGCCAATAAGCACATGAAAAGATGCTCAATATCATTATCTATTGGGGAAATGCAAATCAGAACCACAATGTGATACCAATTCACACCAGGGTGGTTACAATAAACAACACAGATAACAACTATCTCCAGCAAGATGTGGAGAAACTGAAACTCTAATACATAGCTGGTAGGAATGTAAAATGTACAGCAGCAGCTTTGAAACCAATCTGGCAGTTTCTCAAAAACCTAAACATACAGTTACTATATGAGCTAGCAACCCAACCTCTAGGTATATATCCAAGAGAAATGAAAACATATGCTCACACAAAAACTTGTACACAAACGTTCAAATCAGCTTTATTCATAATAGCCAAAAACTAAAAGCAACTCAAATATGAAAAATAATGAGTGGATAAATAAAATGTGGCTTATCTATACAATACTCAGCCACAAAAGGAAAGACGTAGTGATACATGCTCTGACATGGAAAAGCTTGAAAACAGTATGCTATGTGAAAGAAACTAGTCATGAAAAACCACATACTACATGATTCCATTCACATGAAATGTCCAGAAGAGACAATTCCACAGAAACAGAAGTAGAACAGTGTTTGCCTAGATCTGGAATGGCAGGGGCACAGAGACTGGGAGAGGTAATGCAGACTGACTGATAATGATACAGGGTTTCTTTTGGGGTGATGAAAATATTTTAAAATTAGCTTATGTGACAGCTGCACAATTGTGAATATGCTAAAACAAAACATTACATTTATACATTAAACAGGTAGATTTTATGGTTTGTGAATTACATCTCAATAAAACTGCTTTTAAAAAGTCAGTATGGACCTACTGGGTACCTCAGGGAACCCTATTCAGTGCTCTGTGGTGACCTAAATGGAAAGGAAACCCAAAAAAGTGAGAATATATATATATATGTATAGCTGATTCACCTTCCTGTACAGCCAAAACTAATACAACATTGTAAAGCAATAATACTCCAATAAAAATTTTTTTAATCAGGGAAAATGGGACTATTCATGATATAGTTAATTAGTTAGCATACAGGACAAAAATTAGATCCTTACTGCACGTTGTATTAGTCAATCCAGACTCTTGAGAGAGTCCCTTGGACTGAAAGGAGATCACACCAGTCAATCCTAAAGGAAATCAACCTTTAACATTCATTGGAAGGACTAACGCTGAAGCTGAAACTTCAATACTTTGGTCACCTGATGCAAAGAGATGACTCACTGGAAAAGACCCTGATGCTGGGAAAGCCTGAAGGCATGAAGAGAAGGGGGTGAAATATATTTCTGGACTCTCTCAATCATAGTCTGTTGATCTACATGTTTATCCTTATGCCAGGATAAACTGGCACTAATTACCATGGCATTGCAGTAAGTTATGAAATTGGAAAGCTGAAATTCTCCAAAGTTGAATTGTTGGTGCTGTCATCATTTCAATTGGTTTGACTATTTGGTATCCCTTGAAATGTCTATGTATCTGAGGATCAGTTTTTCCATCTCTACAAAAGGCCACTGGAATTTTGATAGAGATTGCATTAAATCTTTAGACAGCTTTGGGCAATATTGCGGTCTCAACAATTTAAGTCTTCTAATCCATAGACATGTGCTGTCCTTCCATTTATTCAGGTCTTCTTTAATTTCTTTCAGTGTTTTATAGTTAGTGTATACAAGTCTTTAACCTCTTAGTTATATTTATTCCTAGGTATTTTATTCTTTTTCATGCCATTATAAGTCAAATAGTCTTCTTAATTTCCTTTTCAGATGGTTCATTGCTGGCATATAAAAACACAGCTGATTTTTGTGCCCTGAGTTTGTTTCCTACAACTTTGCTAAATGTGTTTATTAGCTCTAGCAGAGCTTTTTTGTGAATTCTTTGGGGTTTTCTATATGTAGGATCATGTCATCTGTGAAAAGAGATAGTTTTACTTCTTTCTTCCCAACCTGGATGACTTTTATTTCCTTTTCTTGCTAGATTGCTCTGGCTAGAACTTCCAGTATAGTGCTAAATAGCAGTGGTGAAAGTAAGTGTTCTTGTCTTGATCTTAGGTCTTTTGGTCTTTGAATATGATACTAACTATGAAGTTTCACATATGACCTTTATCATATTGAGGAAGTTTCCTAAAAGTTCTAATTTTTTGAGTGTTTTTGTTATGAACAGGCATTTAATTTTGCCAAATGCTTTTTCTGTGTTAATTGAGGTGGTTATATTGTTTTCTGTAATTCTGTTAATGTTATGTATTACAATGGTTGATTTTCTTTTACTGAACCATGCTTACATTCTTTGGATAAATTCCAGTTGGCCATAAAGTATGATCTTTTCAATGTGATGCTGAATTTAGTTTGCTAGTATTTTGTTGTTAGTTTTGAATTTGTATTCATAAGGGATACTGGTCTCTGCCTGGCTCTGATCTCAGAGTAGCACTGGTTACAAAGAATTAATTAGGAAATGTTCCCTCCTCTTTTATTTGAGGAAGAGTTTGAAAAGGACGGATGTTAATTTTTCTTTAAATGTTTGGTAGAAATCACCAGTGAAGCCACCTGGTCCTGAATGCTTTCAGTTGATTTCTGATTCAATCTCTTTATTTTTTAACAGATCTTTTCAGATTTTCTATTTCTTCTTGAGTCAGTCTTGGATAATTTATGTGTTTCTAGGAATTTTTCCACTTTATCTAGGTTATTTAAGTAATTGGCGGACATTGCTCATAGTGTTCTCTTATAATCCTTTTTTATCTCTTTAAATTTGGTAGAATAAGCACTTTAATCTGATATTATTTATATCTTTTCTTTCTTAATCAGTGTAGCTAGAGGTCTGTCAGCTTTGTTGACCTTTTCAAAGAACAAGCTTTTGTTTTCAGCATGATATATATATACACATATGTATATGTATATGGGGCTTCCCGGGTGGCACTAGTGGTAAAGAACCTGCCTGACAATGCAGGAGACCTAAGAGATGTGGGTTTGATCCCTGGGTCAGGAAGATCCCCTGGAGGAGGGCATGGCAACCCACTCCAGCATTCTAGCCTGGAGAATGCCATGGACAGAGGAGTCTCTGGCAGGCTACAGTTCAAAGGATCGCAAAAAGTCGGACATGACTGAAACAACTTAGCACGCATGCACAAACACATATGCATCTGTCTAGGGCTTCCCAGCTGGAGCTAGTGGTAATGAACCCAACTGCCAATGCAGGAGATGTAAAAGAGACGTGGGTTTGATCCCTGAGTCAGGAAGCCCACTGGAGGAGTGCATGGCAACCAGCTTCAGTAATACTGCCTCAAGAATTCCATGGTGAGCTACAGTCCACAAGGTTGTAAGGAGTCGGACACAACTGAAGTGACTTAGCACATACATGTATATGTCTACATGTAGCAGGTTGAAAGCATTGATAGGTATATATTTCCAACTAGTCACAATGATAGGTATATATTTCCACTAGACCCTTGATCAGGGTCTCTTCCACTATCTTCCATTGTCACTGCCCACTCAGCAGCCCTGGGTGAGTCCTCATTCATGTCCTCCAATCAGAAGCTGCCATAACCAGCTTTGTGGGTTCCTTCTCATGCCACCTGTGCCTGCAAAGAACATTATCTGGGTTTCCTGCAGTTGGGTATAACATCGTGTTCTACCCTGGGACACCTCAGAAGCCACACTCAAAGAGGAGATGATGTCAGAGGTGGAGAGGAGTACCTATGGCCCCTAATGCTATGTATGAAACCTCATCCTGTAGATGCTTCGTTCCATCCTCCTCCTACTCATCATGCCTTGGGGTGGGGGGCAGGTAATGGTGGTGAGAGTGACTTCTAGCTTCTCATTCCCAGAACCAGCCCCCAACCCACTGCTGTCATGTCCTGAGAGGTAGCTGAAACTATCTTCTAAGCACTCTGTTCTGATCAATTCTCAGCCAAGATTTCCTCCCAGAGCAGGCCACCTCTGAGGCATCTAGACTGATCTGATTCTAATCACAGGAGAGTCTGAAGCATCTGAGCTATGGAAAAACACCCCATTATCTCCCTACTACACGGTTCAAGTGATATCAACGTAAGTTACTTGAGGGGACTTGACAGCAAGTGAATGTAGTAACTATCCTGATGGCACACTATTTCCCCAAGGTTTACTTGGCCTAAAGGTATGGAAACATCAACCTGTCACCTTTATACTCTAAGGTAATACGACTCAAATTACCATTTTGATGGCATATTCACATATTCTAGTCTGTTCTTGGTTCACTTGGAGATGCTATTGAACTTGGAGGGTTAAAAAAGAAGGAAAAATTCAAGTCTCACTTCTGAGTTTTATTTGACACTTTTCCTTTCCAAAAATCATGTGTTGTTTCTGGGCTTTCCTGCTTAGACTATATGCCCTGTTGTATTACTTTGTCACTTGGAACAAAAACAGTGGAAACAGTTCATACAATTTTTATCATAAAGATATGACCAAAACATGAAGGAACATAAAACTGTGCTTCTTTGATGGTATTAGTCTAGATCATTGTTTTTAACCAAAACTGAACTGAAGATGTAAAATCCTAGAACTCACTAATCTATTTTAGTAGGTCACAGGAAGCAGGCAAACCATAGAAACCACAATCAACCAAAAGCACTGCTGTTGAAAAAAAAATGGCAGGAGTTTAATCTTCTAAAGGTGTTAACTGAACAAATCCAACTGACAGTGTCAAGGAGACATCCTCAAAGCACCCTCAGGGTGTTGATAAACCTCTCCTATCTCCTTGCCCCAGCAGCCATTCTCTTAGCCATGCTTTTTCCCCATGTTTTAATTTAGTTGAGTATTGCCACCCATGGAGGGGCAGAGAGGTTCTTGGAACAAATCTAACTTTCAGCTTCAATTGTCTAACCCCCAACTCAGCGGCTAATCTTCAGAGTATGAGTAATCAAGAATCTTAACACTTTCCATGGCCAGTGTTTTTGGCCTGGTTCTCCCCTCTTCATTCGGGGAGCATGAACTCTGTCTCATTGGTCTACAGAAGAACTGATCATCTCCTCGACCCTGGCCCAGGTCACCTTGAGATTACCACGGCCATGTCTTCTATGCGACCCTGCTTGGTCAGCAGTCCCACCAGAGACAGGGGTCTGGCGACGTGCTTTCCTCTAAGTCTGGTCACAGACTTACTCCTCTGCCAGAGGAATAAGATCATACTTCTTATGCCAGACTTGAGAATTTCAGAAACCATGAACAGGTAGATGAGGGGGGCAGTTCTCAAACTCAAGGAGAAGTATCTTTTGTAACTCTTTCTATGTGCATGAAGAATTCGAAGGTGTACTAACTTTGGTTCCCAATTTTCTTACTATCTACATGGACCCTGTGAAAAGAAAACTTTAAAAAAAGTTTGACTTGATAGCAGTGTGGGTATTTGCTATTCTTCCCTAGACCCACTCTGAGCCCTGGAAAGCTGATGTCTATGGGCCACATCACCGAGACTCCCTGCTGCTCACTGGGTTTAACCCAAAATTACTGGGATGCACTGCAGGAGATCAGAGTGGGAACAGAAGGTTTCCTGCCTGGCTGCAGTTCTAGTAGTGTCTATATCCTTCAACTTTCCTAAGTATTCAACTCACCTAAGTAAGTTAACACTTAGGTATTAATACTTCCCTAAGTATTCAACTTACCTAAGTCTCAGTGGACTTAGGTAATACTGTTTATTCTTCTGACTCTTCAAGCACAGGGGTACCAGTTCCCACTTTTGCTAGCATCTCTGGGCACCTCAACACCCTTGCTGGTTCTTTTAATCCCATCAATGCCTATGTACATATACTTATCCTTATAAAGTCTTCAAAATGTCAGCCAACTGTGTCATATGTTCCCTGTGCTAGAGATAAGCCAAAGATTTGAATTTAGGCTCTACTACTACTTACCTCTGCATATCTCTCTGTTTATAAAATGACAGACCTGGAGTCAATGATACTTGTGTGAAGACAGAAATGTAGAGTGGTCCCAATCAGCAATAGACAAATTTCTGGGTCTTGACCTTCCCCATTCCAGACTGACTCAAAGAAACTAGTTGCAAGATTTCATAAGTGGAAGTGGATGCAGTATCAGTGGGGTGAATATGACCTGTTTTGTTACTGATATCTCAGAAAAACCACTTTAGGAGATTTGGGGGAACTTTCCCTATTCCTGTTCAAGCAAAGCATTGCTTCTTAGAGGAAAAACCTGAGGCCCCTTTGCTTAGTACAAAAAACAGGCCTTAGGCAGGATACATGGTCACAACTTACTGAAATCTAGAAAGGACACCAGAACGTCCCTGAGTGTTTTACTGTTATTGTTACTCACCACTATTTATTGAGAGCCTACTACACACCAGGCACTGTGCTAGCTGCTTTATATTTATTTACACCTCAGAGACCCCAGACACCTTATTATTCCTAATTCATAGCTGGAGAAAATAAAGCTTAGAAACTTGCCAGGGCTATCTGAGATCCTTGTTTCTATATGGCCTATCCTGGGGAATTTCCCATGTGCACTTGGGAAGTACACGGTATGCTGCTGCTGTTTTGTAGCGTTGTGCATATACATCTGTTAGAATCTCGTTGGTTTATTGTGTTGTTCAAGTTTTCTATTTCCTTACTTCTATAAGACTTTTTTTCCCCACTACCAAGAGCAGGTTATTAAAGTCTCCAGTGATTATTCTTCAGTTCTGCCAGTTTTTGCTTCATATATTTTGATGATCTGTTATTAGGTTTAAGTGTTTATAATTATCACACCTTCTTGCTGTACTGAGCTTTTTATTACTATGCAGTGTCCTTCATAATCCCTTGTAAACTTTTTTGAACTTCATGCCTATTTTGTCTGATATTAGCATAACCACCTCTGCTCTCTTGGTTAATATTTCCATGGAACATACTTCTCTGTCCTTCACTGTCAATCTCTTTGTGTCTTTTAAAATGAGTCTCTTAATGACGGTATTTAATTGGGTCATATTTTTGTTTTGCTTTGTTAATTCATTCTATCATTCTTATTCTGTTGGTTGGAGGATTTAATCCACTTACATTTCAAGTAAGTACTTATAAGGAGTGACATTCTGTCATTCTGCTATTTGCTTTCAATACGCCTTAGAACTTTTTTGTCCTTCATTTCCTGCATTATCGTATTTGTGCTTAGTTGATTTTTTTGTAATGGAATGTTTATCGCTTTTTATTTTTTTGTATATATTCTATAGCTATTTTATTTGTGATTACCATGAAGGTCACATTTAAAACATTCTAATTTAAATTTGTGCCAGCTTAACTTCAATAACATACAAAAACTCTTTTATCTGTGAATGTCCTAATTTCTCCCTCACTCTGGAAGTATAGTTTTGCTGGTTTTAAGAAAAAACGAGTTTACAGATTTTTTTCTTTTAGCAATTTGAATATATGGGTCCACTGCTTTCTGGCCATTTAAGTTTCTGATGAGAAATCTGCTTATTATCTTATTGAGAATCCCCTGTTTGTGATCATTTGTTTTTCTCCTGCTGCTTTTTCTCCGTGTCTGTCTTTTGAAAGCTTGATTATAATGTGTCCTGGAGTGGGTCTCTTTGAACATAACCTTACTTGGAGTTCACTGAGTTTCTTGTATGCTTATATTCATGTCTTCCTTTAAATTTGGAAAGTTTTCACACATTATTTCTTCAAATATTCCCTCTGCCCCTTTCTCTCTCTCTTTCATCCTGGGACAGCCAAAAGTCCCTTAAGCTCTGCTCATTTTTCTTCAATCTTTTCTTTCTGTTCCACAGACTCAATAACTTCCATTTGTTCTATTTTCAAATTCACTGATTCTTTCTCCTGCCTGCTTGGATCTACCTCTGAATCCTGTTAGTGAATTTTTCATATCAGTCATTATATTTTTCAGCTCCAGAATTTCTTTTTGGCTTCTTTTTAGATTTTCCATATCTTAACTGATATTTGCATTTTGATCATACATGGTTTTCTTGATTCTCTCTACATCTCCCTTTAAGTGTTTGAGACTCTTTAAGTCTTTATCTAAGAGATCTGCCATCACATCTTTTTCAGGAACAATTTCTCTTTGTTTATTATTTCCCTTTGAATGGACAATACTTTTCTGTTTCTTTATATATTTTGTGTGGTTTTTTGGCTGAAATTGGACATTTGAACCTAATAATATGGTAATTCTGGAAATCAGATTCTCCCCTTCTCAGGATTTTTTTTTAATTGAAGGATAATTGCTTTACAGAATTTTGTTTTTTTCTGTCAAACCTCAACCTGAATCAGCCATAGGTCTACATAAATCCCCTCCCTTTTGAACTTCCCTCCCAACTCCCTCCCCATCTCACCCCTCTAGGTTAATACAGAGCCCTGTGGAAAATTCTTAAAAAGAGAGGAATACCAGACCACCTGACACGCCTCTTGAGAAACCTGTATGCAGGTCAGGAAGCCACAGTTAGAACTGGACATGGAACAACAGAATGGTTCCAAATAGGAAAGGGAGTACATCAAGGCTGTATATTGTCACCCTACTTATTTAACTTATATGCAGAGTAAATCATGAGAAACGCTAGGCTGGAGGAAGAACAAGCTGGAATCAAGATTGCCAGGAGAAATATCAAAAACCTCAGATATGCAGATGACACCACCCTTATGGCAGAAAGTGAAGAAGAATTAAAGATCCTCTTGCTGAAAGTGAAGGCGGAGAGTGAAAAGTTGGCTTAAAGCTCAACATTCAGAAAACTAAGATCATGGCATCCAGTCTCATCACTTCATGGCAAATAGATGGGGAAACAGTGACTGACATTATTTTTCTGGGCTCCAAAATCATTGCAGATGGTGACTGCAGCCATGAAATTAAAAGACGCTTACCCCTTGGAAGGAAAGTTATGACCAACCTAGATAGCATATTAAAAAGCAGAGACATTGTCAACAAAGGTCCATCTAGTCAAGGCTATGGTTTTTCCAGTGGTCATGTATGGATGTGAGAGTTGGACTATAAGGAAAGCTAAGCGCTGAAGAATGAAGGCTTTTGAACTATGGTGTTGGAGAGGACTCTTGAGAATCCCTTGGACTGCAAGAGGAGCCAACCAGTCCATCCTAAAGGAGATCAGTCCTGGGTGTTCATTGGAAAGATTGATGTTCAAGCTGAAACTCCAATACTTTGGCCACCTGATGCCAAAAGCTGACTCAGTGGAAAAGACCCTGATGCTGGGAAAGATTGAGGGCAGGAGGAGAAGGGGACAACAGAGGATGAGATGGTTGGATGGCATCACCAACTCAATGGACACGGGGCTGGGTGGACTCCGGGAGTTGGTGATGGACAGGGAGGCCTGGCATGCTGCGGTTCATGGGGTTGCAAAGAGTTGGACATGACTGAGTGACTGACCTGAACTGAACTGTGTGAATTTCTTAGCCATACAGCAAATTCCCTGTTGGCTATTTATTTTACACATGGTAATGTCAGTTTTTTGCATTTTTTTTTTTACAATTGTTCTTGGCTTGTTTTTGTTTTGATTGCTGTAACCTCTCTCTGTGCCAAGGATCAGCCTGACTTGTGAACTTAAGGTCTTCTCAAGTCTTTTCAGAGCCTGTGCTCTTCCCTGAAAATGTGGTGGTGGTTTAGGCACTGAGTCACATCCGATTCTTTGCGACCCCACTGACTGTAGCCGGCCAGGCTCTTCTATCCATGGAATTCTCCAGGCAAGAATACTGGAGTGGGTTGCCATTTCCTTCTCCAGGGGATCTTCCCAACCCAGGAATCAAACCCGGGTCTCCTGTCTTTCAGGCAGATTCTTTCTGATTGAGCTACGAGTGCGGTCCATTTTTAATTCTCCCTGGAAATACAGCTATTTTTGAAGGTCCCAGTTTTTAATGCGTGACTCCCAAAAAGGGAAAAAGAGAAAAATGAAATGGAGAAAATTAAAGGCCATTGGCTCTTTAAATACCCTGAAAGTCACTTCAGCCAGAGGGGGAGGAGCTTACAGCAATGGGGGGAATACAACAACAATGGCTGCCCTTTTGTCTGCATTTCTAAGATCAGAAGCAGTCATCAATGATCAGAGCACAGAGCCCTGATATTTGGACGTACGGCCCAATTTGTGCCCACTTTGGCTTCTGCAAGCTACGTTCAAGCTGCCCCAGGAACACATGCAGAACTGCCTGCCAAAGCGCCTGGGGTAGGGGAGTAGGTGGGGGTCACTGTGTCAAGAGTTGAAATTGGCCATAGTTAACTGCAACTGGTCATCCAAGCCTTCGCCTGAAAGTTAAAGACTCAACAGACTCCAGAGTTCCAAATCAGTTATATCAGACAGCTTCTGCCAGTGGAACTGTTGCTAAGGTGAGGAAAGAGACTCATGGTACTTCTTAACCTACCATCTTCCCAAAATATCCACATTTTTCTCAAGGGTGGAACCTATTAACAGCTGAGGATCTTCTTAGTAAGGACATCTCTGACAAAAGAGACCATTTAACATTCTGTTTTCATTAAAAAGCTCTGTTTAAATAAGTTTTCTAACCAAGTCCCAAATCCTTGATGCCACTGAAAGCAGAGCATATGGTCAACAAAACCTAATTTCCTTCACCATCACCAACAGCCCCCATTAGCATTTATCCTCTAGGAAATGAAATTCTAGTGTGCTCGTTTCATGCAAATCATTTCTGGCATAAGAGAGTGAAAGATTTCCAGATATAGAGAACCACAAGATAAAGAAACCCAGAGTCGTTAGACCCAGGAGCAAACATGGAGTGTGCTTGATTTAAACCCTCAAGGTTGCATAACCAAGATTTCAAAATTAATTCTACTCTGTGAGACTTCAACCTAGTGTACAACGTTCCTGGCTGGAAAAGAAGAACTATATCATTCTTTTTTTCAAATCTTTACCATTACTTGCCCTTGTATCTCCGCCTTCTCGTTCTGCAGGAAACTTTGTTTCCTACTTCTGCACACCAAGTTTCTACCTCCAGATCTGTTTGGTTCAGTTGCTGAGAAGCCTGACACACCAGTGCCACTTAAAAGAAGCCATCTACCGGTGAGTTGGGGGTGCTTTTTCCATCACTTTATGAGTCAAAGGCTCAAAGCATCTCGATGCTAGGTGAAGGGACTAGGACTCTGTATTGCCCAGGAACTCGGGGGTTGATCAAGATAGGAAAAAGGGATGGAGAGTGGCATCTGTCCCAGGAATGATAGAGAGACCCCGATGGCAGGGAGGAAGCACCATACAGACTGAGAACTCCATCAGAGCTCAGTTGGTAGGAGAGAGTTGGGCTAAAAGAAGACAATTAATAAAGCAGGACAATCAGGCTTCTCAAGTACTGCTCCTCTCACTCTGCCCCTCCCTACTCCCAAGGACTGTGAAGAGCTGGAACATCCTACCCTGAATTTCTTCCCCTCTGGTATGTATGTGATAGTACAGGCCCTGCACCAAAATACACTTCTTGTCTCAGTTCAGAGGCTGAAGTGAGGGGTTCATTTTTCTGAGAGGCAGCTTTTAATCAATTCCGGTTGATGTATCTTGACACCTGAAAGTGACACCTAAACCAGTGCTCTTCAGCCTCCTTACTACGTGTCTGCTGTGGTAGGAGCCAGGTGACACGGGAGTAGATGATAAAAAGGTTTCTGGCACTTGAGAGGCAGGTGAACAACAAAGCATAGGAAACACATGGTGGAAGTGGCTGGGGCAGTTCATCCCCAATCTGAATCACCAGAACAAGGGTCTGGGCTGTGTATTTCTGACTGACAGGCTTCCTGTGTAATCTGAAAGCCTGCACTTAAGAACCAGTGATCCAGTCTACACTTTTGCATGCAGATGAGGAGACTAACTACAGAACAGCCCAGAGGGCCTGTTATAGCTGAGAGGCTATGTGCAAGGAACCCCAATATTTTAGTTTTTATAACATCTCCTACTGGATTACCTGGGAGTCTAGCCCACAGGGGAGCCCTTTGTTTCTCAGAAGCTTGTAGCCTACTAGTTCTCCATTATTCACTTCTCAATCGATATTTATATGTACTAGGCTGGATTCTAGGGCACTATGATAGCTCATTGCAAAAACAAATCTCTCTGCCCTCTTGGAGCTTATTTTCTGGCAGAAATGTGCATGTATGTGTGTATGCGTGCTTGTGCATTTATAGGTAGAGCACATTTGTATAGGCAAATGTGTGGATTTTAAGGCTAAATGCCAAAGACATTCTGTCTAAGGCATGAAGAACAACCAAAAAAGCGGTTACTTCTAAATTCTTCTACATTCATCTCTGTTCTCAGAGTCTGCAGATGAAAACCCTTGAGGGCCTTTGAAATGGAATAGCCCAACAATTCAAATTCCATCTCAGCCATTACTTGCATTGTGAGTCTGGGGAAAAAAGTATTTAATTCATCCATGCTTCTATTTCTTCACTTTTAAAATGTATATTTATCTCACAAAACTGTTGTAAGGATTGCATTAATTAACATATGCAGAGTATTTAGCATAGCACATGGAGCCTAACAAGCATTCAATTAATCACTACAGTTTTAATTCTTTAGGTGGATACATTTTTTTTTCCCTCAAGTTTGATCAGAAGTATTATTTAGTTTATGCTCATTTAAAGAATCTAGTTCAGTGCTGTGAAATTCAAAATCTGTGAAATGTATCAATCACAAGAGAGAGTGAAAAATAAGGTGTGTACACAGATAAGAAAAAATTCACAGTCACTGCCAGGAAAAAAATAAACTTTCTTGAGAACAATTCTAATGTTGTTAGTTGTCACACTTACTATGAGTTTTATGTATTTTTTTCAATGAACATATTACTGGTACCTCCTTTAGCCAGGTGCTATCATAAGTACTGAAGACAGAAACATAACCTAGTCCTCACTCTCAAGGAGCACACAATGGGTAGAAGATAATGTGTTTGTTATAAAGGCATGCACAATGTTTTGAGTTGGTAAGAATGATATGACAGAGGAAGATGGCTGGACTTGACAGAGGTGGGGAGAGGGCTTCCCAGGTGGCACAGTGGTAAAGAATCTGCCTGCTAATGCAGGAGATGCAAGAGATGCAAGTTCAATTCCTGGGCTGGGAAGATTCCCTGGAGTAGGAAATGGCAACTCACTGCAGTATTCTTGCCCGGAAAATTCCGTGGACAAAGAAGCCTGGCGGGCTACAGTCCCTGGGGTCTCAAAAGAGTCAAACATGACTGAGTGTGTGCACACACGTGTATGCATGCACACACACACACACACTGCAGGATGAACAGGAACTCACCAGACATTTTAGGTGATGGGGCAAGCATGTGCAAAACCACTGAAGACTGAAGGAAATGATGAGTCTGGGAAAAGTGGGAAAAAGATGGATATGGCTAGACCACAGGATCCAGGATTTGAGAAGTGATTAGAGATGCAGCTGAGAAGAAGGAGCTTAAAAATGCCATGATGAGTAGTCTGGGCATTGCCTTTGAGGCCCCACCATATACAAATCATGGGGCTAGTTGAGTTTTAAACTGAGAAGAGCATGATCCAATTTCAGTTTCAGAGAAGACAGATTGAAACAGAACATGGTAGAGAAATAGGCAAGAACAAATGAAAGAGCTCAGCAAAGCCAGAACTGAGATGCACAGGAGGCAAGAGAGTGGCAGTTGAAAGAGGTGCAGAGGGGATGACTCTGAGAGGTGACTGGGAGGTAGAATCCATGTAACATAATAACAACAACAACACAGAGCACTGCTTTGTACTAGATGCTGCACTGTTTTTGTCCACAGCAACTCAGCATGGTCGTTATTTTAAACAAAAAGAAACTGACAGGTGAGAAGTAATTAACCTCAAATTACAAAACCTGGAGGTTGGAGTCAGGATTCAAGTCTAGGGCTGTTTAGCTCCAAAGGCCTGGCTCCTAATCTTCTGAAAAAGAGGGGACCCACGACAATGTCAAATCTTACTTCTTAAATAACGGAATACATGACATTGGTCAAGATAAAGAATCCACAAGCTGAAGCAACTTTCCGGGGGTGTTCAGTTTGGGGTGGGTTGAATTCGAGGTATCTATCTGATACCCACTTTGCTCTCTGTCTAAAATAGAGTATGGCTCCTAGCAAGCACTCAATAAATATTGGTGAAGTAAATAAGTCCATGGGGAGATATGCAATAGGCAAAGGAAAATTCAACTCTGAGGTGGAGTTGGAAGGCAGAGCTTTTTGGGGAAGCATTAGCCTACAGGAAACTTAGAACCTGAAAACAACTCAGGAACAACTTTGGAACAAGGGTAAAGAGGTAAATGGTAAAGAAGTGGGAGCCAAGGATGGTACCTAGGGACCCTTACAGCAGAGGCAGGGGGAGGAAACACCAACAAAAAAAAATGAAAAAGAAGTGGTAGGCCAGGAGCTAGCCCACTGGAAGCCAAATGGGTTTTTCTGTTTATCTTTTAACTTAAAAAAAGTTTTTTTTTTCTTTTTGGCCATGCTATGCACCTTGTGGGATCTTAGTTCCCAAACCAGGGATTTAACTTGGCCCTCAGCAGTGAAAGCATGAACTCCTAAGCACTGGACCGCCAGGGAATTTCCAAACCAAAAGTTTTAAATGAAAGCGGTCATCGGAAAGATCAAACGTTTGATGAAGATGAAACTAAAAGCCAGGGTGTTTAAAACTGGGTTGTCATCATAATCCTGGCAAGAGAAGTTCTGGCAAAATGATGGGGGCAGAAAGTTGAGAGAGTGTTCAGAACACTTTGGGTGGCAAGTAACAGAAAATGCAACTCATAACGGCTCATTATGAGCATCCCTAGAAGCCTCCTAGCAGAGTCCCCTTATATACTATCATCCAGTAATGAGTCACAGGCCTAGTAGAGAAAGCAAGTGTCCAGCACAGTCAGCCTTATAATGGGAGTCAGGCTCTGCAGGAAGGCCAAGGTGTTGGGAAATGGCTGTGGGAAGATGACTGGTGTCTGTGATCAGGAATGAGGGGAAGTGGTGAACTAGCACATACACTTTCAAGGAGATGGCTGCCAAGTAAAGACAAAGCCTGGGATGTTGCCTAAGTGGAGCAGGGACCTTGGTAAGAGTCATCATCTTGTCCTCTGTTTGCAGGACCGAGGAAGATGGATGGCAACGATACGTTCAGCCACAATGTGCTTCCCACACCTCATTCTCTGTATACAACAAATGTCAAGGGGAATGATGAAGAGCCCACCACCAGTTATGACTATGATTACAGTGAACCCTGCCAAAAGACCAGTGTGGGACAAATCGAAGCACAGCTCCTGCCACCGCTCTACTCGCTGGTGTTCATCTTTGGTTTTGTGGGTAACATGCTGGTTGTCCTCATCCTGATCAACTGCAAAAAGCTGAAAAGCATGACTGACATCTACCTGCTCAACTTGGCCATCTCTGACCTGCTGTTCCTCCTCACCATCCCGTTCTGGGCTCACTATGCTGCAGACCAGTGGGTTTTTGGGAATGTGATGTGCAAATTTTTCACAGGGCTGTATCACATTGGTTATTTTGGTGGAATCTTCTTCATCATCCTCTTGACAATCGATAGGTACCTGGCTATCGTCCATGCTGTGTTTGCTTTAAAAGCCAGGACAGTCAACTTTGGGGTGGTGACAAGTGGGGTCACCTGGGTGGTGGCTGTGTTTGCCTCTCTCCCAGGAATCATCTTTATCAAATCCCTCGAAGAACATTCAGGTTATGCCTGTGCCCCTTATTTTCCACTAGGATGGAAGAATTTCCATACAATTATGAGGAGCATCTTGGGGCTGGTGCTGCCACTGCTTGTCATGGTTGTCTGCTACTCAGGAATCCTGAAAACCCTGCTCAGGTGTCGCAACGAGAAGAAGCACAAGGCTGTGAGGCTCATCTTTGTCATCATGATTGTCTACTTTCTTTTCTGGACTCCCTACAACATCGTCCTTCTCCTGAGCACCTTCCAGGTATTCTTTGGCCTGAGTAACTGTAAGAGCAGCAGTCAGCTGGACCAAGCCATGCAGGTGACCGAGACCCTGGGGATGACCCACTGCTGCATCAACCCCATCATCTATGCCTTTGTCGGGGAGAAGTTCAGGAGGTATCTCTCCATGTTCTTCCGAAAGCATATTGCCAAACACCTCTGCAAACAATGTCCAGTTTTCTATGGGGAGACAGGAGATCGAGTGAGTTCAACATACACCCATTCCACTGGGGAACAGGAAGTCTCAGCTGCTTTGTAGAAGAGTAGAAGTTCACTTGTTATCTTCAAAAGGTGATAGCAATCTATGTATGATAATAAGCCACCAGGGTTTGTTGAAGAACAGAGGACTCTAAAGTTTCTAGAGTAAGTGTCCAGGAACCTTAGGATTATGTGAATCAGTGAAGACTTATGTTACTCTTGTAGAGTCACCGTGTTCAGGGAACATTCCAAAACAACTGTAGGCAGAGACTTGGACTCTCCAACAAGCTCATCACAGTTCCTAGAAAATGCCATATTGCCTTGTGTTTATGCTCTTCCCTCCACTTCCCCGCCATGCACCACTTCGCTTACTCTCTGATTCTACCATCCTCTTTAATCAATCTTTTTAATCCTCTGGAGATGGGGAAGAGGAGTCAGGCGAGGGTGAACGGAAAGAGGGGTAGAAGAGTCCGGACCAAGGGGGAGGAGGGGAAAGTGTGAGCATGGTTAAGCCTTTACAAGGAGGCAGGTAAGGGGCTTGCTTGCCCAGCCAGGCAGCAGCACTGGTCCTTAGCACCGTCTCCTACCGTATTTAACTTCGGAGGCTTTCCGAGGCCATGGCGAGCGTGGGACTGTAAGAACTCTCTGGGAGCTTTGGCCAGGCCCGTGGTCCTCTTCTGCTAAGCGCATGACACATTTCTGCTTTATCACAATTCAACTATGACAACCACACAGCGTACATTTGAAATCTATTCAGTACCTTGCCCTATTGTACATATGCTTCTTAGGCCTCATCCCTCTGTTCATAAATTTATTAAAATGTTTGATTATAAAATACACATAATCTTCAATGAGATGAAAAAATAAAAGCCTTTGTTTAAAAAGGGAAAGGAGAGGGCTGGAGGTGGTGATTTAGAGAAAGGAGTGGGCTCTAGTGAGTCCCTCCATGAGAAGTGGAGGGGCACGCTCACACCAGATGTGCAGGAATGTTTCCAGAACTGGCCAAGAGTAAAAGTCAGGAAGGATGCGCCAGAACCCCTAAAGGGATCTGAAGGTATTTTGTTTCTTTGTGTCTTTTCCTGCTTTCTTGCTGCCCTTGCCCACCTGTCTCCCCACAACCTTTATCACAGCTCTGCCTGTGGGATTGCCCCACCCCAAAAGCCGGTTCGTAGAGGTCCAGGAGAGTAGCTGTGGGGAGAATGTGAAGAAAATTACGCAACAAGAACCCCTGTTGGGCCTGGGAGAGGGAAGACAATCAGTGGGGATACTGGGTGAGTGCTCAAAGCAGAGAAAGGGTCTGTTCTGGAAAACAAACATCGGCCTGTGACCTCAGAGTCTATTACCAGGCAGAGCAGGCTTAGACGAGGAAGACTCTAGACAGACTGGAAAAAGTGTTTTCCAAATTACCTTCTGGCACCTCATTTTTGCACACAGGCAGAGAGTTCAGATACACACACACACACACACACACACACACACACACACACACACATATGTATTTCAATGTCAAAATTAAATGAAAGCTGGAAACTGCAACCTAAAATTGTGGTAAAGTATCATTTTTAAGATACTTACTATTATGCCAAGCCTAAAAATACTGTATTAGTCACAGAGACAATTCTGGTATTGGTGGAGCATGTGGTGTGTTTGGGAGACCGCTGGTTCAACATAAATAAATATTGTCAGGGAGCTGGAGGTCTGTGAGCTATGGGTTTACTAGCTTATGGTGACATGGTGACATAGCATCTAAATGATCTCAGATCACAGCATGCACGCCACAACTGTCACTTCAACTGTGTGTCTTTATTCTGACTTTCCACCAAAAATCTTTTTTGCCCTATTATGAAGTCTAGAAAATCGTGGATTTAATCCTATTTGAATGTTTCATGTTTTGCCGCATCTTTACTGATGCTCAGATGGGTCCCCTCTTTGGCCAGTGGGAACTCCTAATAGGGAGTTGGAGAAGTTCACCTAAGCAAGCAAAGACTTTGGTCTTGGCTTGAGCTAAGCTAAGAATATACCTATGTGTTAGTGCATCTCCAATCTGATGCAGGCAAGAAACACAGCGATCTTGGAACCTGGCAACTGGGGAACTGCAAGTTACTAAGGTTTAACTTTCTTGCCTCATGTCTAGAGGCTTCAGAAAGAGGGGTATGTCGTGTGTGTTGGGGGGAGGCCTTCACCTTCAGATATCTGTATTATCCTAATGAATGCATTACATTTTGTTTTGATGATGAAATATAAATATTGTTTTAAAAAACTATGACTTGAAAACTGTCAGGGAACATTTGGCAGGAGGCTTCCTGTGTGCTGTTTTCTGATGTCCCTTATTAATCCCTGAATATTCAGAGATGAGTGGAGAGGCAAACTTCTGGGGGGGGGGGGCCTAAAGAATGCATACATTATTAAAGTAAAAGTAACTATTTACGGCCTTCTTCCCTTTCTGTTATGGAAAGTGAGTTTTACAACCCCCTCTCTTTGAGATGGATTCTAGCCTTATGTTTCCTGGATAAGTTGTAAGATTTTTGATCTTTATCTTTGCTGAAAAGGCTACCTTGTAAGACAGTATGTATACGCCCACATTATGCTGAATAAACACCTTTGCTCCGTCAGAGTCTTGGTCCCCGTGTCTCACCTCTTTTCTCCCTCTTCCTTTTTCTCTATTTCTCTCCTTCAGGCCAATCTCATAGAGGGCCAGGGTCCGTTGTGCTCACTAACCTGCCAGGGCTTTCAAGTCCCCCATGAGAGGGCGCCCTGTGCCTAACGTGTAGTAATGCAAACCTCGTGTCAGAAGTTTTATTGATTCCTCGCGTAAACTAGGGGATATCGGCCTCTTTTTCTTTCCTTTATTTTCTTATCGTCAACTCTGTACCCCCAAGCCCCGGTCCATTAAAGGACCATAACAGAAAACTACCACAATATTATAAAGCAATTATCCTCCAATTGAAACAAATTAATTTTTAAAAAACTATGACTTGGAAAATGAATCAATACTCTTAACTATACTGTTTTTTAAAAACTGTCTGATTACCAGCTCCTCTGTCCTTCTTCTGCCAGACTCTGATACTCACCATTCTATTCTTTTCATCTGTGAGTCTGACGATTTTAGATTCCTCACGTGAGTGAAATTATGCAGTTCTTGTTCTCCTGTGTCTGACTTACTTCATTAGCATCATGCCCTCCAAGTACATCCATGTTGTTGCATACCACAGAATTTCCCACTTTTTTAAGGCTAAATTTTATTCCTTGTATGTGTAGACCACGTTTTCTTTATCCATTTATCAACATGAATAGAACTGTTATACAGGATGAGTAAGTACTAAATAGTGTGCTTATAAATAACAATATCCTATTGTACACTTAAAAACTGTTACAAGTGTAAATCTCATATTCTATTTCTACCACAATAAAAAAACTGTAAACTGCCAGTTTTGTTATGTGGTGGTGTGACAGACTGTCCCGCTGTCCACAACTCCTCACTCCTTCCCCTGTGTGATTACACATGCCTGTCCTTGACGTGTGACCTGCAGTGCGCCCTACAGGAGGGCCACCCCTCATCCCCTCCACAGGCGGCTTGGCCAGGAGAAAGAGAGCACAGCTGACATCCGCTTCGTCGAGCAGGGTGTGAAACGCCAGGGTGAAGTCTCTGGCTCTCCCTGCTCAGCCACAGGAAGGCCCACCCCAGATCACAACTCCTTCAGCCCAGGGGCCTGGTGAGTGAGTGGGAAGTCGCAGAGAGCAGAGTCAGGCCCCAGCTGCCCAGCAGCCACACATCATGGGAGTAAGCAGTCCATGTTAGCTGTTTTAAGCTCCTGAGTTGTGGGGGTTGTTTACCAAGAAGCACAGAAGTTAACTGACACATACGTTATATAGTGCCTCTATAAATAAAATTTGGAAAACTGTTTTTCCATGATGCAATTCAACATGACAAATACACCTGAGGAGTCAGTGTGTGTCAGCCTGGGGAGGGCACATAGAGATGGTTATGTTGTTCTCATGCCCTTAGACCTCCCAGCCCAGAGACAACTGATGGGGAGGAGCAAGGGAGAATTTATCATCACAATGCACTATGCAAGGCACAGAAACAGACGTGTATGTGAAATTTTTTGAGAGCCCCAAGGAGAAAGTGAGAGTCCTGTATCACAGTAACAATAGCTACAGCAAGATTTTACTGCCACCACACAAACTGCCACTTAAAAGCTGCCAACCATCTCTAGAATCATTTTCTAGAAGTGGAAACCCCAAGTCTCCTTTATCCCAGGGATAGCATTCAAGTGGGCTGTTTGAGGTAAGCAGATGTCAGGAAAAATGATCATTCCAAGGGGTGGGTATCATATTTAAGACTTTTGGTGGAGCTGGCACTTGGCACCGTCCACCTCATGCCATCCTCCTCGATCCGTGGTAACTGCGACAGTTCTGGTATTTCTTAGAGAGGCCCTGCAGTCTCCTGGAAGTAAGCCATCCGACCCTACCTCTTTGCTTTCACTTTTTCTCCCTATTAAAATTTCTCTGACAAACTGAAATGGCCTCAGATGAGATTAGCCAGTGACAAAGGTCACCAAGGGCCACCAGGAGGAAACCCGACACAAGCGAAGAAGTGTCTGGGCTGGTGAGCTGACTCCACAAGGCAGCCTGCGATTTTAGGGAGGGCCAGCCCTGGGTGTGATGAGTGACTGAGTCGGCTGTTTCTCCAGATGCCACCAGTCCAGCACCATGTTTATCACTAGACATCCTTGGGACATTCTTGCTGTCTCACTGCCACACACTGTCTCCTCCATCACCTGTCTCCCAATCTCCTCTTTCCTGCTCAGGTGGCTTGCTGCCCACTGGATGCCCCACCCAGGAATGAGGTACTGGCCTCCCCTTCCAGCAAGTCCCCACTCCTCACATGTTTCTATCAGAGGTCCCTCCTTTGGCTTTGAGGAGAGGAACCCCACCTTCCTTCCCATCAATCTCACCCACTTCTAAAACCTTTTCCTGCCCAAACTTGTCTCCTTGCACAGGACAGAGTGAAAAGGGTTGTCATGGTGACTAGGGGCACAGAGCTGATCCTGTCACACTTAGAGAGCCCTGGGGGAAGTGTTCAATCCCAGGTGTCAGCGGTTTTTGGTAGAACTTCAGGGTACTTAACACCTCCTTGCCCTCAGCCTCAGGCCATGGTTGCCAGTTCTGGGGCAACAGGAAAAGTCCCACCTCATATCCTGTTACACAGAGAGTAGAACATTGAGGTGAAGGTGTGACCTGACCCACTGAAGACTGTGCTAGGTCTAGTGTACACCTTAATCGTACATTAGACTTCTGTTACCACACTTAGGGGCTTCCCTCATAGCTCAGTGGGTAAGGAATCTGCCTGCAATGCAGGAGACCCAGGTTCGATCCCTGGGTCGGGAAGATCCCCTGGGGAAGGAAATGGCAACCCACTCCAGTATTCTTGCCCAGAGAATCCCATGGACAGAGGAGCCTGGCAGGTTGCAGTCCATGAGGTCGCAAGAGTTGGACATGACTTAGTGACTAAACCACACCACACCAAACATAAAGTTGCATTAGTCTCACACTAATCTGAAAGAAATCTCGAAGTGCATAGAGCAGGCTTCTCAGCAGAGTTATGGGCAAGTCTGGACATATCTAACAAAGTGATGAGGTGGACAGCCTATTGTGTCTACTCAGTTTGATGATCTGTACAGGGCCAGGGGAACATGGTGCATGGGCTGGGTAAAGGGGTCCAACTGGCAAGGGTCTAACGGACAGTGATCAAGACCATCCCCAAGAAAAAGAAATGCAAAAAGGCATAATGGTTGTCTGAGGAGGCCTTACAAATAGCTGAGAAAAGAAGAGAAGCTTTGGCAGTGCCAAAGGAGAAAAGGAAAGATATACCCATCTGAATGCAGAGTTACAAAGAATAGCAAGGAGAGATAAGAAAGCCTTCCTCAGCAATCAGTGCAAAGAAATAGAGGAAAACAAGAGAATGGGAAAGACTAGAGATCTCTTCAAGAAAATTAGAGATACCAAAGAAACATTTCATGCAAAGATGGGCACCATAAAGGATAGAAACAGAATGGACCAAACAGAAGCAGAAGTTATTAAGAAGATGTGGTAAGAATACTATACAAAAGAACTATACAAAAATGATCTTCAAGACCTAGATAATCATGACGGTGTGATCACTCACCTACAGCCAGAGATCCTGGAATGTGAAGTCAAGTGGGCCTTAGGAAGCATCATTACGAACAAAGCTAGTGGAGATGATGGAATTCCAGTTGAGCTATTTCAAATCCTAAAAGATAATGCTGTGAAAGTGCTGCACTCAATATGCCAGCAAATTTGAAAAACTCAGCAGGGGCCACAGGACTGGAAAAGGTCAGTTTTCATTCCAATCCCAAAGAAAGGCAATGCTAAACAATGTTCAAACTACCACACAATTCCACTCATCTCACACACTAGTAAAGTAATGCTCAAAATTCTCCAAGCCAGGTTTCAACAGTATGAGAACCATGAACTTTTGATGTTCAAGCTTGATTTAGAAAAGCCAGAGGGACCAGAGATCAGATTGCCAACACCCGATGGATCATCAAAAAAGCAAAAGAGTTCCAGAAAAACATCTACTTCTGCTTCACTGACTACACCAAAGCCTTTGACTGTGTGGATCACAATAAACTGTGGAAAATTCTGAAAGAGATGGGAATACCAGATCACCTTACCTGCCTCCTGAGAAATCTGTATGCAGGTCAAGAAGCAACAGTTAGAACGGGACATGGAACAACAGAATGGTTCCAAATTGGGAAAGGAGTACATCAAGGCCTGTTTATTTAACTTATAGGCAGAGTACATCATGCAGAATGCTGGGCTGGATGAAGCACAAGCTGCAATCAAGACTGCCAGGACAAATATCAATAACCTCAGATATGCAGATGACACCACCCTTATGGCAGAAAGCAAAGAAGAACTCAAGAGTCTCTTAATGATGAAAGTGAAAGATGAGAGTGAAAAAGTTGGCTTAAAACTCAACATTCAGAAAACTAAGATCATAGCATCTGGTCCCATCACTTCATGGCAAATAGATGGCGAAACATGGAAACAGTGACAGACTATATTTTCTCGGGCTCCAACATCACTGCAGATGGTGACTGCAGCCATGAAATTAAAAGATGCTTGCTCCTTGGAAAAGCTATGACAAACCTAGGCAGCATATTAAAAAGCAGAGACATTACTTTGTCAAAAAAGGTCCATCTAGTCAAAGCTATGGTTTTTCCAGTTGTCATGTATGGATGTGAGAGCTGGACTATAAAGAAAGTTGAGCACTGAAGAATTGATGCTTTTGAACTGCGGTACTGGGAGAAGACTCACTGGAAAAGACCCTGATGCTGGGAAAGATTGAAGGTGGGAGGAGAAGGGAACGACAGAGGATGAGATGGTTGAATGGCATCACCGACTTGACGGACATGAGTTTGAGTAAATTCCGGGAGTTGGTGATGGACTGAGAAGCCTGGTGTGCTGCAGTCCATGGATTTGCAGTCAGACACGACTGAGTGACTGAACTGAACTGAATGGACAGACACAGTGGGACTGGAGAGGACAGCGTGGTGGCCCCCCAACTCTGCTCACCATCAACGGTGTCTGGAGCAGTAGATGAAGAGGAGTCATGGGACCCCAGCACCACTGCTGAGGCACGCAGGTGCGAAATGTACACTGGTGGGGGTGGGGGTTCTTCCTGTATCTTTGAGAACCGTGGGGATTCTCTGGCTCTGCTGGTGAAGGGGGCTTCAGGGACACTAGGAGCTTCCTCCTTGGTGGAGATATCAGAGCCCTGACAGCAACACCCACAACATGCTGTCCAAGTGAGTGACCCAGGGAAAGGGCTCACCTAATAACAGAGCTCTGTCACATATAATTACTGCATTCAGTTGAACAAAAGGAGCCAGAGAGAAAGAGGACAGCATTTGTGATTCCATTTATGTGAAGTTATAGAAGAGGTACATCTCATTCATGCACTGAAGACAGACTGGCCCCTGCAAGGTGGGGCAGGGTGTGAGGGGCATGTTCTCGGGTGACAGGGCTGCTCCCTATCATCTGGTGACAGGAATGTATGTGTATCAAAACTTCCCCAAAATGTACATCTAGGGCTAGTGTGTTTTTGCTCCATGTAAGTTACACATTAATCAAAGTAACAATTAAAGAGATGTATTTACAAAGAGTTTTTAATAACATGGGTACATACCTATACTGTAATCTTTAGCCAAAAAAAAGGAGCAGCATAAAGAACTGGTATGTGTGTGAGATCAATTAATCAAAAAGTATGCATGGGGAAAGGTCTGGATTAAAATACATCATGTGTTAAGAGGGACTGTGTTGAGATTGAAACGATGACTAATTTTTTCTATACTTTCTATTTTTCTGTTTTTCCTAACTTGATACAATGAGCATGATGTCTTAGTTTTAGAGTTAGATACATGTTTTAAAAACTAAGAGATTCATGTGCTACTTTTTCAGACCATCTCACTGCTGAAATTGATAGAGTCAGTGTGAGCCCCAAGGGTTTCAGTTCATTGAGATCATGAACTTGGTCCTCTGAACCCAAGAAAGAGTCAGTGTCCTTCCCATCTTGTGCATGATGCTCTGAGTCATGGTCCAGAGATGGCATGGGCAAGCAGAGAGATGCTGCCCTCAGAACTTGGGTGCAATGACTCGAACTGGAGCAGCTAGTGAAAACTTGGCCAGCACCCCAGAAGGAGGGCTGGGCATCAAGTCCAGAGTGGCAAACCAACCAGAAGATCATTTCTCACAGAGAGTCTTGAAGGCCTGCATATTAGAACCAGAGCCCTGGAAACTGGAATGGCCGAGGTTAAAAAGGTAAGCAAAGATGGGGAAACTAAGTCATGGCATGATAAACCACTGGTTTGCCTTGCTGTTGTATCCAGACCAACAATTCATGGATTAAATGCTGAAGACGTTCCCATGGGTCCTCCCTTCCTTGCACATCCCTGAAATGAACCCCTATCCCAAAAGTTGACCGGAATGTCCCCCTAAAGGGGGATACACACATCGCTAAGCTGTGCTTCCTTGTTTCAGCCTGTGAATCCTCACCCTGTACTGCTAGAATGTGTCTTTTCGAAAGCAACTTGGCCATGGAGTCATGTTGTATTTAAGGAGGGAGGTCTCCAGGGGCCCCTAAGGTCTAGCACATGATTTGACAAAATAGGAAACAAGATCAGGGAGAGCTAGGAGCTCGCTAAGGGCACAGAGTGAGTCAGCAGCAGCGCAGTCTGGATGACTGCACCTGCTTCATCACTCTACACTGCCCTCTGTGGGTGAGCAGTCCCTCAAGTCTACAGCCACCCCGTGGCAACCCGCAGAGGGCTGCGCCAGCAAACCCCAGGGCCACGTGGTATAGTACAAAGCAACCAAAGTCACACACAGAGACATTACGTTTGTCCTGCAGCATCTAAGAGTTCTACCCAGTGTATCACCAGTGAACACACAAGGCTCTCTTCAACAAGACATTATATTCCGTTTCCTGTGAAATTTGGTATTAATTTATTTGCTACCCATTTTGTAAATGCTTTCTCAAGCATACTCTGTACGTTGCCACTTAACTAGCCCACAGAGAGCGAGTACCAACAAAAGTCTCTACATTTGTTCTGTCGTTTGATCTTGACCACAGATCCATCAAGCACATTTGTGATTGGGGTTTTTTTTTTGCCTCCCTTTTACAGATAAGAAAACTAATCTGGAGAGTTTCAGTAACTTGTACAAGTCAAGCGGTAAAGAGTAAAGCTGAGGATTAAGCCCAGCCTGGTAACTGAAGTCCAGTTCTCAACTGCTGTCTCTTGAATCCACATACAGCATGAACTTGAACGTTTTTTTCATGATTCATCTCCTGGTTGTGACTGCCAGCAGCGGGTTCTTTCTGCCCCATTCTGGCTTTCCCCAGCAGTCATATCCCCCTATTCTGTAGCACCAGCCATTAGCTTCTCCCTTTCAGCTTCTGCTTTGCTGACAAGGATCCCAGATAGCCAATTTTATTAGAATTTTATATAATAAATCTCTCTAAGAAAGGATCACTGAATGAGTATGAGTCTGATGTTTTTTTGAGTGTATATTATATCCTACATTCTCAACTTGGATGTCTCAAGCAATCCTCCCAACAAACCCAAGGAGCAACTACCATTATTCAGCCCATTCCACAAGTGAGAAGGCTGAGGGTAGGGCCAGGCTTTGAGTTCAGGCAATTGACTGCACAGGCCACTTCAGAAGGTTTGGGGTCTTCTCAGGTCACAAGTCTGTGCTGGCATGTGTTTCTCAGCCTGTTGCAGAAGAAACAAAAGCACGCAGAGGGCCCTCCAGTGGCTCAGGGCTGGCTCTAAATTCTGTGTTCTCAGTTCTGTTGTCAACAATTGAGGTTTTTAGATAAGTAACCAACCATCAAGGAAGCCTGGGGTGACTGCAGATATTGAAACAGAACCCTGAACTTAACCCTTTTCGTCTGCCACTTGCTGCCTGTTTCATGTTGAAAAATTCTCAAAGACATTCCAGAGAGACTGTATCCTTGAAGCGTGGGACTCTGCTATCTATGTCCCTGGCACAGTACAGCTACCCACAAACACCTGCTGCCTTGGAGGGCTGCAAAATGGTGAACAAGGAGGCTGAAATTTCATAATGATGCTCTCCCAAGGTACTTAATCTGGAGAAAGATGGGCAACATGTTTAGCTCACAGGTGAACGTACAGTAAAAACCTGTAAGCAACCAGTTATTTTAGTTTGCAGAGGAAAATAGTATTGGGTAGTGAGTGTATCTGTGTGAGTTGTGGGAGGAAAGAGGGGGTAGTGGGGGAGTGAACAAAGTGAGGGGCATGCATGCTCAGTCCCTCAGTTGTGTCAGATTTCTTGCAAACCCATGGACTGTATGTAGCCCACCAGGCTCCTCCATCCACGGATTTTCCAGGCAAGAATACCGAAGTGGTTTGCCATTTCCTCCTCCAGGCGATCTTTCTAACCCAGGAATCAAACCCACATCTCCTGTGTCAGCAAGCAGGTCCTTCACCACTGAGCTACCTGGGAAGCCCAGGTTTAGGGGGATCACAGGGTTAATGTGAGATGTTCCCCCCACTTTAAAGTCAGTTTCAGCTGGCTTCCGTGGAAGACAAATAACAAGTGGGTCAGAATCTTTCACCCTTTGAGCCTCCCCATTGATAAGCCCTGCAGTCTAGTACAAATCATTTGCCTCTTAGACAGCAGTTTCTTTCAGTAAAACATGGCCCTTTGACTAGATGCTCATAAATGTTCTTCCAGTTCTAATATCCTTTAACTCCTTCTTTTTTCTAACCATTTGGGTAGTTGGGTGAACTGAGAGGCAAAAAGAAATTGCGTAATCAGGGAAACCCATGAATAAAGTTTCAGATTAGAGATCTATTTTCTAGTCTATTTTAAGTTCAATTTAAGAAAAGAAAGGGATTGTTCTCTGATGATTTTTTGCACAGCCAGATATTTAATTCAGCAAAACTCCGCCCCCAACTCAGAAGAAACTGTGCATTTCCTACTTTTATGCTGTCTATATGTTTGATGTGCACAGCTCAGCTGGTCAGAGGAACTGAGACATCAATTCCCCTACGAGAATATCTCCCGGTAAGTCATCTCGCAGCTAACTTTGCCTATTTCTTAGCGCAGCTTGAGTGATGAGTAAAAGCGTTTACAGGAAATCAGAGAAAACATCAGAAATACACCAGGTGCTCACTGAACTATCTTAAAATATAATCTTTAAGTAAGGAAAAAGTTAGAGTTTAGAATCAGTTTCAGACTGTGATAACATCAAAGATACAAAACAGGATTATGAATGAAAGACTATAAAAAGCCCTCATCTTTCAAAAGAAAGATATTTTCAGAGAATAATTACTGGTCAAAACCTTGACAGACATTATCTTTTGGTTAGGAGAAAGAAAACCTCCTCAGCAGGGTGCCCTCTGAACATGTGCCCAACCAGGCGTGGGCTGTGTCTAAGTCCCCTTTTATTTCTGCCAAGAGAAGAAGGAAGCCTGAAAATTGTCCAAATTAATAACAAGTTATAAATAATCAAATCAATTTTCATAGCACATCTAGTGTATGATTCTTTTTCTGGCTCTAAATTTAAAGGTGAGATTTTTCTGTGTGTTTTTCCCAGATGCTTAATCTGAGGTACTGGGAGCTGGAGTCTCACAGGGACTAATTAGAGAAAATTCTCAGTCAAGTGGTGGGACCTAAATAGACCAGGCAAGTTACTGGGTTGTGAAGGAACTAAGCTAACAGAGGATGCATCCTAGGAGATGAAACAATATCCACTTCACCATTTCTTATGTATTGGGGGAGGGCATCCTTAGTCATAGCAGATCAGAAACTACAAACACAAACTTCGGAGAAAATGTGAGAATGGCAATTGGGATTTTACAACCGGTTGCTGGCTCCTATGACCTTCTCCAGGGACTTGGGCATCAGTCTGTTTCATTTTGACTACATCAAGGCTCCAGGCTGACAATCCTGCTTGTAGTCCTCTCACCAAGGAGTGAAAGACAGGGATCATAGCAGATAAGAGTTACAGGCTGCACTGTCTGCCTTCAATATTAGTTGCTTATTCCCCGTGGGTCTTTGGGGAAGTTACTCATCTTCTCTGTGCTCTGAGGTTCTTATTTGCAAAACGGGGACAATAAACCTGACCTGCCTCACTGAGTCACCCTGAGGATTAACTGAATGAATGAAGTGAAGCTTCTTATAATGCTTGGCAGGCAGAGAGCCCTTGAGAACTGCTCATTATCACCAGCAAGCTCCTAATGATACTATGTGTAAGCTACCTCCAGGGAATGACAGCTTAAGAACAGACACAGTTGGACAGTTCCTGACCCAGTTTCTGGACACTGTTATCATAGCTTCATTCACTCCACGTGGCTACACAACATCCGATTTTATTTGGTGAGATGATTGATGCTCTCCATCTAGTAAGCAGAGAGTGTTAATCACTCAGTCGTGTCCGACTCTTATGACCCCATGGATTGTAGCCCACCAGGCTCCTCTGACCATGGAATTCTCCAGGCAAGAATACTGGAGTGGGTTGCCATTTCCTCCTCCAGGATCAAACCCAGGTCTCCTGCATTGCAGTCAGATTCTTTACCATCTGAGCCACCACGGAAACCCAAAGTAGAGAAGCTAGCAGCAAACTAATATAAAAAGTTCATTTGTTTGACCAAAAAAGGGACTTCAGTTAAGTGTAGAAATCTATGTATCAATTTTTAAAACCTACTGAAGAATGTAAGACGGTTTGCATTCATGATGGACTGCTAAGGACATTCTAGGACTTCATAAAAGAGCTCTTCTTTACTTACAGAGTCAAGCAAAATGGATTATCAAACATCAACTCCCCTCTATGACATTGATTATGGGATGTCAGAGCCATGCCAAAAAATCAACGTGAGGCAAATTGCAGCCCGGCTCCTGCCCCCACTCTACTCGCTGGTGTTCATCTTTGGTTTTGTGGGTAACATGCTGGTTGTCCTCATCCTGATCAACTGCAAAAAGCTGAAAAGCATGACTGACATCTACCTGCTCAACTTGGCCATCTCTGACCTGCTGTTCCTCCTCACCATCCCGTTCTGGGCTCACTATGCTGCAGACCAGTGGGTCTTTGGAAATACAACGTGCCAGTTATTCACGGGGCTGTATCACATTGGTTATTTTGGTGGAATCTTCTTCATCATCCTCTTGACAATCGATAGGTACCTGGCTATCGTCCATGCTGTGTTTGCTTTAAAAGCCAGGACAGTCACCTTTGGGGCGGCGACAAGTGGGGTCACCTGGGTGGTGGCTGTGTTTGCTTCTCTCCCAGGAATTATCTTTACCAAATCCCAAAAAGAAGGCTCTCGTCATACATGCAGCCCACATTTCCCATCCAGTCAGTATCATTTCTGGAAGAATTTCCAAACTTTAAAGATAGTCATCTTGGGGCTGGTGCTGCCACTGCTTGTCATGATCGTCTGCTACTCTGGAATCATAAAAACCCTGCTCCGCTGTCGCAGTGAGAAGAAGAAGCACAAGGCTGTGAGGCTCATCTTTGTGATCATGATTGTCTACTTTCTTTTCTGGGCTCCCTACAACATCATCCTTCTCCTGAACACCTTCCAGGAATTCTTTGGCTTGAATAACTGCAGTGGCTCTAACAGACTGGACCAAGCCATGCAGGTGACAGAGACCCTGGGGATGACGCACTGCTGCATCAACCCCATCATCTACGCCTTCGTCGGGGAGAAGTTCCGCAACTATCTCTTACGGTTCTTCCAAAAGTACATCGCCAGCCGCTTCTGCAAACGCTGTCCAGTCTTCCAGGGAGAGGCTCCAGAGCGAGTGAGCTCTGTTTATACACGATCTACCGGAGAACAGGAAATCTCTGTTGGCTTGTGATCTGACTCAGTTTTCATATGCAAACTGTGGGGGAGTAGTTCAAGAGGAAATTACTGTCAACAAGGGTTTAAGATTCATCCATCAGTTTGGCATCAGCTCTAAGTAAATTAGATATTTCAGGCCCATCAATTCTAGAAGGCCAAAGCAAAACATGCTGATGAAATAACAATCTTCTCACCCCCTCACCACATACAACAATTTATTGGCAAGCTCTCCCCTCACTACAAAAGGTTCAGTGTTAAAAATTTTTTTTAAATCCTCAGAGAACTGTTAATTCCTGAGTTTGGTTACCTGAACAGGAATAACGAAATGAACTGAGGAAAGTATTGTATAGTTTCTTATCTGGGTAGGGCCATAGTCAGGTTGCACATGTGATTAAAATAGGTCCTTCTCTTGCCATGCGGAGAAAAGACATGCCGGTGATCAGATAAGAAATGACATCTTCCATGTGGGATCTCCCCCAAAAGGTATGTTAATAAGTTCCACAGACACTGATGCCAAGGCAGAGCCCCGTGGTCTGCAGAGAGCTGGGAAGGCTTCTTCGCAGAAAAGGAACTGGAGGTCGATGGTCTGTTGGTGGAGAAGGAAGCTGAGCTCCAGGCTGCAGGCACTGCACAGGCAAAACTTGGCTGTGGGGAGACAGGCACTGGCTGGGGGAGCCCCTAGAGGAAAAATGAGGCTGGCGCATGAGAAAACTGGACGGCACTGCTAATCAAAGTCCGAGAGCATAGTGGGGAGCCCTGACCAGTGTTGCAGAAGGCTCATTCCACAGCCAAAGGATGGCCTGGAAAGGTGAGCATTAGGTCAAGAAGACCAGCAACAATATGAGAAGTGGGGAGGCTCCACTAAAGTTGAAGCCAGATATGGGAAGGATGGATACCTCCTCACAGCAACTAGGATGAGAGTCAGCAGAACTTGGGGTGGATTTGGCTTGGCAGTGAAGGGCAGAAGGGAGTCAGAGACTCCCTAGATTCCAGGCAAGTATCAGAGGTGCCCTAGAAGAGACATCAAGCATGGAAGGAGGAGGCGGCTTAGGTCAAAATAGGAGTTGGTGGAAGAGAAAGGGTCCAGTTTTGTGACTGAACAGCACCCTAGGCAGACAGACCCCGGGCTGTCTGTCACTGACTGCTCCTGCCACCAGAGCAGTCCTTCCATCCTGGCTCAAACCATGAGGTGTCCCCAGGTGGCTCTGCAATACTAGATTTACAAATGCACGAGTCTGAGGTCTAGGAACACTTCCAGGTCAGATATGACATTTAGGTGGTACTGATTACATAGTTACAAAAATCCAAAGCTCCATAAGCACTGAGTAAAGAGGCCTGGAAGAGCTGAGGGAAACCTGAATGACTGCTTCTAAGTACAGTCTTCTGGATTTAGCTATCAATAGATAAAGGGAAGAAGGACACACTCATTTGGAAACAGGCTGCTTCAAGCTTTTTAAACCATAGAATATACAATTTACCAACCTGTGTGTTTCAACCTGAGTGTGGGGGCTAGAGATACACATTCCAGATGCATTTCTGAACAAACCTTATCCAAACACTAAGAGACTTCTTTCAAAGGAAGAACTGTGTGGGATTTTTTTTTTTGCAGTGTGCTAGTTATAATTTTGTATATGCCTAAGACTGTTTTGAGTCCAGGGGTAGCTAAGACCATCACTGTAAAGATTAGGTGGGAAAACATAAAGGAATGAGAACCTCTTAAGAGATTAAGATGTCAGAATAGGAGGTACTACTGATTTTTCTCCAGCTCTAAAGTGTGAAACTTGAGGGTTGTGGCTGTCAATAGGAAGGGACTGGAAGGGTCTTTTGTCTTGCTCTTAAAGCTGTTAAAAGTGTAAGCGTGGCATATGAACCTTGTCTCTGGGTCAGTTCAAACATTCTGATATATATATATATGTGTGTGTGTGCACACATACACACACATATACATATAGGTGACATTATTATGTATATAGACAGTTATAAGTTGCTTGGAAGAAAAGATGCATCTAATAAAAACCCTAAAAAATAATCGACTGTATTCTTATTCTTTCAGCCAATGTACATTTAGAATACTGCACATAAGACTGGGAGAGAATTTTTTAAGTAGCTGATTTGGAAAATTTCACACACATACAAACACACATACTGAGGATTATTTTTTCTAATTATTTTTAAAAGTTAACCCTCTCATGGGGTCAAATTGCCAGAATAATTTGTTTTTAAAGATGCTACCTCTCAGAGTGGAGATTCTGAGCAACTGACCCTGAAAACTTTTAAATTTCAAATTTAATTCTCTACTCAAGCAAAATAATTGACATGATTCTTCAGAGAAAACCAATGTGTGATTCAACATATGTTAGCTGTCTAGGCTGGACAATGGAAAAGACATAATGCTGTGACTTGGTCTTTCATCTGCAATCTTGTGTTGCAGACACATGACACAGAAGAAGGTCATCGGTAGCCGTAAAGATTGCTTTTGTTTCACTTGACAATCTCTCCCCCAAACGTGGCTGCAATTGCAGTGAGAACGGTGTGCACACAGACTTCTGGGCATGTGTCTCCTTGCCTCAAGGAGGCCAGGTGCTCCAGGTAGCAGTGACCTACCTGGTCCTCGTCCAAGCACACTCTAGAGTCGGCTGCCATCCTATCTTGGAGGTCTGTGACAAGGAGAGCTGCTCCCTAACAATACTGAAGGACTGCCTTCTATCTCACAGGGCACAGGAGGCATGAACCGAGATCAGGTGGGAGAGGCTGCAGGTAAAGCTGAGGGAAGGACCAGGGAGAAAGGAGGCCTCCCCTGTAAGATGAAGGTGGCTGAATAGGGAGGTGGGAAGGTGTCAGTTTTATGACTGATACTCAAGTACATCTCATCCTCTCTCCTGCGAAATAAAACAAATCCAATGTCAACATGAAGAAAAGCGACTCAACGTGTCTGTGGCCTTCCCAGGGCGCATCTTGTCCTCCATCATGTGTACTCCTCACTCCTCATTTGCCTGGATCCTCCACACCCCTCATTCTGCAGACCCCTGCACTGTCCACCTCTTTTTTGCCCATCGCTTAGATCAGCAAATGAATGTAAACTCTTCATGGCCACAGGTTCTGACTTATCTCAATGCCTCAATCCAGAGGCCTGTCAAGGAGGGGGTTTCATATGTGTCATGGGGAAAGTCAAAGAAAAGGTGAATGTCCATAGAGAGAGAAATACTGTGCAAATTCATAATTACGATTCTGCTGACATCTGTATTCCAAGGGTTCTCAGTAGCAGCAGCTCTCACTCAATTAAATGCACTGGTATTTCTAGTGACTAAATTAATAAAGTCATTTACTTTATATCAAAGGACAGATTCCCCCACATGAACATAGATGTCCAAGTGTTAACCCTTCTTATGAAGGCTGCAGACTTACCACGGAATAGAGATGTGAGCCGGAGAACAACTCTTGAACTTCCTAACTTCCCTGGCTCATAGCTTGATAATATATCCTTTACCAGTTCAGGGTTTGTGCAGAGCGTCTATATAACCCGTGGGGTGAGGGTAGACAGAAGAGGCAGAAAGACACATTTTCCATAGGTCCTTTTCAATTAATTGAAATTCACTATAAAAATCTTGCTTGTATTTTTCTAAAATACTGTCAAACTTTAATATTTTACATTATGTATATGTCAAAATTATGCCACACTTTTCATTTTCCTTAATTTATTGTAAGCATTTTTATAACTCTTATATTTGGTTCCACACTGTTACTAGTTTGAGAATAAGTTCTGTGTCATTTTGATTCTGTCATGCTTCAGCAACTTATTTTTGTCTCTTTCAAAGTGGCAACTAGTTTTTTAAAGCAGCTTATGTCTTTTTCAAATTAAACTCAAAGCCGTTAAGAACCTTGGGCTGTAGTGCCCCCCTGTGGCCACTCAGCAAACCAACACGTGTGGCCAGCAGCCATCCTTGATTAGAGATGCAGATGGGGCATTTTTAAACTCAGTTATTTCCTGTCTGTCTCTGCTGGCACCACAGCTGTTGTGCACAAGAAGTATCACCACAGCAGGTCGGGGTGGATGATGCACTACTCGTTATTTGTGAAGAACAAGCGGAGAGTCAGTAGAGGCCTCACTGACAGAATGGCAACCCACTCCAGTCTTCTTGCTTGGAGAATTCCATGGACAGAGGAGCCTGGCGGACCATAGTCCATGGGGTCACAAAGAGTCAGACACGACTGAGTAACTTTCATTGATGCCTGTAGTGAAGGTCCCAGCTGCCCAGAACCAGTCTCTGCAGATCTGGCCAATTTCTGGGATTCAGATCTGAAGTCTGTGATGCAGCCTGTGGTTCTGACTTTTAGAAATTCCCCAGGTGATTCTAAGTGCTGCCACAAGTTTGAACACCACTTGCTTACAGCCGGTTGAACTGAAAGCAGGTTCAGGGAGGACCGCCAACTTGGCAGGATGCTGCCCAGCCTGGAAGTGGACGGCTTGTGGGCCCAGGAGAGTCTGGACTCGGATCTTTCCATTTTCATAACAGAACACTGACTCTGTCTTCCCCTAGGCTGATTTTAAAAGCATGTAAATCTAGACTTAATTGGCAATATTAAAAATAATCTGCACTCGAGGCTCCAAATAATTCGCTTTCATTTCTGGTTTTGGATTGCGTTTTGACCTGTCTGTTTCAACTGAAAAGTAAGTAAAAGTGGGATGTCTGGCGCCCATGCTGAGCTTGGCGGCTTCAAATTCAATGAAGAACAAGTCAAGGTCTGACTGAGATGGTTTGCAAGTGAATATAGATTTTGCTTTCTTTGTTAAAAGAATTCTGCCCCCACCGTTTCCGTCTCCCTTCACTAAGCCCCACCTTTAACCAAATCCAGCAAAAATCATCATCTCTAAAGAACAGGGTAACTCTGGGAGTCCCAGCCAACCCTGGATAAGGCAATGAAAATTCTGCAGAATTTTCATTTTCATAAAAGAGAATTGCTACTATTTAGTCTCAAATTGCTCTACTTATGTTTACTACCACTTAACTAATATTCTTCAAAGATCCCTTTTAAGAAAATTACAACACTTTCCAACATATGATCAAATCAGGGCTCTGTTGATTGGTTAAATCTCTCCTTCATGCAGAGTACAAAGAAGATCCTAGTAGATGAAAGAATAGGTATTTAAAAATCAGACTGACTTCAGCTCCAGCCTCAATACTATGGGAGTTTGCATAAGTGACTTAAAGACTCTGGATGTCGGATTCCTTTCCTGTAATTTGGTGTACTACTAACAGCCACTGGGAATTATGCTGGGATATAGTGTCTAGACCAGCACTGTCCAGTAGCATTTTCTGTAAAGATGGAAATGCTCTATATTTGCATTGTCCAATACAGTGGCCACCAGACTAGTGCAAAATGTGTCTAATGTGAATGTGGAACTAGGCTTTTTATTTCAATTAATTAATGTTTTAATATGACAAATAGTTGGGAAAATAATGGAAACAGTAACAGACTTTATTTTGGGGGGGCTCCAAAATCACTGCAGATGGTGACTGCAGCCATGAAATTAAAAGATGCTTGCTCCTTGGAAGAAAAGCTATGACCAACCTAGACAGCATATTAAAAAGCAGAGACATTACTTTTCCAACAAAGGTCCCTCCAGTCAAAGTTACGATTTTTCCAGTAGTCATGTATGAATGTGAGAGCTGGACCATACAGAAAGCTAAGCACCGAAGAACTGATGCTTTTGAACTGTGGTGTTGGAAAAGACTCTTGAGAGTCCCTTGGACTGCAAAGAGATCAAACCAGTCCATCCTAAAGGAGATCAGTCCTAAATATTCATTGGAAGGACTGATGTTGAAGCTGAAGCTCCAATACTTTGGCCACCTGATGCAAACAACTGACTCAATGGAAAAGACCCTGATGCTGGCAAAGACTGAAGGCAGGAGGAGAAGCGGACAACAGAGGATGAAATGGTTGGATGGTATCACCGACTAGATGGACATGAGTTTGAGTAGGCTCCTGGAGTTGGTGATGGACAGGGAAGCCTGATGTGCTACAGTCCATGGGGTCACAGAGAGTCAGACACGACTGAGCGACTGAACTGAACTGATGGCCAATAACTACACTAATGGACAGAATAAGTCTGGCATACGATAGATACTCATAAATATCGCTATTACTTGGACTCTGGCATCAAGGATCCCGCTGTTTAAATTCTTAGGCACATTACTGTTTCCAAGCTTCAGTGTCTTCATCTGTAATATGGGCCTAATAACAATATCTTCCCTATAGATTGGTTCAAAAGATTAAACAGAAACTGCATGCTAACAGCTTAATGTCGTACCTGGCACACAGAAGGGACCTCTTTTAACTGTGGGCTACTTTCCTAATAATAGCTATCTGCTCTCTAGATTAGAATTCCACTCCTGTAATGAATGCTCTTCACCATGATGGGTGATCCAGGTCGCTTTCTGCAGGGGAACAGAAGCGCTGCAGACCTGAGAGGGCTCTTTGGGTGTGAAATCAAACACCATGGGTTTAGAGTAATAGACAGAAAGGGCCTCCCAACTTTGTGGCATTATGTTCAATCCATTCAACCTTATCGATCTTCTTTGAAAAGTCTTTTGAAAGTGAAAGAAGTTAATCAGTCGTGTCCGACTCTTTGTGACCCCATGGACTGTAGCCTACCAGGTGACCCCATGGACTGTAGCCTACCAGGCTCCTCCGTCCATGGGATTTTCCAGGCAAGAATACTGGAGTGGGTTGCCATTTCCTTCTCCAGGAGATCTTCCCCACCCAGGAACTGAACCCAGGTCTCCCGCATTGTAGACAGACGCTCTACTGTCTGAGCCACCAGGGAAGTCTGTAAAGCCTTTTAAGGATAACAAATCTGATCAGCTTTCTGGCTGGATGCAAACCCTATGGCTCAAAGCAAAGTGAGAGATGGGGATGTGGGTGACAAGCCAACTCCTCCCCCCTACCCCTGGGATTCTGACAGAAGCTTGTACACAAGGAAGCTTATACACAAAGAAGCTTATATTATCTAGTTCTTGATAATAGTCAATGAGTCTTAGCAAAGTAACATGGGCAGATGTGGCTTAGGCAGGAAGGCAATGGGGTTTCTCACCACTGTCCTCAATGAAGATCCAGGACCCTCACCCCGAGGTGTACCTGTAAAAAGGAAGTGCAATTGAGAGATCTCCCCCCAGCCCACACTCCTCCCACGGAAGCTGGAACAACCAAGGGTGAGAGGAGGACAGAAAGGGTCCACATCGGCCCTCCACTGAGAGGGAAAAGGACATGGGCAGAGGTGCTGCCTTCCTTGGGCCAGAAGCAGAAACCCGGGGAAATGCAAATGAGCAGAGTCTCCCAGTACCATTCAGCTGTGCATTAACTATCTGCAACTCAACATGCATTCATTCAGCAAGCATTTTGGAGGAACTTCTACACACAAGATAGCAACCATTCCACAAAAGAGTTTCTGCCTTCACCAGGTTCACTGTTTAGAGAGAAAGGCAAGCAAATAAACAAAGTGACCTGGTGTTTGAAGGTATTGAGGTACCGGAAGGAGGCTCTAAGAGTCAGAGGAGGGTAGCTCTCCCAGCCCAAGCACAGGGGCCCAGGGAAGTAAGCCGGCAGGAGGCAATGTGTACATGAGCAGGGCTGCAGAGAAGCTCCTCAGGTAGATCACTGGAGAGGGAACAGTGAGCAGAGGCGACCAAGAAAACGGCACAGGCCAGGGGCTTCAAGTGGCACAGCTGAGATGAGAGAGGTAGATGGATGGCTAGACGGATTGTGAAGACAAACCACATGAGTGTGAAATGGGAGGGGAGCATTCCTTCCAAGGGAGGTTAGGAGTGGTGGCCAGTACAGAGGGAGGGCAGGACCAGGCAATGTCCCCTCCAGGCACTCCCTTTGAGCAGAAGCAAAACACAAGGTGATGGGGAGCCAGGAATCTCCCCAACACAGTGCCCAAGTGCATGAGCTATTTATGATCCCCTATCCCCCATTTACTCAGTAATTCAACATTTATTGAGTGCCTACTATACGCAACATCTGTGCCCAGCTCTCAGGTGTGCACTCTATCCGGCCAGCCACAGCAAACCCTTGATACCATGAGACACCCTCAGCTTTGCTTGTCAGGAAAAGTCTGTAGGACAAAACAAGAGACTCAGAGAAGGAGAAGTGTCACAAACCACAGTTGGAATGAAGTTCCTGTGTTCACCGAATGATTTAAGAGTCTGGAGACAGGAGCCAGAGAGACAGACAGACTATCCCAGAGCATAGAGTAAGGCACGCTCCAGCAACAAGGACTTCCCAGCCGGGTGCTGGGCTGTCAGAATTGACTTCCTGGCAGAGATGATGGCTCAGCAGAAGCCTGAGAAACAAGGAGGGCCTCAGACCTCAGGATTAAGTCAGCTCCCCCACCCAGAAGCATAAAAGAAACTATTTTATAACCAGACATACTTTTCCTCATTCTAAGTTGCATTTGTTTCAGAACACAAAGTTTCCGTTCCATGCTTCCTAGCATGTTCAATCCAACCTCATGATTCTTCAGCCAAATTCAGGATACATACCATTCATTTTCTGTTCAGTGCTCCCTTGCCAAAAACTTTTCCCCTTTCCCCTCACTCCCACCATTGATTCTTCTAGTAGAGTGAATCTCAACTAGAAGACAACTTTCCTCCAGGGGCCATCCAGCCATGTCTGGAGACGTTCAGGTTGTTACAATTTTGGAAGGGCCTAGAATCCCCCACAACAAAACCATACCCAGCCCACATCTGTCAGCAGTGCCATGGCAGAGAACCCTCCTCCAGTCTCCGCAAGGAGGACCCCGGATCAGGCCCCACACAGATGGCTGCAGCTGACTCCGAACTCACGGAACATTCCAGATACTTTACACAGCCAGAGGAGACTCAGGCTGTCCACAAGCACCCACTCCTGTCACTCCACCATTTCCACAGCCTTTCCACCCCTGCTGATGCAAGACAAGCCCATAGTGGGTCCCACCAGAGATGCTCTCCACTTCCCCACAGCACGTGCAGACCTAGTGGGGGCAGGGGTGATCCCTGTCTCTTACCCCACCCTCCTCGGCCAGGTGACTTTAGAACACAGTAGTTTTAGGTTATCTTTCTCAGCAATCCAGTCTGTGTGCATACAGGAAGGGATGAGGGGAGGCTATTAGCTGAGGAGAAATTATAAGAGAAAGTGTATATATGTGTGATGAATGGAGGAATTTCAGTGGGAACAGTGTATGGGAAAAAACAGTCACAGAGAGGAGGTGGCTTCACAGAATAGGTGGTGAGTGGTCTCATGAGAAGGGAAAGTGAAAAGGGAACGGAAGGAAACGGGAGTGGTGGCTGAGGACAGACCTCGCTAAGGGGTCTGGGCCTGCTGAAGCCAGGGAATAAGTGCCTACCTGGGCCCCACACAGCCCGGGGAAGTGGTGGATGTGCTGGAGGAAGACAAGAAGCGGGGCAAGAGCTCTGGGCGGAGGTTCTGGCAGTGCTCCTTCTGGGACACAGTGGAGGGCTCTGCCAAGGTAAGGAGCTCCGGGTGGAAAGAAATTAACATACTTGAAAGCGACATTTTAGTTGTTTGTTTTATTGGAGGATAATTGCTTTACAATGTGGTACTGGCCCTCTGCCATAAAGAAGCACTCATCAGGACTGGGTTAGGGAGTGGGGAAGGTTGAGGTTGGGCCCAGACCAAAGGGATGGGGAGCACTGACACCAGGATGTGGGATTCTGTTTTTAGGACAGGCTGAGTTAGAACTCCTGGAGGGCAACCAGGTGGCAGTGTCGAGAGAAGCTGGATGTGCTGGCCCTGAATTATCAGAGCAAATAGGTGGAGATCCACATTTGGGGGTCATAGGAAGTGAACACTGTGCAGATAAAAGTGGCTCAAGACAGGACCCAGAGGAACAGAGGCAGCAAAGGAGTCCCAGAGACAACTGCAGAGAAGAGAGCTCTGGGCGGAACAGGAAATGCCAGTGATGTTTAATGCTGCCAAGTAAGATAAGAGCAGAAAAACACATCTCCTGATCCTGTGACGCAATCAAAAAGGCACAATAATTTAGAAGCTCCTGCCTTGTCTCCTCCTGGGCCGACTCATATAGCAAAGGGGCACAGAATCACATTTCCTCCTTCCCACAGAAATGCATGATTTTTGTCCCCAAGTTCTGGGCTCTCTCAAGGACAGGGCTGGCCTTTGCGGTCTGAAGGTCCTGGTATACTGGGAGAGGGACGTGCCCTTTCCAATGACCCTTTCCAGAGTGTGGCGCTGACTCCTTTGGAACAGGAAGGGATGGGACCTGATACAGAGATAAAAGCCTGTTCAAACAGAATCCTCCAAGGCCCCAGGGCTGCAGAGCCTCTGAGGAGCCTCAAGGATCAGCCTGGGGGAACACTGGGCAGGAGGGAGCACCGCCTGCAGTTTGCAACACGGGGACTCGAAAGGCCCAGAGTAATCACCCAGGCTGAGGACCAAGGCAAATCCCATCCTGCACAGATAAAATCTGTCAGGATTTAATTCTAAAAGAATTATTTTTAAAGTGAGATACTACTTAGTTTATTATCTTTAACTTTTGTTCATAAGAAAAATTTTTTATCTAGTTAAGATGTGGTTAGTATACAATCACAGTGACTGTCCAGCACAACCGACCCTACAAAAGCTAAAGCAAGGAAGGCGAGGAGGAGAAGGGCACACGGGGGGCTGGGGTTGGGGCACGAGCCACTTCCTCTTCCACTCTGCTCCTCATACCCTGTGGACAGTGGTGAGCAACCCGGGGGACAGTCAGATGGAGTGAGTGCGCAGCGTGGCCTCCTGGGCACATGACTCCTTCTGTCCACCATACATGTGGGTTTCAGTCTTACAACATGATGGTGTTGAAAATTTCAGTTTCCACTTCTTGTCATCCAGGGTAAACGAAATTTGCAGAAAAGCAGAACCCTCAGCCTGTGCCCTACTCTGCCCAGATGCCCACTTCAGTCCTGGGGACGGGGCTGCTGCCCCCGTCACTGGAAACCACCCTCAGCTACTGGGACCTGCCTGTCTGCAAGGTGACTGAGGCCAATGACCAGAGGAGGTGGGGCTGCAAAGGCTGGGCCCCTGCTCTCCCTGTGGCGTGGCGCTCAAGGACCACCCCAGAGCTCCACACAGGATCAGCTGAGCCCTCACACTGTGCTGAGGTGCGTACCACACGGTGTGTGCTGTACCCACGTCACGGTGGCTTCTCCCTCTGCCCAGTCCTGCCTTGCCCACTCCCTTACACATTGAGTGTCCCAGAAGCTACCCTAACAGGACCGCTGCTGCTGAGAGCTCTGGACTGCCAGGAATGTGATCTAAGATAGCCTGATGTGGGGTACAACTTTCTCTTCCACAGAAACTCAGTCACAGATGCCAGTAAGTAATAAGATGTCTCCACCTTGAATTCTCTTACTTTCCCTTCCCTTGCTCCATCTCTGGGATCCAAGCAGATGGTCCCTCAAGGACCTGAAAATGAAGACACTAGGAGGAAAAGGGAGGAGAGGGGAAGAGGCCTCCGCACACTTCACCTGCTAACTCGCATTCAGGCTGCGGTTAGAGACTCCCACACTGGAAAACCCGGCCCAGTGCCCCTGCTGACAGCTCCCACAGCTCCTGTGTGCTCCCCTCACACAGCACGTGACCCCCTGAATTACAGCCGGGTGTGCACCTGACCATCCTCCCCCAGAAAGTTACTGCCATGAGGGCAGATAAAGAGTCTACTTTGCTTGCCATTTTCTCTGGGGACCTGGCAAAGCTCCTGGCACTTGGAGACATGTCCTGTAGGGTCCTGATGGGAAATAAATGGCACATACAAGTGGGGCAACTGAGGCAAGTTTGGGAAGAACTTTAGATGTAGACAGGGCATGAGGAAACCACAATGCAGAGGGCGGGACCTGGCGCCAGTGAGAGCAGGCTGCCATCCCTACTGCTAGGAGCAAGGGCACAGGGCACAGGTGTGGGCAGAGGCTGACAAGAGCCACTCACAGGGCAAACGACACATCAGGCCCACCAGCAAGGCAACCCCTGAGAACCACCAGGAAGGAGCCAGGGAGCTAAATCCCCTGACCTCACTCTCTAATCTCCTGCCGAAAACTTCCCATTGGCCAAATGTAGCTGATACTCAGAGGACAGAGGAGACTGCTATTATAAGATAAGGCTCCCTGGACAGAAACCAAGGTGTAGGTGAGTAGAGAATGGATAAAGCAGGGCAAAAGGAAGATTAATAATCAGTAGACAATAAATACCTGGGAGAGGAATAAATGAATAGCATTTTTCAACAGATATGCATTGAAACACTACTCAGTGGGTATCCGTCATTCTGATCACTGTCTCACGTAGACCAATCAGAAGCCACACACAGAAAAAGAACGCTAACCATAAGTCCAACCTGGGGGCAGACAATAAAGCCTTGGGCCATGTGAGAGGAGGCTCTGGAACTAAGAGGTCCTGACATAAAGCTAGTGCTTGGGAAAAGGTAGACCAGAAGCAATTGACTCAAAGGTAGATGACAATAAGGAAGCTTATCTGTTTTCACCTAAGCTCTAACTGGTTGGTGAAAAATCTGTAAGAATCCAAAAAACCCAATGCTTCATGAAAATCTGAGCTTCAATTTCAGAATACCCTCGAAATGGGAGACCCCAAAACAGACCAGGAAACCCTGTCTCAGGCCATTGATATCCTTAGTGCTCTTAGCAGGAACAAAGGCAAAACTCCTCCAGAAGGGAGTGCTCCCACTTCGGGTCATGAAAATATTCTCCAATGAATATGAACTCACACTGAGCTACAAAATATACAAGTAAATGGACCTCCGTGAGTGACAGCTGACAAGCCTAACAACTCTAGGATCAGAACTCTGAATTTCAGGGTTGATTAAATCATGATTTGATTAAAAGCATTTTTATGAGGAATCAAAATCCTAAAACATGGACAAAATATTATTACTAGAACCCATGCAGTGTTATAAGAGTATATGCTACTCTTGTGGAACTTTTCTTACTGCCCTAACTCAGCACACTATCTCAGATACAAAAAAATCCTAGAAACCCTTCTGAAATATGAGGGCATTTACTCACTAGAGGTTTTCTCTTTCTTTTCCTAGGGATACATACTCACAAGGGGATGCCTTCTGAGTACATCTTTCTGCTAATTGAAGAGTACTGAAATAATTCTCAGGACTTAGTGATTTTCCTTCTTTCTTCAGTACCATATCTATGCTAGGATTAGGTTTAGGTACAGCTCAAATTCAGGCTTCCCAGGTGGCTCAGTGGTAAAGAATTCATATGCAGATACAGGAGCCACAGGAGACATGGGTTCGATCCCTGGGTCAGCAAGATCCCCTGGAGGAGGAAATGGCAACGCACTCCAGTATTCTCGCTGGAATAATCTTATGGACAGAGGAGCCTGGCAGGCTACAGTCCCCGGGGTCACAAAGAGTCAGACACAGCTGCATGCACGGACAGCTCAGATGCCCCACTTTCAAAGTTGTGGTACTGGACTGTACCCTATTTCTCGTTCAGTTGCTACTGGCCATGTTTTAGAATTTTTGTTGAAACTATCTTTTAGTCATTTCACAAGGTACTGGAGAAGGAAGAGTTCATGACCCTACTTCACTCTGCCATCTCTAGAAAGCCCCACAGAAATGATTTTGAGATTCTGTAGGGGTTTCAAAAGCATTAAGGCCTGCTTCAGCTTGGGCGGCCCTAGATGTATGTAGTGGTATTTGTATGCTGACTTTAGAGTCTGGTTGGTGGGACTCCTGTTCAGAGTTGGGCAACAGAGAGATGCTGGACACCTGCTTATGGGGCATTAGCTGCCCTGACTCAGCAGAGTAACCAACGACATTTCCCCACAAGATGCTGCCAGTGGCCCTGGGCAACCAACCTCACTGGGATGGTGGGGACAGATGCCAGGCCAGAGGGGACTCAGTAGGGAGCAAACAACACAAAGCAGCTGGACATCTGATGAGAGCTGTCTGGGGAGAGCAAGAGTGAGTAGCTGGAGCAATGTGTGAGGTGAAGGGCAGGATTGCAGCCTTTACCTGAGCGATCTGAGCGTTTAGAAATCCTGGAGAGGCCAACAGAGAAAGCGAGGTTGGAGCCAAAGCAAAACAAGGACAACTCTAACGGAAGTTAGACAGAATGAGATCCAGAGTGCAGGAAGAGATATCAGCCTTCAATAAAAGAGGAGCACTGAGTCCACGGAAAGAGGGGAGAAAGGAGAATCTGGAGCTGGGGACCAGGGAGATGAGACAGTTCAAGAAAGGTAGAAGGTGAGGTCATTTCCTGAGCATAAATGTAGGTGATGGGAATGGGCATTTGAAGAGATGGAAGAGTTTTAAATTGCCCAAAGTAGCCAGTGGAAAATAGGAGAACGTGGCAATTTGGGACATTCATAACAGTTAGAAGGAAAACTAGAAAAATCCCTGGAAGCCAGTTGAGATTGGAGACCATAAATTAGTCACAAATTCTGTCTTCATGGCAAAGTGGTTTTAACCAGTTATTCTCAGAAACACATTCTCAAAGAAAGAATGGCAGGGAGAAGTAGAGTGATGGGATCTAAGGCTGGGAATCAAGGGCACTCAAGGTACTGACTAGAGAATGACTACATGATAGACTACGGGATCTTAGCTAGACTAGGAGGGATGTGACTATAGGAAGGGCTGAGGTGCAGAGGCTAGAGGGCTTGATGAAGGAGAACAACCATACAGAAGGAGCAAATGCCGTGAGAGAGATCTAAGGAGTAGATGCTGTGATCAGAAGAGCGAGCAATTTTACTGTGAAATTCAGTGGGGAATCAATTTAACAAACCCTAAATCTGACTGTTAGTGTGGATGATAGTGGAGTGAAACTGAAGGCCAGTGAAGTGGAGTTAATGAGCTGAAAGCCCTGGGCCCTGAGTGGAAGTCGACATGGGCAGTTAAGTCACCAGGATGATGGAGAAAATTGGGTGAAGAGAAGCTCCTTATCCACATACCCTTGTCTTAATAAAAGAAGGGGCAATCAGGCAGACAGTGGTAATAAGCAATGATGAGGCAGAGTGCGGGGTGGGGGCTGGAGAGCACAGCAGTCTGTTATATATCTACCTACTGGAACCTACAAGAGTAACGGTCAGCAAGAGACACTGGAGCCAGGAACATCACCTTCTGACCCTCAAGGATGAGCATGTGTGGGAGGGAAAGAGCATCCTCAAGGAACATGCTGAGGAATGTTCTGGGATTCAGTTAAGGATGTCAGGAGGATTATCTACAGTGGAATTCAGATTACAGAGGGCACAGAGGAGAGCAATGGAGAAAAGGGAACATTAGGAAGGGAGGTGAGGGCAGAGGAGACATGAAGAAGAATGGTAATCAGAAATGGGAGAAGGAGTGGCAATCAGAAACCAACCTGGGGCACTAGTGGAAGATGTGGGGATGGGGGCATGATGACATCAAGTGGCCTCATGTGTCCCAAAAAGACTGACCCCAGCAGAGCACAGGGAAGTGAAGTGAAGTTGCTCAGTCATGTCCGACTCTTTGCGACCCCTAACAGGGTCCTCCGTCCATGGGATTTTCCAGACAAGAGTACTGGAGTGGGTTGCCATTTCCTTCTCCAGAGGATCTTTGCGACCCAGGGATTGAACCCAGGTCTCCTGCATTGTAGGCAGACACTTTACCATCTGGGAAGTGACGCTTTACCCACTTAACCCACCAGGGAAGTCAGGTAGACAGTGGGTAAAAAGATGAGGGAGGGATTAAGATGCTGGTAAAGAATCTGCCTGCGATGTGGGAGACCTGGGTTTGATCCCTGAGTTGGTAAGATCCCTGAAGAAGGAAATGACTACCCACTCCAGTATTCTGAAGAATTCCATCAGAAGAGTCTGGTGGGCTACACTTCATGGGGCTGCAAAGAGTCAGCCATGACTGAGTTACTAACATGTAAGATGCTGCAGAACATATCATTTATTCTTCAGTAAGCAAAGGACAAGACTCTCTAAAGACAGATGCCTCCCTTCCAAGGCTGTGTTTACCCAAATTCTTTCAAGATAGAGGCACTAACATGGGACACGGTGTAAAATAAATGTATTAGATGAAACACCTATGAGACAGACTGCGAAGGGTGGCGGGCAAAGCTCGGAAAGTTACCAGATCACAATGCAAGTCTGACCCCAAGTGAAAGACAGAAGGAAGAAGAGAGGTGAGGGGGAAGCGCCAGTCCATCACCCAGCAATGGGCCCGTCCCAGTAGCCCGAACAGGGCCATGAGCTGGGGGCAGCCCTTGGCAGGCATGGCCTTGGCATGGATGCAGGATGTATTTTGGAGTGAGGAAGCTGGGCTCCTCAGTCAGCAGCACAGCAATATTTGCATGTCTGAGGCGACATTTCTCGAAACATGTCCTGCAGAGCACTTAGTCCATAAGGAATTGCAAGAGAATTAACAAGGAGACTCCATGATCTAACAACTTTGGGAAATGCCACATACTTTCTCCAGGATCCAAATGCTTATTAGCACTTGAAGAACTCTGAGAAGCACTGTAGTAAAGGTTTGTTTTATTTTTTTAGACCACCTATCTTCTAAACATCCTGGAGTAAAGTCACCCTCCCCATTTTTTAATATTTTTTATCACGATGCAGAATAAACCAAACATGCATTGGAAAAGTCTTTGTTAAGGATATAATTAACTATTTTTCTTCCAATAATGCCGGGGTCCAGCCCCGGCGGGGTCCGGGGGTCTTGAGGGATGAGTGGCATCGGCGGAAGAACTGAGCTGAGTCGATGTGTGGTGATGGAGTAGTCTCTCTTTATTGCTGTTAGTTTTGTGGGGTGATGGAGAAGTCTCTCCAAAAGGAGATGGAGAAGTCTCTCTTTATTGTTGTTGGTTTACAGTTTTATAGCCAAAAGACATCCCCATTACATCATTACATCACCTATCATTCTATACAATTTTTTGTTTTCTACCTTCCATAGCAACCTTATCATTGAGCTCATTCCCCAATCTATCATGAAACATTCCCCTTACAGAAGTCAGACTTTTATGTAATTAGATTTAACAATAGTATGTTTACCATTTGAATGTCTTCAGTATACTTCATTCAATCATGATAAGTACATCAATCCAAGTAGAAAGGTTACATTTCTCTTATCAGGTACAACTATGTAGAAGCTAGAGGGAAGGGCTAAAGCTTGAGACTGTTTATTCTAGTAACCTACTACAGTTCTTACAAGGAAAGAGGAAAGAGGACAAAGATACAGTTTAGAAAGAGGAAAGAGGACTAAGACAGTTTAGGAAGAGGACTAAGAGACAGTTTAGGAAGAGGAAAGAGGACTAAGAGACAGTCAAGCAGCACTGCTTCAGCAATAAAACCCTATTAACCTTATAACTACTATAATGAATTCCTATGTCTACATTATCTTAAGGCAATCAATATCTCCAACTATACTGGCCACAATTATGAGCATTCCTAAGTCCCAATCGAGCCTGATTTTTTCAAGGAAGAGAGCCTCCTCTGTGGAGTGGTCAGGGGAGTGGGAGGTGAAAAGGTGACCCAAGTACGAGCCTTTTTGGTGGTGGCCTTGCTATGACCCCCAGAGAACTCTTGGTAAACTCCCCAGTAATTAGTAGGAGGAGTAGTAATCTATTTAAATGTCCCTTTCATTCCTCCTTAGCCCCCGGGGAAGGTGATCCACCTTCCCGGATCCTCTGGTCGATAAGGTCTTCGGGGATTATCTCAGGGCAAATTCTTTCCAACTGGGACTGACCTACTGAGATGAGCCAATGTTCCAAGCATGGACAGAACTTCCAAGAAAAATACCAGGGTGGGGCTTGCCCAGGATGCCCCGATAAAGTCAGCTTTGCAATTTCTTTCTTAGTCTCGTGACCTTGTCATCCGAACAAGGGGGCATCCTGACGGCTCCCGGCACAGTAAGTACATACAAAATCTGTATTTCATAGTTGGCCATCAATACAATTGTTTTTTGGAAGTATTGTCTTCCCCTTGCTGCCCTCCAAGGTAGCACATATAGTAAGAGGACTAAGCACCAAAGTGATGCTGTAAGCTTGGCTAGGATGTGGGAAAAAATGTGGGGGCAGGATGAGACAGTCTCAGAATCCCTAAAATTACAACATGAAGGTATGTTCCCCTTCAATCTACTGTTCAGTACCAAACAATGAACCCAGAGGAAAATTGACAGTTTTCTAAAAATAGCTTTTACACACTTTCCATCAAGAAGTAGTTCTATTTAAAAATTATAATAGCTGCTATTTGGGAATGTCATTATCAAAGATTTTTTTCCTATACTTACCAAATTTTCTGGAATATTTGCTAATAAAAATTAGATAATCTGACAGCACTGATATTTGATGAAGCCATTTTAAGAAATAGATAAATTAGTGTAATTCTAAATTTTCGAATACCCTTTTCTCAATACTGTTAGACCTCTGAAAACGCCACCACACTAGAATGCATTAAGCATCCTAGCACTCTCCCATCCCTTCACTCAACTAATTTAATGTTGTACCTATCAATCAGCATCCAGTTAAGAGACAGGAATCATACCAGTAATTTGAACAAAGAAAATTCACTACAAAGAATTGTTAAACAGTCAAAGGGGACAAACAACCCAAGGGAGGAGGAAGCAGATACGGGGAACGGCCTGACAAGGAACACACCTGGAAGATGCCTTCCCTCTCAAGTCTGAGATTCAGACCTTGTTAGAGAGGGTGACTGCAACCCTCTCGATGGTCAGGAAATCTGTCAAGGTGCTGCCCTTTGGGGCTGGTGAGTAGGGAACTGCCTGTAAGGGTACCAGTGAGACACACAAGAGGGTGGGCATCACTCAGTCTCCACACAGCACTGTCAGGTCATCCCAAGGAGCAAAAACAAACAACAAAATCCTGGAACCAGAATGAGAAGCCCCTGCCTCTTCCTGTGTTTCTCAGTGCCTTCTATACCAGCTGGCAAAAGACAAAATGTTTAGAGTTCAGCTTGAGGATCACAACAAAAGAAGGGTGGGTTGGGAGCGAAAAGGCAATAAATCACTAACAGGTGAACTGCATCCTCAGCCTTTTTTTTTTCAATTGAGAACCAATGTAACATGAAGAATATTTCTGCATCTCCTGTAAAATTATTGCTAAGTGTGTTTTCCAGTGTGTTTTTGTGTGCCTTTGCTCAGTGTGTTTTCTAATCTCCCTGATACAAGAACTCAGTAACAAGAAAAAATGATATGATTATAAATTATTGAACCTAATCATTTGCTGTTTTATCTCATCAGAGATTATCTTGTCAGCAAGGTTTTCTCTGACTATTCTACATAAAATGTGAACCCCCAAACCACCTTGGCCCCTCCTAGTCTCCTTCCCTGCTTTACTTTTCACCACAGAACTTCTCTCCTACTACCTTCAGCTTACATACTTATTTTGTTTTTGTCTGTAATGTAAGCTCCATGAAGGTCAGGATGTTTGTCTACTGAACAGTGCTGGGCACATGCTAGGCATTTTATAAACATTCGTTGAATAAATGAATGATCTCCATGTTATGGGGGGAATAAGAGTTACAACATGATAGCCTTCTAGACTGAAAGTGGGACTGAACTTGAATAAACACCTTTCTAAAAGCATACAGATGGCCAACAGACACATGAAAAGATGTTCAACATGATTAACCATCAGAGAAATGCAAATTAAAACCACAATGATATTATCACCTCATATCTGTCAAAACAGCTATTATCAAAAAGGCCACAAATAACTAATGTTGGTGAGGATGTAGAGAAAAGGGAACCCTCCTACACTGTTGGTAGGAATGTAAATTGGTGCAGCCACTATGGAAAACAGTATAGAGGTTCTTCAAAAAACTAAAAATAGAATTTCCATATGACTCAGCAATTACACTCCTGGGTATACGTCTAAAAAAAATGAAACCACTAATTTCAAAGATATAAGAACCCCAACTTTCACAGCATTATTTACATTAGCCAAGATGTGGAAGAAACCTAAGTTCCCATAAACAGATGAATGGATAAGGAAGGTGTGGTGCATACATGTACAATGGAATATTACTCAGTCATAAAAATGAATGAAATTTTGCCATTCACAACAACATGGATGGACACAGTAGTATGCTTAGTTAAATACATCAGAGGAAAAAAAACACTATGTTATCACATATATGTGGAATCTAAATTAAAAAAGCAAACTCACAAATATAACAAAACAGAAAGAGCCTCACAGATGCAGAGAACAAACTAGTGGTTACCAGTGAGGAGAGGGAAGATTCGGGGAAGGGCCAAGAGAGGGATAAAGGATGAAAAGATACAAACTATTATGCAAATAAAATAAACAAGCAACATGGATACATTGTACAACACAGGAAACTATAACCATTATTTTGCAATGCTTTTGCTGTTTAGTCATTAAGTCATGTCCAATTCTTTGCAACCCCAAGGGCTGTAGCACACCAGGATTCCCCGTCCTTCACTATGTCTGAGAGTTTGCTCAAACCCATGTTTATTGAGTTGGTAATGCTATCCAACCATCTCATCCTCTTTCGTCCCCTTCTAATCCTGCCCTCAATCTTTGCCGAGATCAAGGTCTTTTCCAATGAGTCAGCTCTTTACATCAGGTAGCTGAAGTATTGGATGTTCAGTCAGCTTCAGCATCAGTCCTTCTAAAGAATAACTTCAAATGGAGTATAATGATCTCTGTTCATTTCCAAGGTAAACTATTCAATATCATGGTAATCCAAGTCTATGGCCCAACCAGTAACGCTGAAGAACCTGAAGTTCAACAGTTCTATGAAGACCTACAAGACCTTCTAGAACTAACACCCAAAAAAGATGTCTTTTTCATTATAGGGGACTGAAATGCGAAAGAAACACCTAGAGTTACAGGCAAATTTGGCCTTGGAGTATAGAATGAAGCAGGGCAAAGGCTAATAGAGTTCTGCCAAGAGAACGTACTGGTCATAGCAACTACCCTCTTCCAACAACAAAAGAGAAGACTTTACACATGGACATCACCAGATGGTTGACACCAAAATCAGACTGATTATATTCTTTGCAGCCAAAGATGGAGAAGCTCTATACAGTCAGTAAAAACAAGACCAGGAGCTGACTGTGGCTTGAATCATGAACTCCTTATTGCCAAATTCAGATTGAAATTGAAGAAAGTGGAGAAAACCACTAGACCATTCAGGTATGACCTAAATCAAATCCCTTATGACTATACAGTGGAAGTGAGAAATAGATTTAAGGGACGAGATCTGATAGACAGAGTGCCTGATGAAGTATGGATGGAGGTTCATGACACTGTACAGGAGACAGGATCAAGACCATTCTCAAGAAAAAGAAATACAAAAAAGCAAAATGGCTGTCTGAGGAGGCCTTACAAATAGCTGAGAAAAGAACAGAAGCTTTGGCAATGCCAAAGGAGAAAAGGAAAGATATTCCCATCTGAATGCAGAGTTCCAAAGAATAGCAAGGAGAGATAAGAAAACCTTCCTCAGCAATCAGTGCAAAGAAATAGAGGGAAACACTAGAGATCTCTTCAAGAAAATTAGAGATACCAAAGGAACATTTCATACAAAGATAGGCTCAATAAAGGACAGAAATGGTATGGACCTAACAGAAGCAGAAGATATTAAGAAGAGGTGGCAAGAATACACAGAAGAATTGTACAAAAAAGATTTTCATGACCCAAATAATCATGACGGTGTGATCACTCACCTAGAGCCAGACATCCTGGAATGTGAAGTCAAGTGGGCCTTAGGAAGCATCACTACGAACAAAGCTAGTGGAGGTGATGGAATTCCAGTTGAGCTATTTCAAATCCTGAAAGACGATGCTGTGAAAGTGCTGCGCTCCATATGCCAGCAAATTTGGAAAACTCAGCATGGCCACAGGACTGGAAAGGATCAGTTTTCATTCCAATCCCAAAGAAAGGCAATGCCAAAGAATGCTCAAACTACCACACAATTGCACTCATCTCACACGCTAGTAAAGTAATGCTTAAAATTCTCCAAGCCAGGCTTCAGCAATACGTGAACCATGAAGCTCCAGATGTTCAAGCTGGTTTTAGAAAAGGCAGAGGAACCAGAGATCAAATGGCCAACATCTGCTGGATCATCGAAAAAGCAAGAGAGTTCCAGAAAAACATCTGTTTCTGCTTTATTGACTATGAGAAAGCCTTTGACTGTGTGGATCACAATAAACTGTGGAGAATTCTGAAAGAGATGGGAATACCTGACCACCTGATCTGTATGAAGGTCAGGAAGCAAAGTTAGAACTGCACATGGAACAACAGACTGGTTCCAAATAGGGAAAGGAGTACGTCAAGGCTGTATATTGTCCCCCTGCTTATTTAACTTATATGCAGAGTACATCATGAGAAACGCTGGGCTGGATAAAGCACAAGCTGGAATCAAGATTGCCAGGAGAAATATCAAAAACCTCAGATATGCAGATGACACTACTCTTACGGCAGAAAGTGAAGAAGAACTAAAGAGCTTCTTGATGACAGTCAAAGAGGAGAGTGAAAAAGTTGGCTTAAAGCTCAACATTCAGAAAACTAAGATTATGGCATCCAGTCTCATCACTTCATGGGAAATAGATGGAGAAACAGTGGAAACAGTGGCTGACTATTTTTCTGGGCTCCAAAATCACTGCAGATGGTGACTGCAGCCATGAAATTAAAAGATGCTTACTCCTTGGATGGAAAGTTATGACCAACCTAAACAGCATATTAAAAAGCAGAGATGTTACTTTGCCAGCAAAGGTCCATCTAGTCAAGGCTATGGTTTTTCCAGTGGTCATGTAAGGATGTGAGAGTTGGACTATAAAGAAAGCTGAGCGCTGAAGAATTGATGCTTTTGAACTGTGTGTCAGAGAAGACTGTTGAGTCCTTTGGACTGCAAGGAGATCCAACAAGTCCATCCTAAAGGAGATCAGTCCTGGGTGTTCATTGGAAGGACTGATGTTGAAGCTAAAACTCTAATACTTTGGCCACCTCATGAGAAGAACGGACTCATTGGAAAAGACCCTGATGCTGGGAAAGATTGAGGACAGGAGGAGAAGGGGACGACAGAGGATGAGACGGTTGGATGGCATCACTGACTCAATGGACATGGGTTTGGGTGGACTCCAGGAGTTGGTGATGGACAGGGAGGCCTGGTGTGCTGTGGTTCATGGTGTCGCAAAGAGTCAGAAAGGACTGAGCAACTGAACTGAACTGAATATATTATATACCAAATCACTATGTTCTATACTTGAAACTAATATAAGATTGTAAATCAACTATACTTCAATTGTCTAAAAGACTGGGATTTAATTCTATATATCACAGAATCATGTGAAATTTGAAGTTTCCTAGAGAAAAGCATTGTTTGGTAAGGATCACCCTAACTTCCTGATATTCAAATGGACTTCACTTTCGGAATTATTTTATTTTGGATTGATTCCCAGAATTCTGCTTATTTACACCTAGACCTTGGGTTTCTTTTTTTGTTTGTTTGTTTTGTTTTTTGTTTTTTTTGAGTATGCAGCTCACAAACCTTAGAATGTAGTGAAGTTTCAGCAATAATGATGACCCTATTACAGTTCCAGATACTATAATGGTAAATAAAACCTTCCTCCTGCCTCAACTTCAGACTTTTAAACCACTCCTTCCTGCCTATTTTCAATTTTCAAGAATCCCATGGCCTTGGAGATCTAATAAACAGTATAGTGATTATTGAGAAAAAAACTGTATTATAAACATTAAATTTGCTAAGAGAACAGAACTTAATTGTTTTCACCACATAAAAAATTGGTAATTTTGTTAGCTAACACTACCATGGCAATTATATTGCAATATAAATGTACCAGTATGGCACACCTTAAACCTCTAGAATGCTTTTCGACAATTATATGTCAGTTAAAAAAAAAAAAGAACTCCAAGGTCTGGGTGTAAATAAGCAGAATTCTGGGAATCAAGCCAAAATAAAATAATTCCGAAAGTGAAGTCCATTTGAATATCAGGAAGTTAGGGTGATCTGGAATTTACCGAACAATGCTTTTCTCTAGGAAACTTCAAATTTCACATGACTCTGTGATACATACACGAGGCACCTGCTTGCTGCTATTTTCTTCCACTTAACCACACAATGTGCAGTGTGTATGTTCATGGGGTTTTTTAAGTTCCAAAGTCTGACTTGACCCTCATTCCCCTCTGGGGGACTGACCAGTGAGCATCAGGCAATAAAGCACCATGAGGCACCATCACTTAGTCAAAGTTGTGGGGGGACTGATGTGTCTCCAAACAGCCCACTGCAGGGGGCAGAACCTCCAGGGCACGGTGACCCTCATTGACTCAAAGAAGCCATACTGGGGGGTGACAGGGGAAGACTTGCTGGGAAACATTCACAGCCCAGGTTCCCAGCAGCACCACTCTCTCCCAACCCCTTCGAACCCCTTCATACAGAGGAACATCACGAGTTTCCCTCTGGGTTAAACTTACTGCTTGTCACTGTTTGCCCAGGCCTTTATTGTTTATTTTTCCTTTCCCTTAATAGTTCCCTCAGTTATATTTCTACTTTGACAGGTCCACATTCTGCACCAACTATCACCTCAAACATTAACGTAAGTCTTTTAACCAGTGAAATGAACATGAAGCCAACATGTAGGACTGGTCCCCAAAGTAGGTCCATCACAGGTACAAAGAGTTGATCCAGGAGCTCATACAGATTTTCCAGTTATTTCAAGTTATTTTTCTCAGTTCATCTTTCTTCCCAACTGCCCCCATCTCCCTTCAAATTTGGACTTTCGGCTTCCTTTCTCTCTGGCCTTAAACGTCACCCACCCCAGCCTCAGTCTAGGGTTGAATTTGTTCCCCTCACATTCTCTGCACAGCATCTTAATAGAGCCTCTGTGTCCTCACCATGGAATTTTCCTGCGCTAGGCCCTTCTTATAAGAGCAGGGTCGGCTCCTAACATCCTTCCTAACTCCTTGGTTCCATCACATCGATTTCCCCCAAGCTTACTGGTCCTGAGGTCTCATCTGCTCACCAATTCTCTTCCCAAATGACATCATTCTGTGGCTTCCACTGTCCCCAAATCCTCCTATGGGGCCCCATTCTTCAGCCAAATGTCTGACACACAAAAAAAATGTCTCTCAAAAAGAAGAAAGTAAGTCGCTCACATGTGTCCAACTCTTTGCGACCCCATGGACTATACAGTCCACAGAATTCTGCAGGCCAGAATACTGGAGTGGGTAGCCGTTCCCTTCTCCAGGGGATCTTCCCATCCCAGGGATCGAAGCCAGGTCTCCCACATTGCAGGCAGATTTTTTACCAGCTGAGCTATAGAGAAAGCCTTGTTACTGTTACTCTCAGGTACTGTTACTCTGAAAAGTAACAGTACAAGTCCAAGCAGGACTGCTCACTGCAAGTTCTTGAAGACTGCTCCATATGCTAATACTGATGAAATGCTACAGGGGAGCGTCAGCCCTTGGGTCTGGACGCACAGTCACCGCCAGTCACTGCGTGTGACACTTCTCTGCTGCTACCCACTACCTGCTCAGAGTCGCACGTCAGAGCACTTTCCGTCCCTCCCTCAGTATCACTGAGAAGCAGCAATAACTTAGTTCCTTATCTGTGGCAGCCAGCAGGATGGCCACAGGGAAATCAAAGGCGGGGTGCGGGGTGGGGGTGGGGGAGCAGCAGCAGGAGCAAACAACTTCCCGGTTTTTCTTTGTAGCCTGAGAAACTCTCTAGGGGTTGGTGGCAGCTTTCAAGTTGCTTTATTTTGGTTAGTCCCCAAGACCTGTGACTGGTGGGATACAGCCACCAGGGGGATAAACAGTCGTTTCTCTTGCCCCAGGGGCCAGCTATTCAGAAGGAAGTTAGTCTTTCATCTGGCCAGACGGCTCCCACAGCAGCTCCGATGGTAGGTCAGGAGGCTGTTCCCTCTCCTCCCAGGAACTCAGTCAGTGGTAAGTCATCGACGTATTTAACCAGTTGTGTCCATCTGCTACTTAGGGTGGTTTCACTTTTGCAAACATTTATTTATATCCTTCGAGAGAAGAACTCAGACTTCTCTGCCTATCACAGGAAGCTGTTTACAGAGGGTGAGCAAACTTTTTAAACACATAGGAAATGTGACTGACACCAATCTTGTGAAACTAAACCCTGGTATTTAGTTCTTTTTAATTGTGTTTTTTCTTCTATAGCTTCAAGTAGGCAAGTCTTGTTTCTACCAAGAGAATGAAGTTGTACAAAGAAGGGTAATGTTTCCTTTTGTCTCCCTGTGGTAGCTGGCATACTACTAAACACCTAAGTGCTTAATGAAGGGGTGAATTACAGCAGCTGTGCTCAGGATGCAGGGGCACGTTAAAGAAATGTTTATTTTAAATCTTCTGAGTTGTAGACCTGCTCTGGCTAAAATAAACACCAGAAAAGGACGAGTATGGCTGCAGGGGCTCTAGTCCTGTGTGCTGTTTCATCCAGGACCACATAGCTGTATGAAGGGAAAATAACCTTTCATTTCTCCCCAGGGCAGCCTGAAGATGGCTAATTACACGTCAGCACCAGAGGATGACTATGATGTCCTCATAGAGGATGATCTGAGTAACAGCGAAATAGAAGCATGCACCCCATACGACCCCAGGATTCTCTCAGCCCAGCTGGTGCCGTACCTCTACACCACGGTGTTCATGGCGGGCCTCCTGGACAATATCTTGGTTGTGTTTGTCCTGGTGAAATACAGAGGACTCAGGCAAGCAGAAAATACCTGGCTCCTCAACTTGGCACTGTCTAACCTGTGCTCCTTGTTCACTCTGCCGTTCCAGGCCTACACGGCCTCCCAGGGGGAGGGCTTGGGCGGCCCCCTGTGTAAAACTCTGCTGGGGCTCTACTCCGTGGGCCTGTACACTGAGGCATTTTTCAATGTCCTGCTGACTGTGCAGAAGTACCGGGAGTTCTTCGGCGCGCGAAGGCGCCTCTTGGCCGGCAGGCCCATGGCCAGCAGCATCTTCAGAAGTGCTCTTGTGTGGCTCACGGCTGCTCTGGTCACTTTGCCTGAATTTGTTTTTTACAAACCTCAGACGGAAAGCCAGAAAGACAAGTGCTTCTTTACCGTACCTCACTTATTACCAGCTGATGAGACATTCTGGAAGCATTTTCTGATCTTAAAGATGAACATTTTGGGATTTCTTTTGCCACTGTTTGCTTTCGTATATTGCTACGTGCGAATGAGGAAAACACTAAGGTTCAGGAAGAGGAACTATGACCTTTTCAAACTTGTTTTCACCATCATGGCAGTTTTCCTTCTGATGTGGGGACCCTACAATATTACACTTTTCCTGTCTGCTTTCAATGAACACTTCTCCCTGCATGGCTGTGGGAGCAGTTACAACCTGAACAAAAGCGTTCAGATTACGAAAATCATCTCCGCCACCCACTGCTGCATCAACCCTCTCCTCTACGTGTTTCTCGACAAGGCGTTTAGGAAACACCTCAGCCAGCTTTGCCACCTGTGCAGTAACACAGCACCTCAGCCCACTGAGGAACCAGCCCAAGGCACCTCAGGGGAAGAATATCACCTTTCTACCTTAATGGAAACTAGCTCCTGTCAAAGGCAGGATAAATAAACATCAATTTTTCACTCATCACCTTGTTTTGTCCAAAAGGTTTTTACACAAGTGTATATAAAATAGGATACAAGGAGGAAAGGGGGAGGTGAACCAACATCCACCAAGCACTGAATTTGTCTCAGCCAATATGCTAGGCTCTTGACAAACGTGAGCGCCTCCACATCTCACTGCTTCCTCATGATGTGGGTGGAATTAGTCTCCTTTCTCTGGGGAGGAAACCGAAGCTCAGAAATTTGTCTATGATCACACAGCTAGAGAGTGGCAAGGCTGGGACACAAACCCAGTGCCATTCACTCCAGAACCTATGCTGTGGCCAGCACACCAAACTTTCAAAATCCAGGTAAGAATCTACATAAAGAAAATATGCACTTTTAAAACCAACTGGACCACGTTCTGAAATAGAAGCAACCTACTCACACAGAAGTAATTTATCAGGCATATTTCTTTCCATGTAATTGAAAGAGCTGGCTAGCTGGAGGCTCTGGCTAAAAAGAGGAAAACAGACTTTCTCTGTGGAAAGTACTCTGGGTTTTCTTGGCTACTTGCCACACCACCAATGAGCCCAGATAACCCCAACCTCTGAGCCTCCCAAGGTTTCTAAAACTTCCTCCTATTTAACAATAGTAAATGTAAGATTATGTCTAGAAATGTTTAACACAAGGCATGCTTTGTTCTTTTCAGTGTAATATATACCTCAGTGTAATATATACCACCACATGTAACTACAAAATGCCACAATACACATTTGCTGGGTGCTATCTAGGGCCCATTTTTGGTTACATATCCCAAGAAGAGGTGACAGATTAAATTCGGGATGTCTGTGGACAACAACCTCTCACCTCCATCACAGAGGAAGGAGGCAGAAGAGGTGGCACCTGGGAGAGATCTCATAGTAAGCACAGGCTATACCAATCACTGGCTCTTCTGTGTCCTCACAGGGTAGTACGGATGAGTCACGTCCTGCAAAGCATTCACATGTTGCAGTCCGAGCGCCAAAGTGATGGTATTTGGAGATAGGGACCTTGTGGGGTAACTTGGTTTAGATGAGGCGGAGCCCTCAGGAAGGGATTAATGCCTTTAAAGAAAAGACACCAGAGAATTTCTGCTCTCTCTGCACCATGGAGGACACAGCAAGAAAGTGGCCATTGGCAAGCCAGGGAGAGAGCCTGCACCAGAATTTCACCGGTAGCTCAATCTTGGACCTCCCAGCCTTGAGTACTATGAGAAATAAGTTTCTGTTGTTTAAGTCACCAAGTCTGTGATGTTTGTTTTGACAGCCTGAGCTAAGACAGAACTCATCCTGAATGACATTAAATAGCAAATAAAAACACCATGATAAGTTAAGAGCAAGATCTCAGGAGAAAGTACCCCAGCAGATATGAAAAGAGGAGGAGAAGGCACGTGGGAATCCTCTTCACATGCTGTATGAGTAGGTCTGGACTCTCCATTCACCTCCACCACTTATGCGACAGAAATCTCAGACAAAATGACATTGGTTTTGGATGTTCATAGACACAGTGCTGAATTCACAGAACAAATCCTTTCAGAATTTTCAGAATGAAAACATGGGAGTATATAAACTCTGACAGTGACTCAGAGTGAAATCGTTATTGAAAATTAAAAGTTTGTGAAGGATGATCCAGTTACAACTGCCCACACACATAAGTAGTATATTTGGAACACTGATAATCTAGCAAGATCTTCTTCCCCTAGCAGAGGATAGTTGTCCTAAAGATAAAAATGGTTCAGGCTTGCACCATTTACAATAGTCAAGACATGAAAGCAGCCCAAGTGCTCATCAAGTGCAGTTCAGACACATGTACACACATCCAAAATGAAATATTATTCAGCCATAGAAAGGACGGAATTTTAACATTTGCAGAAATGTCGACAGACCTACAGAGTATCATGCTGCATGAAATAAGTCAGGCAGAGAAAGACAAATACTGCATGGCATCACTTATGTGTGGAATCCAGAAGATAATACAAATGAGTGTATACGCAAAACAGAAACAGGGTCACAGACACAGAAGACAGACGTGTAGTGACCAGAGGGGCGAAGGAAGTGCAGAGGACAAATCAGGGATACGGGATCAACAAACACCAGCCACTACGTATAAAATAGACAAGTAGCAAAGGTGTATTACCCAGTATAGGGAACTTTAGCCATGAACTTGTAATAACTTATAAAGGAGTATCATTTGCAAAAACACAGAATCACTATGCTATATACCTGAAACTACTAAAATACTGTGAATCAACTATCTTTCAATTTAAAAAAAAAATACATGCTTTTGCACTTTTCTTCCAACTATTGCATTAGAAAACTAACAATCATTAAAAAGCCGAAGAGAAGATTGTTAGCATAGTTAAGAAAAACCGACAATGTTTCTGTTTTGCCTGTAAATTATTTTCTAATGTAAAAAGAATTTCCTATCAAGATAATTCTGATTTGGGACATTTGAGAGAAAGGCTGAAATCTCATGAGAAATCTTTGGTTCATCTCAATTCTATGCATTTGTGGGTAGAAATGGAACAAATTGTAAAATGGTAAACAACTGATACTAGTGAATGAGAAAGCAATAAAATCTGAGGTTGAAAAAAAATACAGGATGCCAGTTAATTTTGAATTTTGGTTTAGCAACAAATACCCTTCCCCACCCCACCCCCAAATGTGCCATGGCCACATCAGCCCATTATCCTCCTTTCTAAGAGCTGCTCATTCTTTTCTGATCTCAGGCTCCCACACCAAGCTGGAATTTCAATAGGACTTTGTTGTTGTTGTTTACCAACTGCCATCACAGACATATCTATACCACATAAAAGTCTTTCAAAGAAAACTGAAAGCTTCATTTTACAAGTGTGGAAACTGAGGCTTAAGTCACACAGCTCTCAGGGGTCAGAATCTGGGCTTGACATTTTCTGATATCAAATCTTATGCCCCTTCCTCTCCTCCACCCAGTGCTTCCTGGTTTGTCTCTAGAGGTTGGTTTGTAGAGTGAGTTGCTGTATGTAGCTGCACCAGATTTTTCACAGTATACCAAATGACTAGGGGAAGGCAGATCTCAGGACTGCTGCTCCCGTCCGCCACCCATTCGCGGACACTGAGAAAAGCGGAGTTCTCCAAACAACCATCTCTGGCGCATCTAACAGAAGAAAATCTTTGACCTAAATTTCAGACTCCAAATCCTCTGATCTTTCCCTGTGGTGTGGCCTTTAGCTATGACCAGGGCCATGAGTCACATCCCTGGAGTCCCCTGCTGTGCCTGCTTGGAGAGAGGGTAGGAAGGGGTGTCTCTCTCTTCCGGTGGGACCCAGCACAGGCCATCTAGCCTCCCTGATCCTCAGCTAATTGGGAATAAGACTCCTCCCCAGGCAGGGTTGATGGCCGGGGTGAGGGCTTAGCGAGCAACACAGTGACTGGCCCATTGGCTGCTGCCACACAGCACTTTTCCTCACCCTCCACAGATGCTGCCTGAACCCTGGTGGCGCTTGAATTTCAGTTCTCATGGGCCTCTTCCTCCCCATATCAGCCTCCTGCAACTGCCAGGTAAATGACTATGTTTCACAAACGGATCTGGGGACATGTGGCTCATTCCCAGCTTCTTTGTCTGAAGGAGTGGTAGGGAGGATCAGACCATCTGGCTTGTATCACCTATGATAAAATGTGTTTTCCTCTGCCCTCAACCACATGGTCAGCTCAACAGTTTTGCTGTGAGTCTGTGGACAGCCCTCCCCACCAAGCCCTCGCCCACACGCTGCTTCAGGCGTCCGTCTTTGCAGCGCACCTGCCGCACACTTCCTGGGGGTGCAGCCAGCTTGCTCACCATGGCTCAGGACCTTCCCCAGCTGCCACGTGCAAACAGGCCCACCCTCCTCTGCAAAGCACACAACCCACGTCCCCAAGTACACACCAGCTCTGTCTGACGACGATCTGCGCACATACTCACTGTTTCCGCTCTGTCTCTGAAGGACTCCAAGGCAGAGGGTCAGGTTCATCTCCAAATGGGATGTGGCGACAGATGAGGAGGTGGCCAAGAAAAAGACTCCAGCTAACACAGGTGCTGTTATTCCCATAGAGAGAAGTGACACTCATGCCTGTGAGGTAAGGTAAGAAGGAGGGGCTGACTACCAATGGGTAATGGGAGCACTTCCTTAAAAAGAGGCTTAAAGACATTATAGGGAAAACCTGAAAAATGTGACTATGAACAACGTATCAGATGCTACAGATTTATCATTTTCAAGAGTAACAAAAAAACTGGGATTATGTGGGACAATGTCCTTACTCTTAGAGACTGCATGCTGAAGAATTTAGGAACGATATAGTTGATTCATGTTGATGTATGGCAGAAATCAACACGATACTGTAAAGGAATTATCCTCCAGTTAAAAATAATTTGTTTTAAAGAATGCAAAAAAAAATTAGGAGTGAAACGTCATGGTGGTCATAACTCACATTCAAATAATTTAGTGTCTCACACACACACACACACACACACACACACACACACACACTCAGGTCACATAAAGGAAGCGAGGAGGAAAACACATCAAAATGTTAACGCCTGTCGGCTCCACATGGTGGGTGTGTGAATGTCCACTGAGCCCTCTTTGACTCTCACTGCACAAAGGGAAACGTTCCTAAGATCAAGCTGAAGAAGAAAACTGACTTTTTTTGGGGGGCAGGGTGGGGCCATGACGGGTCTTCATTGCTATCTATGGGCTTTCTCTAGTTACAGGGAGCACGGGCTACTCTCCAGTTGTGGTGCATGGACTTCTCAATGCAGTGGCTTCTCACCTGTGCTCAGCAGTGGCAGCTCCCTGGCTCTAGAGCACAGGATTAGGAGTTGAGGAACACAGACTTAGTTGCTCTGCAGCTTGTGGAACGTTCCTGGACCAGGGATGGATCTCATGTCTCCTGCACCAGCAGGTAGACTCTTCACCACCCAGCCACGAGGTAAGCCCAGAAAAGTAACTTTGATATTGTCTGGATAATATAGTGGCCAGAGGACAAAGGAACAAGCTGAGCTCAAAGGGCCTCAGAAGGCAGAAACAGAAAGCATCAGACCCTTATGGCCCTTCCACTCATGTTGCAACTGTTGCAATTTTTGCGCCATTCTGGGAAGCATAGCTTGTCCCCTTCCTAATCCCATATTAGGAAAGGGTATTTGTCCTGTTCTTGTTCTCCCCCATAAAAGGAAAGCATACATATGGTGTCTAATCAGTAAAGGACAGTAAGATTTCTACCCCATTCCCTTGTTCCCCGACTAGAAAATAACAGGCATATGATGCGTTGTTCGTTGTCGTTTCTTCCCTGAGCCTGCCCGCTGCGTCTATCAGACGCACTGTTATTTATTCGAGTGCACTCTAATAAATTGTATTCACCTCTCATTCTGCCTGTCCAGAAATTCTTCTCCAACCTGAACACGGACCACCACAGGTAAAAACAAAGAAAAAAAGATGATACCCTCCCCCAGTACAAATTTTTAAAGTCTTCTCCTTCCTAGTCCCTCATGACTGAGGTGAGACTCAATCTGTTCGAGTCACAGAGAACAAGGCAGAGCCCCTCATTTCACCCACAAATAAAGCTGAGGCAAAGAACCGTTAAGGGACTTACCTGAGGTCACACAGCCACGCAGCAGCAGAGCTGGGCCTGGGCTCTGGATGTCCTGCTCTCGGGCCACTTCTTTCCCACTCAGGGGTGACTTGTAATTATTTCCGGAAACAATGCGGAGCTGAACCAGTCCAAATAGGCTAAGGGTAACAGCTAACTCCCTGAGAGAGACTTATGCAGCCGCAGTCCGTTTCCCACGACGACTGAAGAATACACGCCGCGCTCCTCCTGACAGGAAGCTGCCGGCACCACACGGTAGCGGCTTTTCCCTCAAGCTAAACCCACAAAACAAGGAAAGCAGCCCGAGGGAACACCTTCGAGCCCTCCCGGGAACCTTCGAGCCCCTGACAGAAGCTTCGAGGCCGCCAGAGAACTTTTGAGGCCTCGTGAGCACCTTCCAACTCTCGCGATAACCCCTGGGCCCTCTGCCGCGCCGCCCGCCCCAGAAGGACTGCGCAGGCGCAGACCCTGGCCGCCACGTGGACTCCCGCGCGGCCCCGATAGTCCCAGTAGCAGTGGCCAAGCGCTGCAGCGTCGGTGTGGTGGATAAATCGCTGCCCCAGAGCAGCTCTAGGCCCTTTCAACACGTGGTGCAGTGGGAACAAGAGTCGTCGTTGTTGTGCTTCTAGAGCACCTCCAGGAACTTGTCCTGCTCGGCAGAGGCAGAGCCTAACTTGCAAGAGTGGATGGCAAGAGCCGGGGATGTTCCTACCGCAGGACGAAGAGCGGCATCCAAAGGACTGGCAAACTACAAGCCTTGGAACAAACCCAGTCTACCACCTGTTGTTTTGTTTGGCAGGGCACCTGCGCAAAGAATGGCTTTTAGCTTTTTTTTTTTTATAGTTGGGAAAAAGTCAAAAGAATATTTCATGGCACGTGAAAGTCATATGAAATAAAGATTTCAGTGTCCATTAACAAAGATTTATTGGCATTGTATTTATTGGTATTGTAACTATGTATTGCTAGTGGGCTTTTTTGTACTGTAATGGCTGAGGCCAGTGGTTATGACAGACGGTTTCTGGAACTCTCCTGGCTTCCTGCTGCCCCTTGGTGCATTGCAAATCACAGCCAGGTAGTTATGATTCAACGGCACTTCCAGTACCAGACTGTGATGATGTGATACAACAATGACATGTACATGTACACATACAGTACAATATGACATGTACATGCGATCTTCAGCCTACATTGATGGGGTTATATTGTTCATAATAAACTTGATACCTGAGTTTCAGTCAGACCTGAGTGTATGCTGGTGAAGTAACTTTTGCTGCTAAGTTCACGGTGGGAGCTGGTTCCCAGCACCAACTTGTAATTAGAGGATTGGAGCTTTCAGCTCGACTTTCCAAACTCCAGGGATGGGAGAGTGGCTGGATAATCACCAGCCACTAAATAGTAAATGATTTAATCAATTGTGTGTGTGTTACAAAACTTCCATACAAACCCTATACTAAGGGGTTCAGGGAGCTTCTGAGTTAGTGAACGCATTCATGTGCTGGAAGAGGCACACCCCAACTCCACAGGGACAGAAGCTCCAATGCTCTAGGCCCTTCCAGTCCTTAGGCTATGTACCTCTTTATCTGGCTACTCTGTATCTTTCATATGCTCCTTCAATATAAATATGTAACAATAAGCAAAGTGCTCCCCTGAATTCTGTGAGTCATTATAGCAAATTATCAAGCGTAAGAAGGAAGTCGTGGAAACCCTCGGTTTATAGCCAAGTTGGTCAAAAATATATGCAACCTGGGAACCCACTAATTGTGACTGGCATCTGAAGGAAGAGAGCAGTCTTGTGGGCCTGAGCCTTTAATCTGTGGGTAACTTAAGTGGTTAGTGTCAGAATTGAAATGACTTTCAAGAAACCCAGTTGGTGTCCACAGAGAATCAGATAATCATTTGGTGTAAGAAACCCACGTATTTAGTATCGAAAGTTTTTTGAGTAGACACATACATACAGAACAGATTTGTGGTTGCCAGTGGCAAGGGTGTTGTGGCAGGGATGAATTGGGAGTTTGGAATTAGCAGATACAAACTCTTATCTATAGAATGAATAAACTATATTCAAACTCCTGTGATAAACCATAATGGAAAAGAATATTTGTAAAATAATGTACATATATATATATAACTGAACCACTTTCCTGTACAGTAGAAATTAACACATCATAAATCAACTATATTTCAATATAAAAAAAGTGTTGTCAGTGGAGAAAACAGTTTCTCTTTACACACAATGTAAATCAACTATATTTCAATATTAAAAAAAAAGTTTTCAGTAGATAGTTTCTTTTTATTACCAGTTCATATCCAACATGTCAAAATAAGCAAAGAGAAAAGTGAATTTTGAATGTCACTATGGATTGTGGATTATTTTGTTATCAAATTAGGTGACAAAGCACTGTATTTATTATGCAGTGAAACTGTCATTGTGCTAAAAGAATACAACACGTGTTGATATCTCTAGCCTAAGCACTCATTGCACTATTCCAAACTCAGAGGGAAAACAAATGATCAGGAAATTTAAAAATTTTAAAGTGAAAGATCTCATCACAACAGAATTTCTTCAAGGGAATTCCCTGGCAATCCAGTGGTTACGACTTGGCTCTTTCACTGCTATGGGCCCAGAATCAATTCCTGGTCAGGGAACTAAGCTCCAACAAGCTGTACAGCCCAGCCAAAAAAAAAAAAAATTTTTTTTTTCTTCAGATCAAAAAATGAAATAAGGCTACAAGCAAAGTAAGTTTCTAAATAGCTCATTTGTTAACCAAGCAAAAAAAGCCGTTTAACTATGTTGAATTAAAGAAATCATTTGATTGCAGCTGTAAACAAATGTGTCCAGAGAAAATCAACTTATTTAAGACTGTTAGGGCTTCTGGGGGTAGCTCAGTGGTAAAGAATCCACCTGCCAGTGTCGAGGACCCAAGTTCAGTCCCTGACCTGGGAAGATCCCACATGCTTCAGAGTAACCAAGCCTGTGTGCCACAAGTACTCAGTCTGTGCTCTAGGGCCCAGGACCCGCAGCTTCTGAAGTCCTCATGCCCTAGAGCCCATGATCCCCAAGGGGTGAGACCACAGCAGGGAGAAGCCCAAACAGCACAACTAGGGAAAAGCCCATGCAGCAACTAAGACTGAGCACAGACAAAAATAAATAAATATTAAAAAAAGAGAGAGAGAGACTGTTAACCTTTCATTGACAATTCTTGCTTACAGAGTTGAAGACATTGGGACCATTATCAATAGTCAAAAAACAAGGCAGATGGTTCTGAATGGCTTTCCTTGGCTTTTGATAAGTAAACAGATGTTACAGATGCTGTAAACTATTGTCTTTCTGAGGAATTAGTGGTCAGTCTGAAGTGAGTAAATAATTAGCCTCTGTGAATAGTCTGCATGGGTTAACTATAGATAAGAATATTTTCCAAAAAACTGAGCAAACCCTAATTCAGTACAATCTGAAGTGGAATGTGCTAAAACGTATTACAGTTGATGATCATTAAAATCTGTGTCAGGCAGGAAAAAGCTTAGAGTGGGAACCATGCAGAATGCAAGGCCATGAGCTTTCCTAGAAGATTATAAGGAACTCGGGGATTTTAGGAAAACCAGAGACACCAAACAGAGCCCACACTCAATTTAGTGTCAGAGTGAATGGACGTGAGACCAAAGACCCCTCCCCCCAACACATGACCTCCTGACTTGTTTTGGGTGATGAAATGATGGAAATTATATGGCCTCTCCCAGGAGGAAGCTTTAAGAGTTATTGTGTTGTGCCTCCAACTCTTTTAGTTTCCCCTGTTTATAGGTCAATGCACCCCAAGTGGGAGCTGCTGGTTCAGCCTAGGTCTCAAAATAAACAGATGAACAACAGAGTCTCTGATGACTCATGACAGGCATGAATGTGACCCATGACCCATGACTGTGGCTTTGTTAATAAGGCACTGGGATGTTGACATAACTTAGCATGAGCTAATGGATACAGCGGCTTCCCTGATAGCTCAGTCGGTAAAGAATCTGCCTGCAATGCAGGAGATCTCAGGTCGATTCCTGGGTTGGGAAGCTGCCCACTGCAGTATTCTGGCCTGGAGAATTCCAAGGACTATCGTCCATGGAGTCGCAAAGAGTCAGACATGACTAAGCAGCTTTCACTTTCAATGGATACAGTGATGTTAGATTTTGAAACTTTATTTCAGCCAGAAAAGGGGATTTCATGGGCCTTTCATTCCACTTGAGTAATCTACTGTTATCAGCCCATGAGCCGCACAACAAGAGAAGCCACTGCAGTGAGAAGCCGGGGCACTACAACTAGAGTAGCCCCCGCCCCCCCCCCCCCGCCCCCCCCCACTAGAGAAAAGTCCTTCCAGAAACGACGACCTCTGTACAACAAACAGAATGATAATAATAAATTTTTTAAAAAATGTTGAAGGCAGAGACAGGAAGGAGGAGGAGCAGCATGGAGGATCAGGAAACAAGGCTTCCAGGAACAGCTGGTCCACAGGATCGGAGATGTAAGGGGTTCAGGGGAAGAGTGGGAACCCTACTAACCTTCTGTCTTATTCCGGAACCACTCGAAGGGAGTGAATAGATTAGAATCAAGTTACTGTGAGGTGAAGAGAGAAGGACCCAGCCACCCACCAGACTTGCTGAAGGAAGTGAAGGCAGCCCTCTCTGACCACCCTGAAAGAGCCTGGCTGAGAAAAGTAGGAGTAAACCGACGACTAGAGGTTAACTGGAGAATGAAGGCCAATAAAGCCAAGGGATAAATGCTCAGTTAGTTGTCCCTTGCATCTCAGTATACCTGGGGATTGGTTCCAGGACAAATCCAAGGATGCTCGAGTCCCTTATGTAAAATGATGTAGTATTTGGCATACAACCTACGCAGATCCTCCTGTACATTTTATCTCCCCCCCCTCCTGTACATTTTAAATCACCTCTAGGCTACTTACAACACCTAATACAATGTAAACAATACGTCAATAGCTGGCAGCTCATGGCAAATTCAAATTTTGCATTCTAGAACTTTCTGAAATTTTTCAAATATTTTCAGTCCTCTGTTGGTTGAATTCAAGGATGTGTAACCCAGGGACATGGAGAGCCCAATGTATTCCATGTTTCCCCCTGGTTGTCTATATTTGTACATTTAGTACACCTGACACTGTTTACTTAAAATACCAAATACTCATAAACCTTCTTGACACCCACTTTCTTCCACTGATCACTTGATTCCTACTCTCTATTTCTTCCCCCACCTTAGAAACACACAGGTATGCACACACACACTCGGACATACACTTACACAGACAACTATGTGACCAACCAACCAGGTACTCTAGAGCAAAATAGTTGCTTGGCCTGACCTTAGATTCCAGACCATCAGACACCAAACACAAAACTGCAGGAAAGTGGGAGGCAGGTGCGACCTGGAAAACAGGGAAGGAAAGGTTCCACTGGGCAGGTATTTGCTCAGACACGACTTCAGTATGACATTCGAGAGAAGATCATTGGCATTTTATAGGGGATGAAAATCAACAGCATGTCTAATTTTATTTCTTGCTAAGATGACAGCAGGGAATTATGAATACTGATAAGCTTGGCAAAATCCGACTTTAGGAAGGGAGAGGAAGGTCCCGCGCTCCTGGAGACTGGGGCTGAGAGCAGGGAGGAGCTGAGGCCCAGGGAGGCAGGCTAGCTTCTTTGCAGGCTTTACCTCATCAGGAAGGCGCAGGCTTCCAGAAGCGCTGTGGGACACAACAAAGCCAGAGATTCAGAAAAGGATTCCTTTTTTTTTTTCTTGGAATCCATACATCAATCAAAGAAGACACTAAAACAGACTTGCCTCTGCCCTTCTTCCCCACTGTAGGTCAAAGCTTGCCATCCCCATAGTTCCCAATGGCCCCTCGTGCTAAGAGCAGCAGGGCCCAAGGGAGCACACGGAAGCTCTGGTCCTCATTGAGCTTCAAGATTTCCTGCTCTGGCCTAAGTGACATAACCCCCACCCACGTGTCTCCAGATGAATCAGCTGTCACACTCTCAAGTTCACATGGTCCTCAAATTTCTTCTGTGAGCACTTGATCATCTTTGTGCAAATCTGCCTGCGGTACTGTCTACCTACTCGTTCATCCATGGATCCCTCCTGAGCACCTGCTTTGTACACGTCTCTGTTAAGTGCTGGGGATTCAGCACAGACAGAGGAGCCCTGCCCTCCAGAGGGGTATAGTCTGTGCAGCCCTGGAGCAGGGTTTCTAAGTGTAGCCCCAGATTCACCCAAGCCACGATTCCCCGAGATATCTGTGGGTACAGCAGGGTTTCCCAGCCTTGGCACTACTGACATTTGAGGCTGGGGAATTCTTCATTGTGAAGGCTGTTCTGTGCTTTGTTTAGAAGCATCCCTGCTTCTACCCACAGATGCCAGCAGCACCCCGGCCCCAGATCATCAGAATTTAAAATACTTCCTGGCATTGCCAAATGCCTCAGGGGCAAAATCATCCTCAGAAGAGAACCACTGACGTAGAGATTCCCAGCCTTCCCTCTCCCCCTGGACCACCACACAAGCCCCACCAATGCCTCCAACTCCCCTGGGGAGGGACCAGGAACAGGAACCTGGATGACTCCAGTGCACAGAGGAGGCAGAACTCAGTAAGATTTGGGATCTATTGCCTGGAGCCTTACAACACTCTGCCATGTCTTCTAAATGTTTTTAAATGGTTGTCAGTACATTTTCCTGGCTAAAATGGTTTTTGAGAATTTGTATTCTCTGTGGTTCCTGTTTATGGTAACTGCCTAGAAATCAAAATGTGCCATTTCTCAATATACATGTGTATACATGTGTACATATGTGTATATGCATTAGCAGGCAGATTCTTTAGCACTAGCACCAACCTGGGAAGCCCATGTATCTACATACATGCATATCTATATTTACGTACATAGATATATTTACATGCATACATATATTTACAATTGCTATCAGCATTATAAAAATTTAGCATATGATCTACTGCTTTATTTTATTCTCTAATTCTTTCACTTCATCAATGTGAACATAATTTCCCGAGGCATTTGTTATTCAGTCTCTCAGTCATGTCCAACTCTGCGACCCCATGGACTGCAGCACGCCAGGCTTCCCTGTCCTTCACCACCTCCATCTCTGAGGTATCGAGACATTGTATTGCCTTAACATTTTTAAACCCACATCACCCCTAAAATGTTTGACCCTCCAACTTTGACCTTCATGCAAGATGGTTTCTCAGTGATACCGTTTATATTCCACTTACGGGAGGTTGAGCACTTTTTCAGGTTGGCAATGGCCGTGACATACTCTGTCCCCAGGTATTTTTCATACGTTGGACTGCCTTCAAGTCTGGCCAGACACTCGGTGTTGTCATTGAACAGAAGGTTTTTGGTTTCCGATTTGAACAGACAAAACTTGTCCGGGCAGTTTTTCCCATTTCTCCCAAACAGAGCCTATGTCAGAAGGGCGGACAGTAAGAGAGCAGCTGAGGAAAAGAGGAGAGATAATGGACTTGGGAGGCAATTTCTGCTGTGCAGGATCAGCTGCTGGAAGACCGTGGGGCAAAAGGGGCTGAGTTCTAGAATCGATCCTCTGTCCTGGCTGAGCCTTCCCCCGCCCTGTGTCCCCCTGCTCCAGGCCCCAGGCCAGCACCCAGGCACCTGACAACTTCTGATCTCACCTCCCACCACCTTGCCTTGCTTCTTAATCTGTGGCCTCTGCCCTCAGAACTTCTTATGGGTGACGAGGTACCAGACGCGGAGTATGAAATTTGTCCTCAAGGTTAATCACCTCTAGCATTCTAACAGGCCAGCTCTCCCAGAGGGGCAGTCTGCATGGGAAATCCTCTCTGCCACAGACCAGGTCATTGCCTTGGGCGGGTCACCTAGCCTCCCCAACCATGGTTCCTCTTCGTGCCCAGGGCTCCTCCAGAGGTGAGCTGCAAGGATCAAACACCTTCATGGTGGCAGACCTCTTACCAGCACCTGTGACTATGCACAGGGGGAGCTCCATACATGCTAGTTATTGGGCCTATTTTTACATCCTAGGGTCACTGTCTTCAAAGCACATCTAGGAAAAAGCATGCAGTTTTAAGACAGAACTAGACAAGTGAATAGAAAAATCCCAGACTTTAAGGAAATTATAGGATTTCTTTCAAACGTCTTCACATAGATAGCCTTAAATCTATAGAGGTTCCGGGTCGGTTGTTTCTAGAGATTACAAATGCAGGGGCCTTGTCGAGAATATTGCCCAGCCAGCCCAGGCTCTGCAGACATCAACAGAAGAAACTCAACTCTCTCCCTGGCTGTGAGAGGAAGGCTCAGTCACCGCCCTCATTTGCCGAAAGAACAACAGGAGGCTCAAGGAGAGACAGCCTATCCCGGCTGGGCAGTGGGCACACGTACAGGGGCCTGAGACTCGGGGCAGCCCCACAGTGTGGACAAATACTGTCATCTCCAGCTTCCAGCGGGGACACGAGGAAGAATGGCTGGAGATGAGCAGATCCGCTGAGCTCTGACGTTGCCCATCTGAGGGGAGCCCCTGCCGGTAAGAACAGGCAGGAGGCCCTGTGACCCTTACCTGCTGGTGGAGCAGAACCTGTTCCACGTGTGCTGCCCTGTCGCTCTGAGACACCACAGCGTGATTCGGGGCCACCGCCAGGTGGCAGCTCTCAGCCTCCGTCACAGGCTTCGTGGTGCCATCGAGGCAGAGCAACCTGAAGTCCTCGCGGTTCAAGTTCTTAGCCCAGTCTGCAGTGCTCTCTCCTGGAGACAGAGAGAAGGCTGCATCAGCCACGGCTGCCCAGCTGAGTCAAAGCCTCCTTTCTGGGGCTCTGACCACCCACCGGCCTCTTGACATGCACACACAGGGACTGCAGTGACGTGAAGGAGAACAAACTAAGCTCCTCAAATTATACAGACTTCAAACGTATCAAATATTAGCACTATATCTTCACGATGGAGTCTTACTCAGCGACAAGATGGAGCCAAGTTCTGACACATGCTACCACGCAGATGAACCTTGAAAACATGATGGAAAGTAAGAGAAGCCAGTGACCGAAGACCACCTATCATAGGATTCCACTTCTGTGAAATGCCCACAGTAGGCAAATCTATTTTTTGGAGACAGAAAGTGAATTGGTGGTTGCCAGCTCTGGGGCTGTGGGGAAGGGACTACAAACAGAGCAGATCTTCTTTCAGGGGTTTTGGATTCCGTTGGCAGCTGCACCGCTCTGTCAGTGTGCTGGAGATCACTGAAACAGACACTGCGAATGGGTGGATTTTACAGTAGGTAAATTTCATCTCCATAAAGCTGCTACATTTCTTTAAAAGAAAATCCATATTTTCCAGCGACTTCCAGAAATAGAAGTGCTGGTTTGTGTTCAAGAAGAAATTGTTTCCTTTTGTATTCCAACACCCTTAACGTAACTAGAAGAAGGATAGGAACTTCTCTTATGGGTTTATCAAATATATTTAAATCAATTTCAATAAAATACAGTTGCAAAATCCCAGAGAAGCTTAAAACTATACTCATCTGAGCCCCGGAGACCACTTCGATTCAAGGTTTCTGAATTTGAAATGCAGTTGTGTGCCTGCACACCTGTGTGTATGCAAATCGCCTGTGTGTATGCAAATACGGATTCCTCTGTCACACGGTTGCTTCTCTCCTTTTGCCCTCTCCCTTCAAGAAAATACTTCCTCCAATCTCTTGGTTTTGTCTATTCGATACTCAGATCATCCCAAAATTTACATGTCTGGCCTCAGTCGCTCTCCCCAGGGACTTGAGGAAGACGAGGCTAGGACTGACTGTAGCTGTTACTGAAGGAAGGAGGTGGAAAACTGAAGCAGTTCCTTCTCTAGGGGAGGAAGTGGTATTTCCCTCCGGGTGGGGAGGCTGCTGAGAGGTGAGCACAGAGGTGCAGTTTGGAAAGACTCAAGCTCCTGAGAGTCTTGAATTTATAAATTATTTTCACTAGAGGTCAGAAAGGCTGCTTCTCTACTGGCTGGCGGATCTTCCCTTTGATCAGCTGCATCCGCCTGTGATTTTGCCCTCATTCACTCCCCAAGGAGTCTCCACACTGAGAGCTCACAGGGGCTGAATGAAGGCTTCTGCTTCCTTTTTTAAAAGGGGGAAATTTACTTGCATATGTTCTTTTTTTTTTTTTTTAGTATCATTCACCTTCAACTTCTGAGCAGCTGAGACAGGCAGATGGCGTGCTTCTGTGGCCCAGAATCAAGGTCATCTCCGGACCTGACTGAGCCCCATTGTAACCATTACCAAAAGCCCCCCTGATCCTCACCGACCAGTTTCCTGACCCCATATTATTAACAGGCAAAGATGCCTACGCTGGTACTCATCCTCTCTCTAGTGCCCTAACCAGTCACCTAATGCCACCCTTCCAGCAGCAATTTTCGTCTTGAGGCTATAAAAATTGGCTACTAACCCAGGAAAGTCAGCCCTCCCTGGTCTGTCAGGAGGTCGGCCCACTGTGCCTGCAGCCCCCTCATCATCTCCGCTCCTTCTCCTTATAAAGTCACTCCTTTCTGAAATACTTTGTGTCAGGAAATCCCCTCCAACCCCCGCTGGGAGTGCCACAACAGTGGCTATGTTGTGATGGCAGACCGTGCTCTGGAGGGTCACCTACCGTTAGTGCTCTCCCAGACTGTGTCATTTTTCACAAATGCAACGTCCCCAACGTCCTCAGCCAGGCACCTAAATCGTCCCAGAGAATAAAAGCATTGCCAGAGAGGAAAAACCATTAGAGTTTTCATCACTATTTAGAATACATATTCCAAAAACGGCAACATGGAAGTAAACATAGAAAACACAGACAAATATGTCCAGGAACTTTAGAGTTTAAAATGGTAGCTCAAAGACTTCTGAGTGCCCTCCCTCCTTCTAACCTGCAAATAACATGGCACGAATGAGATTGTGGTTTTTTTTAAGCCACAAATCCATGAGTGAGAGGAAGGCAAGAGGGAAAGAGAGGAGATAATAATGTCATTTGGAAGTCAGAGATCAAATGGGTGAGCGGTAATTGACCCAACAGAGCAAAGAAACTGTGACATAAATTGGACACCCCAGTGTCCAACTTGGGTGGGGGACACCCAAGGAGAAAGCTGATGTGCACAGCAGAACTCCAGAAAGGCTCAACAGTTAGAAGTACTAGGTACCACTAAAAGTAGCTGAGAACAGGAGGACTAAATACAGCCTATATATGTGCAGAGGAAATCACATGCACCATCCAGTGGATTGAAAGAAGAGCCGCATAAATACCCTTGTGAAGTTTCAGAACACTGGAGGGAGACTAAAAAATAATTTTCACAACTATTGCTTATTTCTTTTATTTTGTAAAATCAAAAACTTTTCAGGAAAATAATTTTCAAAGCATTTTACATTAGATGAAACCCTGAACTCATTTTTCCTAAAGAGTATTTTTCATTCATTGTTTAATCTCTGAGGATTTAGAGATAAATATGCATCAAATATGTCTGGTTTATTTACTCTTCAAAAAAATATTCTTTGTGTAGATCTGTTTACTGAAACATCTCAAGAGCTTCCTAAAATTTATCTCTCAGCATTAGGAAGCCAAAAATAAACTGCTGAAAACTTAAAAACAATTTTTCTTTTCAAGAAAAAAAAAGGTCATATACAAAGAATTAGGAATCAAAAACTTTTTATCAGCTTTCTCATCAGAAACTCTAGATTTAGAAGACAATGGATTAATGCTCTTAAATTTCTGAATTTGCTTATTTTCTTTCTTTGTTACACTCTGCATAATTTTTTCATCTATTTTCCACATCACTGCTTCTCTTTTTAGCTATGTTTAATCTGTTAAATTGGTCAGCTGCATAGCTAACTTCAACTGCTGTACTTTTTTTCCTTTCTAGAAGTTCTGTTTATTCCTTTTAAAAACACTAACCTGTTGATTCTTCTCCACTCTGGCAAGGTCTTCCCTGTGTGTTTGTTTAACATTGCTATAGTTACTTTTTACTGTGTCTGGCTCATTATTATTCAAAGAGTATTTCTGAGCAGTCCTTGAGGCCTATCCGGAAGATGCTGTCTTCCAGACAGGTTCCTAGAGGCGTGATCTCGCTAGTCTAGGGTCACTTTTTTGGAATTATGAGTGGAGAATTTCTGAACCATCCTAAGAGACACAAGTTGGAGCTGCAAATTCATGTGAGAGCTGGCCCGAGGTTTCACTTTTTCGGGGATGGTGTGTATTTTGCTCAGCATCTAGGTTACTTGAAGCCCTATGGGAGTGGGGTAGAAGCTACCTCTGGTTCACTCCTACCCTAAAGGTGTATGTAACCTCTGCGTGTGAGTTTGTCAGAGTCGCTAACTGTCCTCAGGACAAAGCGGCTCCACTTAGCTCCCTGAGTCCCTATTCTCCTTAGATTTTAGTCTGATAATCCCCTGTTACTTTGTCACTTAGTCAATGCTCTTAGGAACGTGTCTGTGCTGAATCCAACATTTTTCCTTGTTTTTCGTGGGACAGTTGGTCAAACCAGGTAATGCTACTCTTTCCCAGACGTGGAAATCCTGTCAAAATTCCTAGGGAAAATTTTTTCTAGCCTACACTTACTTATTCAGTCAAACTATAAATCCCTTCAAGGGTGGACTAAAGATGTTTTTAAACGTGAAAATACTCAAAACCCAGCAACTCCTAGTCATTCTTTCTCAAGAAGATATGTTCTGTCGCAACAAAATCTAGAAAGTGGAAGATGTGGGATCCAGAAAGCAAGCCCTATAGCAGGAAGTAAGACAATGGAAAATCCCAGAATGATGATTCAGGGGAATCCCAGGACCACAGTTGTGTTGGGGGGCCTAGGAAGGACCAGTCTAGCCTGGGAAGGACAGCGGAAACCTCAGATGCAACATTAGCAGGTAAATGATGAACCTGGGGCAGCACCCAGTCTGTTTAGGCACAGAACGTTAGGAGATTCATGCTACAAGTAAAAGGTTTGGGGATGAATTGAGTGATTTTTTTAAAAGCAGTACAGAACGTTAATCAAAGACACTTACCAACTCCAGAGTAAACAAAAACTTTGTACAGTAAGGGAAATATAATCTTATTAAATCACATATTTAGTATGAGACTAGTGTTGGCATCTTCATAATAAAGAAAGCCCTAGATACATCATACTCTTGTTGGATAATAAAAAGAGGTGAAGCTTGTGGTTCTGAGGGGAAGAGGCACAGGAGCAGTAACAGAGGCCAGATTTTCTTCTTTCATAATAAAAAGTCAGCAGACAATAGCCGACATTTAAAAATTGAGAAACAGCAGTGTTTGAGGATGTTAGATAAACAGAACTTCCAGTTCCAACTTTCGAGTTGAGCAAAAAACAAAGCATTTCCTTCTAGAATAAATAGAAATTCTAAAGTGTATGTGTCTTCAGTGAAACAGTGCCTTACTATAGGTTTGAAAAGGAAAACCTCGTGGTTTTTTATCAGACAAGTTGTCTGTTCAGTATTTCTGAGTGGAGTCACATCACAACTTTTCCATCTGCCAAAATTTAGCCCCTTAAAAATTTTTTGTACATTCATGAAATATTTAATAAGTCACTCAGAGCATAGCAAAAGCTACTTTTATATCATCCCATCACTGGAGAGAGGGCTACTGAATTTATATTAAAAAAATTCCAAGACCAGTTTGAGCAGTGTTTCTCTGACTCATGACGCCACCTGGTGGCGAAATATATTATTGGCGAGTAGAGAAACAACGGATTGGGGAGCACTGTGCCCTTCAAACCCCTAATTGTATCACTCAGGAGTAACATCTGCATGGATGGGATTGAAAAAATGAAGGCTGTGAAAAGATACTGTAATTCACTAAGTGTTTATAATTTGTGAATTCTGGAAACATTTTTTGGTTTATTTTTCACCGTTTCTCCGCCATTTCTAAGGCCCAAATCAAAGAGAGCAGAAAAACCTGAGACCTAACTACCTAGACTGGGGGAGAAGGTGGTGCCTCCGGGAAAGAGAATTCTTCCCCATAGAACTGAGTTGCAGAAAGGACTTATCCCACAACCTCTCCCTACCTGATTCTGAACGTGACACTGAGATCCACTGAGACTGACCTTGGTTCCAGGACACAGGAAGGGGCCCCGCAGAGCTGAGGTCAGACAGCCCCGGGGTCAGTCCCCACCCGTGGGATGGTGGGCGTGGTGGGAGAAGCCCTCCTTGGCCCGCCCATCAGCTGATCCCCAGGCTGCCCCCGACAGACCACATCAGGCCCCTTAGCAATGCAGTGCGGGCACAGCAGGGGAAAGGAGACGGTGGGAGGAACTGAGAGAGAAGCACTGAAATGTAAACATCACCACATGTAAAACAGACAGTGAATGAATGGGAAGCCCCTGCACCGAAAGGGGAGCTCAACTCGGTGCTCAGCGATAACCTACAGGGGTGTCCGGGGGGCCGCGGGCAGAGAGGGGGACGGTATACGTATAGCTGTGGTACTTAGGGGTGATTCATGGTTTGTACGGCAGAAACCAATACACTGTTAAGTGGTCATCCTCCAATTAAAAATAAAGGGAATATATTTTACAAAGAGAAAAAAAAGGAAAAATGTGGAGTGCCAAGATCCTGGAGGATGAGGGACAAGGCCCTGTCCTGATGACGCCTGGCCACAGCACTCACCTGAAAGCCCCCGTGTAGCCATAGTACTTCTCCTTAGAGTTGGGCACACACTTGTCCAGGCCCTGCTCATCGCCAGCACACAGGGCACAGAGACTGGATTTCGGGTCAGCCCCAGGGGCACAACTCTGACTAAAGAACTCATCTGCAGAGAAGAATCATGGGGAGTCAGCTCTTCCTACCTGTGTCAAGATTAAGTGGTCTTTGCCTATCATGTGACAGACGTGGCTCGGTTTCCGTTCATCCCATTGACCAAGGCAGAAAGAACACAGTCATTATAACACATAGTAACAAGTTACCGCCAACCTGGGTCCCAACAGGATTCAGAAAAACTTGAGTCTGTAGGAAACCTGACTGGGGCAGAAGAGAGTCTGTACAAAGGGTCCCATCATCGCAGCCTCGCGCAGGGAACTCAGCTTGATGAACTCAATGGCCATTGCATCAGAAGCTGCAAAATGTCCAGGTTCTGATCTCCCCTTTTCCTCAGTAATAGGAACCGTGCTTTTTACCGGGGTGCCTGGTACCCGGTAAAACAGAGATGAGCCTTATCAGACTCTGTGGCTAGTAAGCCACGTGGCCAGGCACACACTCCTGAAATATGAGCGGGAGTATCGGGGGCCAGGGTCCTGACATCTTGAAAAGACAGCTGGCACACACGTTCTGCCCCTGCCCCTGCCCCTTCCCTTCCTTCATTCTGCACGTGGAAAGCAGAAGCAGGAGCGGGATCGCCAGATGTGACATGAGCCGTGAGTGATCTTGAGCATGGAAGTCACAACAGCCCGATATTTGAAAGCCAGGTCCCTGATACCATGTTGCTATCCTGTCAGCTCTGGACAAGCAACCCTTGGGCTTCACTCACATGAGAGAGAAATAAGCCTCTGTTCACTTCTACTGGGGGTTCTCTGCCCTTGAAGCTGAACCAAATCTGGACCAATTTGTCATGCGATTTAGCCCACATTAAGAAGTTCGTGGAGGCTTCTCTGGTGGTAAAGAATCCACCTGCCAATGCAGGAGACTCAGGTCCGATCCCTGGGTCAGGAAGATTCCCTGGAGAAGGAAATGGCAACCCACTCCAATATTCTTGCCTGGAGAAATCCCATGGACAGAGGAGCCTGGTGGACTACAGTTAATGGGGTCGCAGAATTGGACGCAACTTAGCAACTAAACAACAACAAGGAGTTAACATGGATTAAAACAGATTAAACAGAGAGGAAATAAAGATGACAAGGAAGCCCTGCCCCAATGAGCAAATAGCACCCCTTTTCTGACTTGTGCATTCCCTGCCTCTGGAAAAGCCACACCACGTGCCAAGCTCAGGCGATGCTCGGAGTGTCCCTCCATGGACCTGGCAGCCTCCCCACAGCCTGGAGGCAGCTGTGGAGTCGGAGAGAGCCACACGAGCGTGCACTCCTGGGGAGGGGCAGAGCCACATGAAAGCCTGCCAAAGCGGAATCGCAAAGACCCATTCAAAATGCAGCAGTGCCCCACTGGAGCAGAGGCCTGCCCGGGACGTGGGCCACAACGAGAACGTGGCACACAACTCCACGTCACCAGGCCCACGGCAGGTAGTGTGTGGCTCCTGTGTGAGCATGGTGTGCAGTGGGGAGGGCAGGAGAGGGGAGGCTGAGGCAGAAGTCTGGAGGTCTTCCTGGGTTTCCTCTGTAAGTCAGTTCTGTGTAGTAGCAGAAGACACCTTTTATGAGGAAGGCAGGTGGCTTTTTCCAAATTAGGGAGCAGCGTCTGGGAAGAATTTAGATCTGGAGCTCCAGGAGGTGAAAAAAAAAAAAATGGCTTCTGAACTTCTCAATACCTGCATCCATTCTTAGCATGCAGAGAGACAGACTGACACCCCAGTTTTGTGCCTCGGTGTGGGGTGGACGGGGCCTGGGGCAGGTTGTGTGAGGAAACTGAAGAAGGCAGCCACAGGGGACCTTGCTTACACCAAACGAGGCCTGTGGGCTGCAGTCAGCCTGCAAATCCCCGCCCCTCCGTGCCCTGACTTTCTCAGGGGACCCCAGCCTCCCCTCAGGATGGCCACCCCACGACTGCCTCAGGACTCCTACCGAATTTGCAGGAGCCTGTCTGGTTGGCGATCAGGCCCATGGGGATGTTCCAGCCTGCAGTCCTGTCCACGGCGGTGTGGCATGACTTCTTGCCTTTCAGAGAATTCCAAGTGAGCCCCTCATTTGCTTTCTTGACAACTGCCACAGCAAGGTACCCTGGGACACACGGAAGAGCAAGTCTTACCCTCCCAGAGCCTGGTCCGTGGACTCCACTGCGCAGCATGCAACCCAGGCCCACAAAGGTTAAGAAGCATCACCAGGCAACGATCCCCCCAGATGGCTGGTCACTGTCAAACAGAGCGACACAGCTTAAGCTGCTGATCTGTGTTAAGATGAGACAGACCTAGGCTAAGACATGAAACACTAAGCTGACCCTTGAAGTGGCCGCTGGGGACTGTCTTCGATCAGCCATCCACTGTTCCGGTATTTCAATTTTAGATGTGTGCTACTAAAGCCACAAACACTGAATGACAAGCGTGACCCCCAAAGTGCGTAAATCACCAGCTGCAACATGCCAATTGAATGCGGCCATAGCAGTGACGGCCGCCAGACTAAGTGCTCAGTGGACTCAGGGGGGCTGTCCCCAAGGACCTCCCTGCACTGAGGGAGGGCCAGTGGGGTGCAGCGCCCCTCCTGCTAGATCACGCCTGGTAGACTCTGCTGCCACCAAGTGTCACTCTCCACCGAAGCTGAGGAGGCACCGGCTCTGGAGGGCGGTGGGCTGGGGCACAGGGCATGGGATTTAGCACAAGGGACCCTGGTTCCGGCCAGGATCTGCACGGTATTATCCACGGCTGTGAGTGAGATCCGGGGCTCTGCTTCCTCATCCATACAAGATGGGGATGTGCCACCCCTCCTCCCCATGCTCAGGACACAATGAGGAACTCTGAGATTTCTCTGCCATGTGCCAGGGTCCATGTGAACATGAATCACAGCCACTCATCTCTGAATGACTGGCATCTGCCAAAGAACAGCTTCTAGGGTTGCATCTCTGTGGGGGTTTTTTGTTTTTTGTTTTAATTCCCACCCTCTCCTCCTCCAGGGACAAGAACGTACCCTTGACCCTGACCTCACCTTCCGTTGGTCTCAGCACACAATCTAAGCTACTGCTTTTGGAGGATTCTGAAAGAATAAAGAGAAACAAAATGTCATTAAACACACTGTTCGGTGTGTTCATTTATTTTTCAAAGGTACACACGTGTCGAAACAGACATATTCGCGTGGTTTTGTATATATTTGTCTTTAATATAAATAAATGGCACTGTATTATAGACTTCACTAAGTTTCTTCCTTTTATTGTTTTTAATTCAACCCAATGCTGTGTTTTTAAGTTCTTTTTTTAAATTGAAGTATAGTTGAATGACAATGTTGTGTCAATCTTTGCTGTATGGCCAAGTGACTCAGTTAAACACATACACACATTTGTCTTTTTATATTCTTTTCCGTTATGGTTTATCCAGGAAACTGGATAGAGCCTTGTTGTTTATCCATTCTAAAAGTAATAGCTTGCATCTACCAAGCCGAAACCCCCAGTCCATTCCTCTCCCTCCTCCCATCACCCTTGGCAACCAGTCTGTTCAGTATGTCTGAGTCTATTTCTGCTTTGTAGATAGATTCATTTGTGCCATATTTTAGATGCCACATATAAGTGATATCATATGATACTTGCCCCGATACTGTGATTTTAAGTTCAAATCGCCTTACTGTCCCATGTAACTCACTGAGCTTAGTTACAGCTCCTAAGTTCACTGCTTCCATTGTGGTCATTGACATCGTCATACGTGTGTGGGGATGTACCCAGGGGTGGAACTGCCGAAACTAACGCCTGGACAGTTCAATCAACGATCTTTTTTCGTTTAAGCCACTTGGCAACTGGTTGGTGTTCTTTGCAACCAAAGGACTCCTGCCTAATCCTCACCTGTTGGGGGTGGGGGGGAGGGGACCTGGCCTCCTCTGGCTCCCTGCGGAGAGGCGAAGGATAAAGTGGCATTGTTTACCTCCCTGCAGCTCTCTCCACCCATGCCTTCGGACTCCGGAATTGGCTTCTCCTTGGGAAAAGGTCTCATCAAACCCGTTTCATGTGGTGGATAATTTGAATGTAGGAGTCGTTTTATTGGAACAGCATTTTTTAACCGGTTTGTGTGTGTGTGTGTGTGTGTGTGTGTAGGGTGTGTGTGTGTAGGGTGTGTGTGTGTGTGTGTGTGTGTATAGGGGGTGTGTGTGTCCTCTTTGTGACCCCATGGACTGTAGCCCCCCAGGCTCCTCTTTCCATGAAATTTCCCAGGCAAGAATACTGGAGTGGGTTGTCATTTCCTCCTTCAGGGGATCTTCCTGATCCAGGGATCGAACCCATGTCTCTTGCCTCTCTCACACTGGCAGGCGTATTCTTTGCCACTGCCACCGGGGAAGCCCTTTACCTGCAGCGTGCTCACCACCAAAACTTTAGTTTCCATCCATCACCTACAGCTGACCCCCGTTACCCATTTCCCTCTCCCCTACCTCTCTTTCCCTGTTTTCTTATCCACCAGTCTGTTCCCTGAATCTGTGTATTTGTTTTTGCTTGATTTGGTTTATTCACTTATTTTTTTAAGTATCCCACACAGGAGTGAAATCAGAAGGTATCTGTCTTTCTCCACCTGAGAAATCACTAACTTTTAAGTCTCAGCAATCCAGAATCAAATCCAAACAGACCATCTCGGCAAGTTCCACGCAGCAGAAACGCACGCATGTGTTCACCACAAGACAAGGACCCAGATGTTCACAGCAGCGCTATCCATAGCAGCCAGCCACTGGAAATTACCCAAATGCTTACCCACAGTAGAATAAATAAGTAACTTCAGCGGAGTCACAGCAGAATACTACAAAACAAGACATAACGCTGAGCAAAAGACATTTTAAAATGTCTTTAAAATGCAACTCCTTTTACATCAAGTTCAAAGATGGGCAGGACCGATTTGTGCCATTTGAAGTCAGGAGTCATTACCCTTGCTGGGGTAAGAGGGCTGGTGGACGCAAGAGGACTTGTGGGACCCACTGTGTCTCGCTGTGGGCACTAGTGCTTGGGGGTGCACCGGTGTGTGAAATGATCTCAAGTTGTACACTTATGCGCACTTTTCTGTATATATATTATAATTTACTAAAATCTTTTTAAAAATCAAAAGGAGGAAATCAATCTGGCCTCTGTCTGTTCTCACCACAATAGGCCATGTGGGTAACACAGCCACTTTCATCTATTCTTTCCCCTGATTCTCCTGTTTGAACATATCTGTCCATTTTAATGTCTCCGCATGACCCACCGAGCGGGGTTACTCCTCTCTCCTCCGCCCTTGAAGCCTAGAGGGAATAAGCCAGAGCGTGCTCTTCTCCACTTACTTCGGTTCTCTGCCATGACAGGCACCAGACCACACTTGCCCGCTGTATAGATATATCCTCCATCCAAGCTCAGGGCATCCGCTTCTCCTTTCTGCCAAGACAAAGCATATCTTCAGCAGCACAGTCAGGCTATTTCCCATCCTGCGTGTCTTTACAGCTCTAAGAGAATGGCTGTCAGGTGCCCCAGCAAGGTGAAGCAGCAAGGATTGATCTGAGCACCCCAAAGAAATGCTGCGTGCACTATTAATTCTCTCCCGGCCGTACATGCCTTTCATGCTGTCACTTCCACTGGAAAGGAAGTGGAAGTGACAGGCAGCCCAGTTGTTGCTGCTGTTTAGTCACTAAGATGTGAACGACTCTTTTCGACCCCATGGACTGTAGCCCACCAGGCTCCTCTGTCTATGGGATTTCCAGGCAAGAATATTGGAGGGGGGTGCCATTTCCTCCTCCAAGGGGATCTTCCTGACCCAAGGATCGAACCTGCACCTCCTGCATTGGCAGGTGGATTCTTTACCCTCAGAACTCAAAACAAAAACTCTTTCTGTGCTTGGAACACTGTTGGGATTCACTCTTGCACCAGCCTCCCTCACAGAGGAGACAGGTGGGAACAGCTGGTCTTGTCTAGTCTCCACTCATTAGCACTACACTCAAAGTATTCAGCAAGTGAACAGAACCAATTAAATTCGCTCACCATCAGAATGAACAAGCCCACACTCCAGCACAGGGACATGCATTCATTCAGCAAGACTGTGAAACTCCCTCTCTGACTCATAACTTTTTTACAACTGTATTGAAGGTAATTGGAGATATGGATGAAGGTTTCAATTCAAGGCTGCGCAGCACAGGGTTATTGAGAACATCAAAATAAGGGGACAAAGAAGAATAGGGTCATGACTAAATTGTGCCACATCCATACACAAGATACCCTGAAATAATTTTTTTTTTAGCCACACCCTGCAGCACTGTTTGGGATCTTCCCCAAACAGTGATCAAACCAAGGCCCCCTGCAGGCTTCCCCAGACTCTTCACTACTGGACCACCAGGGAAGTCACTGAAATAATTTTAAGTGTTGTCAAAGCATACATCACATGGGAAAATAGCCAAGATGTACTGTTAAGTGAAAAGGACTCAAAACGACATAAGTGGAATGATCCACTACTGTTCCGAGGCTAAACTGAGATGAACCAGTAAACCCTGGGATGAAATTAGTGAAACTCGTAACTGTGGTGCTTCCCTGCTGGCTCAGATGGTAAAGAATCTGTCTGTAACATGGGAGACTCAGATTCAACCCCTGGTTCTGGACGATCCCCTGGAGAAGGGCATGGCAACCCGCTCCAGTATTCTTGCCTGCAGAATTCCATGGACAGAGGAGAGCTACAGTCCATGGGGTCGCAAGGAGTCAGACACGACCGAGTGACTAACGCACACACTGAACTGTGGTAGCCCCGTAAGAGATTCCATTGCTCTGTTGTTTTTACATCACATCTTTCTAAATTTTACAAATAACCCGCATTCACTGTGAGTTGTTCTTAAGATCAGAAGGGTGGGAAGTCCACAACAGACACTCTGGAGGACAGAAAGCTGTGCCTGTCCCCACTCTGCGCGGGCACGAGCAGACCCTGCCCCCCTGGGGGCCAAAGTGCCGCCGAGCCCCTGCTCCCCTCCGACCGGATGTGGTGACCTGGGCCCCCCACCCACACCACTCGCAGGCGGGCGGCAGGCCCCCTACCAGCACCAGGGCGATGCAGTCGTCGGTGGTGGAGGCCGTGGCACAGGTCACGTTCCGGCCGCTCTCCTGGCTCCACTGCTCACACTTCCTCTGCTCCTCGGGTCCCACCGCGCACCACACCACCCGCGTGCACCGCGCCTTCACCTCCTCCTCAGCTGCCGAGGACACAGCGGTCAACAGGGGTCCTGGGCCCAGCGAGGGACACCCAGGCCCACCAACTGCCCTGGAGCCCGGCTCCTCGCGGGGTGCCCTGCCTGCCCCCGACCCTCCCTGGGCATAAGCTTTCTCCGCCAGGGGAGAGTGGAGTCGGCACCCGCGTGCCTCGCCTTCCACGTGCTCCTCTCTCCCTCAGTTCCCTGACCCCCTTCTTCAGGCGCAGACCTCCTTGTGTCTCCTTTCTGTTCCTGGACAGACTTCCCCTGGCTTGTAATCCACCCTCCCAGCCTTAGCATAATGACTTGCCTAACATCTCGATCCCACCGGTCGAAAGCTCCAGGACACAGAGACAGTGACAGCCCCTACAGATGGTCTAGGAGATCTTGAGCCCCACCCTGACCGCCTCTCAGGCCAGCAGTCACCGCCTCTAACAACAGCGCAGCCTCCCAGTTCACCCAGCGTCCACCCGAAGCCTCCAACGGAGGGAGAGCCATGGCTGAGCTGGCCCAGGTGGTATCGTGGCCAAGTTCAGGGGCCAGGCTCTGGGCCGAGCCCTACGAGGGCTCTGGATTCATCCCAGGAAGGGCCCTGGCTCTCTTGGTGTGTCTTCATACTTCTCACTTCCCCGGAGGCAAACTGACTGCTCTACCAGGGCTGGGCAACCTGACGCACACAGGGTCCTGTGGCAGTATTATCAGGAGGGAACCCACTCCTTTGGAGACGCTTGTCACCTGACTTGGTCCACAGAAGATGCTCACACTTGCATCACACCTACCATGGGGAAGACCTCCAGGGGCTGGAAGGTAACCAAGGGACCACTACAGAGCAGGGCCAAGCTGCCACAGCGGGCAGGGGTGGAGGGTGGAGAGGTGCTCCCCAAAGGCCTCAGCCAAGGCTCACCACCTACACTGGCCTGTGCTTAGTGTGTGCCTGGCCCTCACTCACTTTCCCTGAGGTTCTTCAAGGCAGTCAAGTAGCGGGAGCCCAGGTACAGCGCCGAGTCTATCTTTGAAGGGATCCTCAAAAACCCAAGGGCAGAGTCTTTGAACAGCAGGTCCCTCTGGCTGCTTGGCGAGCCAAAGAGCTGGAAGCTCTGAGACTTGTTTTTTCCAAATTTATCCTAATTAACGGGAAAGAGAATTATGATGTCAGTGGTAAACAGGAAACCGAAACACCAGGTTGAAACAGAGTATCTGGAACTCTGGGATGACTCTGAGAACAGAACCTGGGTTGACCTCCTCCTGTAGAGGGTCTCATGGCATCCCTGTGACATAGCTCAGTCTTGGCTTCGTCTTTACAAAGTTGCTGGGGTCTGAGCACCTCAGAGTCTTGAGAATACTGCATCAGCCTCGCCCTACTTCTACGCCAGCCCAGGAGACACCACCAGTGGGTCATGCTAGAGGAGGCGTCACTATTTTAGCTGTATGGAGTGCGGCCTAGACGGGCAGGCCAGTACGTCTTCCAGAGTGGCGGGAAGTTAGGGACGGAAGGAAGGAAACCTCCCCACCACCAGATCCAAGCGGGTGGGGGTACTGCGGGTGGGGGTACCTGTGCCTTGCTGAGAAGCTTCCAGATCAAGTCCTCTTTGCCGTCCACACTGCGGGCCACAACAGCGTGAGAAGGGACCTGGGCCAGGTGGCACTCCTTGAACGCATCCACTGGTGCCCGAGTGTTGTTTAGGCAGAGCAGCTCATACCTGTCCCTGTCAGCTTTCTCTGGCAAGTTCTCTGGGGGAAGGGAGAGGTAGAGGACAGGAGGGTCCAGATGAGCAGACCCCAGTCAGTAGCCATGAGCTGTATCCCTCCTCCCTCCATGGAATTTGAGCTGGAGGAGACATCTTATATATTTGACAAAATTGGGGGTCAGAAGGGCAGTGGATTGCTCCAGAACATTTGGAAAAGTAAAGACAGTGCCCAGGAAGCCTTAAGGGCAAGCCCATGTTCCTCTGATTGGATCATACAGGCTCTGGGATTGTTGCAACTCTTGCCTAGCAAGCCAAGGAGGCTGAACCAGACCCACCTGTTTCCATGACAACCCCACCTACAAAGGGTCGCAGGATGGAAACAAGCCAGGGACTGCTGCCTTAACCCACATCTCTAGAAAGAATAAAAATGGTAAAAAATTTTAAAGTAAGAAATACAACTGAATCACTTCTCAACACTTGGGTGTATTCAAAAAAGGGGGAAAGACAGTATGAGTGAGTCTATCCCAAATTGGAACTGTTGATCTATGTCACATGTAAATTGCATCAGAATACATTAAGTGATGGAAACTGACCCAAGTTGTTTTATGAGCTTAGTATAATTTGGATCTCAAAATCAGAGAAAAAAGTACAGGAGGGAATAATTACAGACCTATTTTACTTATGAACATAAACAGAAAAATCTAAATTAGCTAACTCAATATAACAGAATATTTTTAAACTAATAGGTCAGACTCTTACATTTATCAGTTTATTCCATTTACAAAAGAATGGCTGAATACCAAAGAAGCTAAAGACATTCATGACAAGAATGGATTAAAGGAAAACAATGAGATCATCTTAATAGCTGCAGAGAAAAGCATTTATATGTTCAACATCTATTTGTGCTTTTTTTCAGTTTTGAAAAACTAGAAATATAGAGAACTTGGCAAAGGTATTAAATATGATAAATGCTAGTTATCAAAATATCTACAGCAAAATCATACTAAAAGAAGAAAATTTAAAGTCACTTCAAAATCAGAAACAAGGCAAAGACGTCAGTTGTCACATTGTCAACACAATACCAGATGACCTGTGTTTCACAATTTACTAAAGAAATGAGAGATATAAACACTGGAAGGAAAAAGACAAAATCTAATTATTGAAAGATGATGTAATCACCTACATAGAAAAGCCAGTGAAACTAAGAAAAAACTAATAGAACTAACAAGAAAGTCCACTAGGCAACACTACAAAAATCATGTGTTACCTCATTAGCAACAACAGAACAGAAACTAGCACAGAATATAATATACTCTAATAGCAAGTAAAATCATTAAATAGCAGGTAACTGGCCTCAATGGCTTCTCAGGTGGCTTAGTGGTAAAGAATCCGCCTGCCAATGCAGGAGATGCAGGAGACATGGGTTCAATCCCTAAGTCAGGACGATCCCCTGGAGTAGGAAAGGACAACCCACTCCAGTATTCTTGTCTGGAGATCCCATGGACAGAGGAGCCTGGGGGGCTACAGTCTATAGGGTTACAAAGAGTCAGACACAACTGAGTGACTGCAATTAGTTTCATTAAACAATGCAGGAAAAAAAAAAATACAATTTAGGAGGGAGCTCCCTGATGGTCTAGTAGTTAGGATTCAGTGCTTTCACTGTGGTGGCCTGGGTTCAATCCCTAGTTAGGGAACTGAAATCCCGCAAGCCGTGCTGTGCAGCCAAAGTAAGACAAAAACAAACAATGCAGGAGACTAGGAGAAAAATATTAAGTTCTATAAGTTCTATCGAAGAACCTAAAAAGAGGTGTGATCAAAAGGGAGTGATTTATTATGATCCAGGGGTTAGAAAATTTGACATAAATAAATCAGTTTTTCATGGCTCAATTAAATTCAATACAATTCTACTTAAAGTATGATGTTTTAAACAATCAAGAAAATAATTCAAAAATTTTAGTTAGAAAATAAAGAGCAAACTGTTTGGGGAAGGTTCTCTCTCTTTCTCCCTCCCACTTCCACCTCCATAAGCTATTAAGAACCACTACAAACCAGAGGAATAAAAGCAGAAAAAATACAAATAAATCAGTGATACAAAATAGCTCAGAATCCATGATTATAAACAAGTTTTATGTATAAGTGGCTCCACACAGCAGTAGGAAAAGGGTAGAATTTTTTACAGTCAGTATTGTAAGGAAAATGGTCTCACTATAAAGGGGGAGAATGTTGAAGTGGACTCCATTCCTAATTTCCTAGGTAGAGTACATAAGAAGAAACAAGAGTGTGTTAGGGAGAGGAGTCTATAACTTGTACTGTAGAAAATCTTTATGATTTGGATGGAAAATAGTCTTTAAAAGACCCCAGAACATACGCCAGCAGGGCAAAAGTGACCAATTTGACTTTATCAACATCAAGGACTTGTATTCAACAAACCTGTTACTGACAGGTGTTTTTTTTTGACTGAGAAGAGATTTTCCTAGCGTCTAGAACCAATCATGGCTGGTTATCTAGAGAGGAGGAATGCCTCACCTTGAATCAAAATCATAACGGAACAGGCATGAAAATCAGCAGAAAGCTAGTCAAATGTGAAAAAGGAAGAAAGGGAAGCCCAAACTACCAGCAAATACATCGAGATGATCAAACTCGCTAGATGCCAGAGAAATGCAAGAAAAACCAGCAGTGACGTATCTACTGCTTTACGACCGTAGATAATAAATGTGATGGTGCTCTCCACGGAGCACTTCTCACCTGTTAGAACCACTGAGCCAGGCAAGTACAGCACAACACGGACAAATTCTAAAACAGAATGCTGAGTGGAAAACCTTGATCACATGATAATCAAGAACGATCAATAAAGTTTCTGTGAGCTTAGAATCCAGAAACACAGATCAGCACTATACACTTTGCAAGACCCCATCTATCTCAGAAGACATGCATCAGATACCTTGACATGGGTGTCTTTGATGCAGAAGAGAAAGACAGCGAGCACGGAAGCTTCAAAGAAAACCGATCCTTAAAATATAAAGTCACATAAAAATAAGAGCTGTGCTCTGCAGAGAACTTTGATAATCACGTGCCAGGAAGTGAGGAGTCAAATTAGCTCACTACTTGGAATTACAACGAAACAGAAGGAAAGACAAGCAAAGGAGATATAGTACCCGTGGCTCTTCTCCCTCTCTTACCAAACACCGTGGTCTCCTTGACAAAAGCCACGTCACCAGCCCCGTCCTGCAGACACCTGTGGGATGGGAAAGCACCAGAAAGGTCAGCACAGAGCAGGTGGCCCGGCTTGGAACAGGGCCCTGGGGCTTATCTTGTGGGCTCCTGACCTGCAGAGGACAGGGCTCTGAGGCTCTGGGGCCCCCACTGGGAAGGCCTCAGGAGCCACTTGCAGATGGCTTCTGAGGAAGAAAAATGCCTGAGTCTGAGAGGCAGAGGGAGGAAGAGGAGAAGCATCAGCTTCAGCGCCAGGCTGGGGCGGAGGAGAGAGCTCCCCAGTGCGGCAGAGATCACTACCTCCCAGGGAGAGGGACCAGGCTGTCCGGCTGCCTGTCCAGGAGTCGGGCTGGTCTGCTCATGACAAGACTCCTTCAGGCCCTCTGTAGTTAGGGAGGGGACAGCAGTCAGCAGGAGGAACCCAAGACCGCAGAGGGACAAAGCCAGATTCAGGGATCTCTGGGGAGGCAGGAGGGGATGCTGACGAGGTGACTGCTCGCTGGGCTGGTGCAGAGGTGAGGGGGCACTTGGTGGGGGGCTAGGGGACTTGGGGGGATCATGCACTGAGCAGAGCCAGCACCTTTTTCAGACTCAGTTGCCGGGAGCCATCAGGATGCCCCCTTGCTCGGATGACAAGGTCACGAGACTAAGAAAGAAATTGCAAAGCTGACTTTCTTTATCGGGGCATCCTGGGCAAGCCCCACCCTGGTATTTTTCTTGGAAGTTCTGTCCATGCTCGGAACATTGGCTCATCTCAGTAGGTCAGTCACAGTTGGAAAGAATTCGTCCTGAGATAATCCCCCCAGACCTTAGGGAACAGAGGATCCGGGAAGGTGGATCACCTTCCCCGGGGGCTATGGAGGAATGAAAGGGACATTTAAATGGATTACTACTCCTTACTGGGGAGTTTACCAAGAGTTCTCTGGAGGTCATGGCAAGGCCACCACCAGAAAGGCTCGTACTTGGGTCACCTTTCCACCTCCCACTCCCCTGACCACTCCACAGAGGAGGCTCGCTTCCTTGAAGAAATCAGGCTCGATTGAGACTTAGGAATGCTCATAACTATGGCCAGCATAGTTGGAGATATTGATTTGCTTTAGAATAATGTAGACATAGGAATTCATTTTAGTAGTTGTAAGGTTAATAGGACTTCATTGTTAAAGCAGTGCTGCTAAACTGTCTCTTTGTCCTCTTTTCTCTTTCCTTGTAAGAACCAAAATAGGTTAATAGAATAAAAGTTTCAAGCTTAAGCCCTTCTTTCTAGCTTCTACATAGTTGCACCTAGTAAGAGAAATGTAACCTTTCTACTCAGATTGATGTACTTATCCGAAGTATGCTGGAGACATTCAAATGGTAAACATACTATTGTTAAGTCTAATTATGCAGAAATCCGACCTTTTGCAAGGAAAATGAGCTTAATGTTAAAGTTGTTGATGGTAGGCAAAAAACAAAAGATTGTATAGAATATTTGTGATGTAATGGGGATGTTTTTTGGCTATAAAACTGTAAACTAACAAAAATAAAGTGAGAGACTTCTCCATTGCCTTTTGGAGAGACTTCTCCATCACCCCACAAAACTAACAGCAATAAAGAGAGACTGCTCCATCACCACACATCGACTCAGCTCAGTTCTTCTTCCACCGACGCCACCCATCCCTCAAGACCCCTGGACCCTGCCGAGGCTGGACCCCGGCACTCAGTTTCTCTGCACAGCAGGAGAACCGGACCTCCTCGATGGTCCCCACTAGCTCACTGAGCTCTATTTGGGCCCAGAGAAAGGGCCTCCTAGCCCGAGGACACGTGGGCCGCTGGGGAGAAGAGGACAGTCTCACTCACTTGAAGGCACCAGAATAACCAAAGTATGGCTCCCGGGAGGAGCAGGCACACTGGTTCTCCCCCGTCCCCTTGCACAGTTGACACAGGTTGGGGTACGCTTTTCCATCGACGCAGGGAACACAGCTGGCAGAGAAGAATTTAGCCACAGCTGTTGAACAGAGAGAAATGAACCAGAGTGTGAGCTCACGGGACCACAGCCAGTGGCACCCCTAGGGTTCCCTCCCCCCAGCCCCCGCCTGACTGCCTTTGCAAAGCCAGGAGCTCAGAAGCTGTACATTGGCTGAGACTAGACTCAGCTCCCACCTCCTAGGGCTGCTGATACAGGAGACCCTGGCCCCGCAGGATTCACAGCAGTTAACCTCACCCCTACCTTGGATTCACCCCACGTGCTCACCTGGGCCGCCCCGAAGTGGTTTGTGTAGGTGCCACTGGAGTAGAGACCCCAGTCTGAGATCACCCCCAGAACCCTCAGGCGTCTTACCTCCCTGGAGGGGCTCGGGTGACCCTGTCCAGCTCAAGAACGGGCGAAGGATTCCCATAGGGATGTTCCACCCAGCGGACCTGCCAAGGCCCGTGTGGCAGGACTTCCGGCCTTGCAGCTGGTCCAGCTGAAAGTTGCTGCCCTTCTTCACGACGGCCACAGCATAATAGTAGGTTTGGGGAGCTGCAGAAAAGGCAGAGAGAATTGAGAGCTCTTAGCCTGGACGGGAGAGAGAGAGAAACAGCCCTCTCTGAATGAGTCCCTAGTAGGAAGTGGAATTCCATCCGGTCACTGCAGCCCAGAGCCTCCTCTGCTTCCCCAGTGGGTCAGTGACTGGCCCAAATAGCCCAGGGACATCATTCCTTGGACGTGTGACACTGTCTGAGACCTCAGCTCTGCGACTTGTCCACTCTGACCCCACGGAGCCCAGGGCCCAGGTCCAGGCCACCTCAACTTCTGGGTCCCCAGGGAGAACTCACACTTTTCCGTCCCATAGATCTCTGCCACTACTGGCCGCAGTTTGTAGGGGTCCAGGCCCGCCTCAAACACCATGCCACTATCCAGGGTCACAGCATCCGCCTTTTTTCCCTGAAAACACAGGCCAGACCAGCTTCAGGAGAAAACCTACCCTAAGCCAGGCAAGTGAACCTCAGGATGTCAGAAGGCTCCAGGGCTGGAAGGACCTTCCAGAGGATCAGCTTCCAGTCACGTCCACTCAGCTGCCTTGAGAGGTGGTACAAGCCCAGAGCCCCTCTTTTCCGGTAACGAGCTCTAGCCCCTTTGCTGTAACTTCTGAGGTCCCCAGGTGGCCGCTTTTTCACATGATATGCCTCAGATCACTCAGCAATGGCATCTTTCACCGTCTTTTATATTACAAGTTTTGGGGATGGACATGTACACACTGCTATATTTTAAATGGATAACCAACAAGGACCTACTGTACGGCACAGGGAACTCTGCTTAACATATAGCAGCCTGGGTGGGAGGGGTTTGGGGAGAGTGGATACCTGTTTATGTATAGCTGAGTCCCTTTACTATTCACCTGAAACTATCACAACACTGTTAATCAGCTATATTCCAATACAAACTTAAAAGTTCAGTAAAAAAAAAAAGAAAAAAGAAAAGTTCTAGATGCTTCCTCCCCTGTTTTTGCTCTATATTTCTTTTAAGTTCTTATTTATTGAATGGAAATCTTAACTGTTAATATATCTTGAAGTTATCATCATCATAAACCATGCTCATCCTCTCTGGCATATTACTTATGCCACCTATGCTTACTTATTTCTCATATTTGCAGCCTGGTAGAAATAATATTTTCTGGACTGCTTTATTCATCTAATACTGCCTCCATTTTCTCCTGTAGCAGTTTTACTGATTGTATTGACTTCATGATATTTTATCATAATGTGGCTGTTTCATGATTTAATAAGCTAAATTCAAAACATTCCCTCCAATGTTCACCCCTTGGGTTCCTTCTAACTTTTTGCTGTTAAAATTATACTTTTATGGACAACTTTGTCCTCTTAGCTTTTTTCCCTTCTGATGACCTGTTGCCTTGGGATAGGCATCTGAGGGTGGGATCACCCAGACAATGGGCATTTTGTCTTCAACGCCTTGGCCATCATCGCCATCCTGCTTTCCAGACAATTCCTTTCCAATTTGGAATGCCACCTACCGTGAGGATCAGTTTCACTATAGAACCACCAGTGGGAGAGGCTTTCATTTTATTAAGCGCTATCACTTAGAAAATTCAAAAAAAAGAAAATTCAAGTGCTAACAAATTGCTTAGATTGGTATGTCTCTTGATTATTACGGGGAACATTTCATAGTATTTTTATTAATACTACCTCCATCTCCCCATATTGTTTTTCTTACGTGATCTTACATTGCTTACCAATCAGTTCTTTATAGAATACAGTCACTTGTCAGAGCTGGTGCATATTCACTCCAGTGCTTTCTGATTTTTTTTTTAACTAGAGGATAATTACTTTACAATGCTGTCAAATGTTTTGCTTAAATGTTTTTAATGGCTATAAATTAAATTTTTTAATCATCCGTTTTACTTCATGATTTAGTTCATTGCTTTTTTAAAAGCTAAGAGACTTCCCTTCCCTCTATAGTTCTGCTACTGAATCTACCTCTCTAGGTTTTCAGTAATACATATTTTATTTTTAAGCATTTAATCTATCTCTGTTTTGATGTATGGTTTGTAGTTGTTGTTGTTTAGTTGCTCAGTTGTGTCCAACTCTTTGTGACCCCATCGACTGTAGCCCACCAGGCTCCTCTGCCCATAGGATTTCCCAGGCAAGAATACTGGAGTGGGTTGCCACTTCCTTCTCCAGGAGATCTTCCTGACCCAGCGATTGAACCCACATCTTCTGCATTGGTAGATGGATTCCTTACCACAGAATCACCAGGGAAGTCTGTGGTATGTAATACTGATTTCAAATGGGGCTCTTAATAAAAAGGCAGATTTTGCGGTCTTATTCACAGATATCAAGAAAGTTAGAATAAGGTCTACAAATCTGCATTTTAAGCCATCAGGAAATGCTGGTGTTGTTTTTCCACAGGCCATAGTTGTAAAGCAACAGTCTAAAATATTATTCAAACTAGATTTTTTTCCCTTAACTACTGTTCCAATAACCCTAGATATTAATAGGAACTTTACACACATTACCTACTTTGTGCTAAAGTCATGTTCACATTACCATGGCACATGGCAGAAACACAACATATTTGTCAAACAAATGAATAAAAATGATTGCAGTAGATTTTACATCTGAAAAAAAAAAAAAAAGAATCTGAAACTATCCACAAGTCATGATTCCCTTTCCTTTCTCTCTCCGCTAACGTCTTAGACAAGTGTCTTTCCAGTTCCCTGTGGCCTGGCAGGCTGTGGCCCAGCATGTGATGTGCTGACTATGACGGGCTCAGCTTTTTTCTCTGCATGTTCAGAGGTAATCTCTCTGGAGATTTTATCTTTTAGAATCCCCTTGGCTTTTGCCAGTGATACGTATTCACCCAATACAACTGCTTCTGTGACATCGCTGTGTGTTAGTCGCTCAGTCGTGTCCAACTCTTGGCAGCAACATGAACTGTAGCCCGCCAGGCTCCTCTGTCCATGGGATTCTCCAGACAAGAATTCTGGAATGGGTTGCCATTTCCTTCTCCAGGGGATTTTCCCAACCCAGGGATCAAACCCAGGGCTCCTGCATTACAGGAAGATTCTTTACCATCTGAGCCACCATCACTGCACTGTCATTATTCACAATTTGTGTGATGATCCCAGTTTCCCTACACATGGTTTTCAAATGTTAGAATGCTAATGTCTGCTTTCAAACCAGCGTTGTGTCCTAGGAGAGGTGACAGCTCCCGGCTTACAGGCGCTCAGGAAGCAGAGCAGAGGGGGCAGGATGAGCATTTTTCCATGGCACTGGGATCCTTTCAGTCTGGTCCCACCCAACCTACAGCCTGGACTCACCGCAATGGCCTGGATACATTCCAAGGCAGAGGTCCTCCTCACACAGGTGACAGAGGGAGCACCCAGCTTCTTCATCCTCCACTGCCATCGGTAGCATTTGGACCACTCCGGCTGTGAGATGGCACACCACCGAACGTTTTTCCTCGGGGCAGCCAGACACAGTCCTAGGAGAAAGAGGCCGAAGAGTGAGGCTCTATCACTGTCCGTGGGAGAGACGGCCTTGCCCTCTCAGGAGAGGCCCTCCGTCTCCCTCTCCATTCTGTGGCTGAGTCAGGCCAGTCCCCTCTGATGGAGGTGTTTCTCTAGCCTGATGACCACTCCCTGCTGGCCAGAGGGCTGTGACCCTCAACAAGTTTGAGGGGATGACCAGAGCCTCTGGAATCGTTTCCCTCCCGACTGACATACTTCCTACTCCTGACAAAAAACCAGCAATGCTCCCTTGCATCAGCTTAGGGAGTTCTTCCACCTGCTTTGTTCCCCTGGAACCTAGGAGGTAGGCAGGGGAGGAAGCATTGCGTCTTGTCTGTCTGGTGCGCAGCTGACTCTTGAGGATGGCCGAGTGACAGTCTGCTCAGCAGTGGCAACGGCCAGCCTAGAATCCGGGTCCGCCTCCGTTGTTGAGGCTTCAGGCATCTCTCCAGAGGATGCCAAGGGAATGAAGGAAAATACACCGCACCCCTTGCCGGGAGCTGAGCTGCAGTAGGTATTGTAGCAAATGGGTCAGCGTGCCTGAGTCACACCATTCACCACTACACCGAAGAGAGGACTCTCAAGGAAGGACGGAAATGTTCTAAAACTGATTTATCGCGATCGTTGTACCACTTGGTCAAGTTACTAAAAATCACTGAATTGTATACTTTGATTAGGTGAATTTTATGATATGTAACATATACATCAGTAAAACTGGTACCAAAAAAAAAAGAAAGAAAAAGCCTCTTGGCTGCAAAAGCTACTCCCCTTTTGGATGTGTTTTGATGGGGTAGGGGGCTGCACTCAGCTCGCTGCCACCTCCTATTCATGGGCACCCCCTGCACACTCGGACCCTCCAGGGTATTGAGACACCTGGCGAGGGTGTGGCTGCCATACCCTTCCCCCACCGGCCACCATCCCAGGGAAATTTCTAGGGGTGTAATCTACCCTGGGAAGCCTTCCGGGATCTGTCCTGAAGTGAGAATCAGCACTATCCGCTTTAGCCACTGGGACCCCGCAGTGTTTCCTGGATGCCCTCTGTATCCACGGCACTGGGTGATATGCAGAGGATGGTGCAAGCAGATGGCAGCAGCCATCTCACTGGGAGAGGCAGAAAGCCCCCAAAGATGCAGCCAAGTATGATGAATGCTCTAGAAGAGAACAAGCGCCAAGCCAGGTGTGACGTCCCCATGACCTCAGCCAATAATTGGCGGGGAGGCAACCCAAGAAGTGGGAACAATGGGCCGCGTGCAGCCCAATCCATGCCAGGTCTTTACTCAGCCCTTCACATGTTCTGTTCCCCCTCGATCCACCCAATCCCTTTTTATTGAGAGCTTTGCTGATATCCGTGTTTCCTAGATGAGAAAATTATGGCTTGCCCAAGGTTTCACAACTAATAAGTCTGGATCCAGGATTTGAACCTAGGCAGTCAGCCACCAAGCCCCCTGCCTATGTAGGTTGACTGGTTAAAGACGGGTTGCTGTGGAGATGTGGCTGGTAAAGGGTTTGGGGGCAGGTCATACAAAGCCTCCAGTGCTGGTCCTAGAAGGTCTCATTCAGATGCAGTGGAGCGGCAACTCAGGAGGGCAGGGAAAGGTGGGCTGAAACCTGGAAACCAGGCAGGAAAGCATCGAGAATGGAGAACACGGCAGGAATCAGGAGTCGGGGTGTCACAGGATGGAAACTGGGGATGAAGGGAGAGAGCAAAATGAAGACCATGTGTCAAGCTGGAGGGAGGGCATGAGCAGGGGCAGGAATAGGGAACCAGGGGATGAGCTTGTTTGCTCCCTTGGGCGGGGTGAACCAGGAAACTAAAGCACCGCTGAGAGGTTTTCTGAGAACCCCAGCCCCTCAGCCCCACAAACACCAGCGCTGGGTGCAGAATGCAGTGCTGTTTCCCCCACACCCACACACAGCTCCCAGCAGCCAGCTCTGAAGCTGTGTGTCTCTCTGAAGACAAAACGCTCCCCAAGGCAGATCTAGGTTTGGCCCTTCCTGTATCCCCAGCCCCGCCCCTGATCCGTCTCAGTCACTCACAAGCTGCCCACTTGAGCTTGGATGGCACCCTCCTGGTCCTCAGATTCCTTCTGTGCGGATGCCCAGTGCCCCTCTCTCAAAGGCAGGGGCTGGGGTGGAGTTACTCTTCTCGCCCCCACCCAGCCTCTTCCTGCCACGACACCCATGGGGAGCAGGACAGTAACCCCATAGGCCAGTGGCTGCTCCTTCCACTGGGTAGGACAAGGGATTCAGTGATACTTTGGGATGGCGGCCACCATCCCACAGACAGTAGGATTTAAACTGCAGACCTCAGTGGGGGTCAAGACAACCGAGGGTTAAAGTGAAAATGGAACCCAGTGATGCAACTCTGAGCCAGATCCCAGACCACGGCCCATGACCACTTCTAGCAAAGCAAGTCTTCCTGCCCCTCCGGCCTCTCCCAGGTGGCCCCACCCTGTGCTATGGGCCCGGCAGGCCACGGGTCAGGGAGCAGAAGGAAGGGTAGTCGTGAGCTGGTGGTCCTGGCCAGGTCCAGTCCTGCCTTAGAAAAGAGAGACATAACCCACAACCCTGGGGAGGATGAGATGTTTGGATGGCATCACCGACTCAATGGACATGAATTTGGGCAAAGTCCCGGAGATACCAAAGGACAGGGTGTGCTGCAGTCCATGGGGTCGAAGAGAGTCAGACATGACTGGGTGACTGAACAACAACATGGGAAGGAAACTGGAGAAGAGGACCAGAAAAGGTGGGGACAGGTTAGGGAGCAAAAGCTCACACGGCTATCCTCTGACCACCTCTTTTCATCCAGGAAGCTCCCAGCCCAGAGTAGATGCAGCAGGACAGAGGAGGCTGCACTGAGCTGCTGGCGGGACAGGCTGCAGGGGGTGACGCCCAGGCTTTCCCTTGAGCCCTGCACACACCCGTCTCACTGCTGACACTCTCCAGCCCTTAGTGCCACTGCCCTGGACCCTCCCTCTCCCCTGCAGGAAGCCCGGCCCTCATATTTACATCACTAATGGCCAGCACAGGTGTCCCTTCTGCTTAGTCCCCTTCTAGTCCAGGCACATTAAAAACCAGGCACCAGTCACTTCTCTCACCCTCTGACAGAAGGGTCCCAACAGCAGGGTCTGTGCCCCCATCCCTGCCCCTTTGCAGTGGGAAAGAGGGCGTGTGTGCGCCTCCGTCTATCAGGGCCAGGGACCCTGCGCCATCCTCACAGCACTGTGGGAAAAGTTGGGGGCCATTTTTCAGTGAAGCTGAGGTTCAGAAAGACTTTGTCTCTTGTCCAAGTTACACAGCACTTGCAGGAGCTGGGACCCCATCTGCAGTCTCCTGGGTGTCTTGAGCAAGTCACCCGCCCTCTCTGAATCTCACTACCACCCCCGCCTCCCTCTGTATGCTCCTGTCACAGTGCTATGGGTGGGACAGAAGGGACCGGGACCGGGACCGGGAAAGACCCTTAGGGGAGCTCCGCAGCTCTCGGCAGGGACCCCGCCGACTCCGTGGAGCCCAGCTCCGGGCTCCTCCCCAGGCGAGTGGGCGGGATCCGCTCCGCTCCCGGCGCCTCCTCTGCAGGCAGGTGCCAGCGCCAACCTGCCTGCTATGGGGAACAAGAACGGCCACATTGCGGGGAGCGGGGACCCAGATGCCCACCCTAAGGGGTCGAGGAGACTGGGATGCTCCCGCAGCGGGGCGCGGGGGCCGGGACATCTACCTGGAGGGACATGCTCCCCGTCCCCCGGATACCTGCACTCACCAAGGGCTCCAAGGTACAGCAAGGCGGGGACGAAGAGCTTCATGTCTGGGGTCCTGGGGCGACTCCGGAACGAAGGCTCTGCCACCTGCGCTCGCTCGGCCTCCCTTTATCCAGTGCTCGGTGACCTCACGAGGTTTGCCCCGCCCTGTGGTCCTATAAGCGCCCCAGGCCTCCTCCCCCCTGCAGAGGTCTGCTGGTTCCTAGAGGGGAAGAACCCGGGGCGGGGACAGAGGGAGCGGGAAAGGTGCCCATCGGGGCTCGGGCACACCGGAGACAAGACCCACTCCACAGCCACCTCTCAAGTCCCCCAGTGCTGCCTGGTTGGGGGATACTCTTTCTTTCCCACTTGTCCGCAGCCCCTCAGGAGTGGCAGTCCCTGAGTTTTGCCCTGGCTCTGGTCTCAGTGCCTCCTAGAGAGCGGGACCCAGAGCAGGGGTCCTAAGGTGAATCTTTGTAGGTCATCTTGACTGTCCAGATGGTATCTAAAGTGCTTGGGAACCCCTTAGGGCAGACGGAGGCCCCTCTCTCTGCACGCAGCAGCCAGCCTGGAGTTTTGAAAGAGGGTCTGCTGCCTGGCCCAGCGTCCGAGGCAGCCTGGTCCAGCTGGCAGAGGCAATATGCTGCCCAGAGTCTGACCCAGGCTGCCCCTGGGGCCCTCCTGAGGCCGCAATACCGCTCCCAGAAAACAGAACCAGAGGCTTCAGTGCCCAAAGGCTCTCTCCAGGTCCCCTCATTTGCCAATGAAAAGGATATCCTACCACTTGTTTTCTTATAAGGTGGGAGATAGGAACCTCATTTTAATAAATGTCCTATTTTGTCCTCAGTACACAGGCTGATCCTGTTTCGGGCAGCTGGTTTTCAATTCTAAAGCTAGAATTCTGCTCTGCATCCTTGAGATACACTCCCTGGAAGCACAGCGGCTCCCACGCAGGGGTCTCCAGCACAGCCCTGCTTATCATTCACCGATTGGGAGCAAACTAAATGTCCATCGAGGGCTGGGGGCAGGACCTCCCTGGCGCTTTCAGTGCAGCGAGCGCAGGTTCAAACCCGTTGGGGGAACTAAGATCCCATATGCTTCGTGGTGTAGCCAGAAAGTTAAGAAAAAAAAAAAAAGGCAGGGGCCGTCACATAGAGCATGATGCTCTGGAACACACTGGGGGCCCAGAGAGAAAGGGCCGGCATGCGAGTACTGATGAGCACTTAGCTCCGGGAGATACTAAGTGAAGAAGGTACTAACAGAGAAATTCCCTCTGTGGGTTAGTCTGGACACCATGTCAGTCTGAAATCTGTCTGTCCTGAAAAGCTGGTCTTGAGTCTTTGCTTAGACTACTGAGTACAAAAAGGGTTTCCTGGAGAGGGGCAATACCTCAGGAGGCAGCCCTGTAGGGGGTGGGTATGCGGCGGGCGGCACTCGGCCATGGCAAAGCAGAGCCAGCCCAAGTCTCGGAGGCCCTCGAGGAGGCAGTGGGGCCCCCCTATCCTGGGCACGGCTCCTGCCAAGGCACAAGAGTGGGGTCTGACTAGGGATCCCACTTGCTGGGCACAGGAGTGGGGTCCAAGGTTCAGTGGGTGAATCACCAGTCGGGTTTTGGGGTGACAGATCCAGGGTCTCTCATGGTTTGGAAACACAGTGTTACAACATCAAAAGTTGCTTTCATCAATAACTGCAATAAGCCATTACAAAAATAATGAAGTAACACAAAATTGGCTAATTCTCAGGAGTGCTGAAGCTTCTTTGTACCTAAATTAGCAACTTGGCTTTGCCGTTCGATGATTATAAAAGAATAAAGGCATGTTACAATCCAGGTCTGTATCTCCAAGTGCAAATTAGAAAAAGGATGGGCTGGGAGGTCAGATGCCTGCAGATTCTCTCAGGTCTGTTACTGCGCTGGCAGGAACACAGAGAACCTGGGGCCACAACTGAGAGCTGAGCTGAGGGACTGCCCTGGAGGCAAGATTGGGGTAAGCAGACTGTTTTTATGCTGTGTCTTCAAGGAATGGCCCAGAACAGCCCCCAAGGCCATCTGCAGCGGAAGCTGACAAAGGGGGTGGGTCTGCCCAGAAGACAATGTTCCACTGATCTGTTATCAACATTCATTCACTCATCCAAGCCAGAACTGGTGGGTGCCAAGAGGAACACAGAGAAGAGGAGGTCCCGTCCTGGCCCTCGGGAGCTCATGGCACACTGGGTGGGGGCGGGGGCACAGGCCACTGGGAAGAGGAAAGGCAGCATAAATAGAATGAGGGAGGGAGCCGAAGGAGAGCCACTTGACCGGTTTGCATCACCAGGGGCCCATAAGGCTTTGAAGAAGAGCATTTGACCTAGGTGCCTGAAGGAGAGGGTACGTATCTACAAAGAGAACTTCAGGTAGAGGAAACAGCCAGGTAAAGACTTGAGAACATGGATTCAGTGACCTCAAGGGATGCCAAAAGTTGCCCTAGGCTTTCCGACCTGGAACACGTTGAAGGAGGATTCACAAAGTCATGTCCTCCATCCTGAGCTCCACGTCAGGTGTCTATCTGCCCCTTGCTGCGTGTCCTGCGGGCACTACAGTCAATGCATCAAAGATAGATCTCCTCTGCTCCCTCAAGCCCCACACTTCCCCTCATACCTCCTACCACTTCCCGCCAAACCCACCTAATGAAGAGCCTTGGAGTCATCCTCAAATCCTCTTGTCAACGAGCCCTATATGTGTACCGGGCACTCAATGATTAACATTGGTTGAATGGATGAGTGAATAAGTGAGGAGGGACAGGAGGGCGGCAAAAGATCCTGCTTGTAACGTGTCAAATGTGAAAGACAGTGAGGGCCAGGGCTGGCTATGGCAGTCAGCCCAGAGCCCTTGTGCCTGGAGTCATCAGTTTACCCATTAACTCAACATCCATCCATGGGGGCACCTCTGATGTGCCAAGAGCTGGGCCGGATCTCAAAGAGTTTGCAGGGAAGTAGGATGCAGGTTTCCAGATGCTGAGACAGTGGCAGAGCGTAAATATCAGGACCATAAAGAAGGTGGCTGTGGTACAAACCCCTGTGTTACGGCAGGAGCTGGTGTTTAACAGGGCTTTCCAGGGGGGGCGAGTGGTATAGAATCCACCTGCCAATGCAGGAGACACAAGAGACGCGGCCTGTGAGGGAAGCTCTTCCCCCAGGATCCACCCTCTCTCCACCCCTGAAATTCACACAGCGACCCTCTGCCGTCCAAGCTAAGCCCTCCCTACAGATGGGCAGTAAACCCCATGCCCTGCCCTCTCTAGAGTCCTCCAGCTTCAACCCCCAAGAGAAGTACTGGAAAGAAATGAGGGATCGGAGCAGAACCGGCTTCACATGGAACATAGAAAAACAGGAGTTCCCAGCACATCCACTCAATGGGGGCTCCAGCCTGACTGACAAAAGACCCAGGCCTTGCTTCCTGCCGCTGCTAGTGAGGTCACTGGCTTGGTACACAGCCACGAGTTAAATATTGAGGGCTGCCGTGACGCGTTCCAAACCACTACCACTGGTAGCTTGGAATCAGTCAAGGTGGGAATATTTATACCGTGGAAATTAGTGAATTCTAGATGTCAGGTCATTTTTCCCTCCAAGAGAGCCAGTTGACAGCACACCTCTGCCTGTGCTTGTCATTATTTGGAGGAACGCAGGGCCCATGGTTGTGAAGGTTGTGTGGGGGGCAGTGTCATCCTAGCAGGGAGAAGATAACAGTCCTTAGCAGTTAGCTGGCACTTGCTCCTCCAAACAGCGCTGTCACTTTGTCTCCTGTGACTAACAGAAACTCTCTGAGTTAAGAGAGTCACTGTTCCTGCTCTAAAATGAGGGAAACTGAGGGTCACCTGTGGTCATGCAGTGAGTCAAAGGCGGAGACCACATTGCTAACCCCGTGTCTCCCATTAGGCCCACAGCTGGGCACGCTTTCTACCACCCAGCCAGAACTTTCTGAGAGCTCTGGATATGAGACCAGGGCCCAGGGATGGCCTCTGCCCTCTATCTCAGTAGTGTATTGGACCCTCCTGTGGACCATGAGTTTGGGTAAGATCCAGGAGTTGGTGATGGACAGGGGAGCCTGGTGTGCTACAGTCCATGAGGTTGCAAAGAGTTGGACACAACTGACTGACTGAACTGAACTGTGGACCAGGCACTGTCAGCCCCTTCACACATCAGCTGAGCTTCATGGAAGCACCATGACTGCCTCACTGGTCTGCCTTCCAGACGTGGGGACTCTGGCAAAGTAGCTAGTTCGTCCACCATCCAGCTAGAAATCCGTCACCGATCCCCGAGCCCTGCCCCATGACCTCTTAATGGTTTGATTGTTCCTGTGCTGACCACCTTGAAGAGAGAGCAGAAAGTAAGCAAGAATGAGCAAGAGATGGATGAAGAGCTCCCTGCTTTCCGGCCAGTGCGATGACTGAAATTTCAGATTAAGGCCTTCGCGCTGGGCCCTTGCACAGAGCCCAAGGTGCCTGGGAGCCTTCGGATGTGCCTGTCAGGGCTGGGGTGTCATCAGGAGGGAGAGGGAGCTCAGAAGAGCAGTGGGCAGGAAAATCGGCCTCTGTTAACTAATGCGTCGTGTTGCCAATTGTTGCCCAATTTACAAAGAACCCACAGAGACAAAGAGTTTCTATTTTCGTGGGCAGACCTCTTCCTCCTCCTCCCTGCCCCTCGTCATAATCAGGACCCTCGGCCGGCATGGACCCTCTCCTCTCAGGACCAAGCCCTCCCGGGGCGGGCACCCAGCAGACCTGCTGAACAACAGTCTCCCCAGCAGTCAAAGGGGCAGTGGAATCACCCCAGGTTTACCCAGCCGCAAGGTTCCGATTTTGGCACCCCACTCCCAGGCAGCAAGTGGATTCCATGAGCGCCTACCTGTGGGTCCACTGAGGTGTGAATGTGCAGCATGCCAGGCCCAGGGAGAATCTTCCAGGAAGGCGCCAGTCAAGGGCAGCCTGGAAGACAGTGGGGGCTGGCCCCTGGCCAGCCATGCAAATTTCTTCCCAGAAGGAATGAGCCCCTTGCCCAGGGAAACCCCCGAGCAGGAAGCACCTAAGCCCTGGGGGCCCTTCTGCTGCCCCTCCCCAGGGCCGCATTCAGGCAGGGAGGGGGCCTGCTCTGTGGCCTCCAGCATCTCAGCTCAGCTGGCCAGAGGCCTCTGTGTCTGCTGCCTGCACCCCATGGAGAGAGGTTAGGATGGCCTTCACCGAGAAGGAGCTGGAGACGCACACTCAGAGGAGTGAGGAACCACTCTGGTCCTCCATCCCCAGCTCCTCCAGGCTGGCAGTGCCCAGCACCCAGACCACTGTTTCATGAGGGCTTCCCTTCCTCATCCCTCTGTTCATTTCTTCCCTGGACAGCCTGGCATGCTGGAGGGCACGGGGAGATGCGGTTAGAAACTCAAGAGGTGGGCTTGGACATGGAGTTCCCTCTTGCTCCAGCCTAAACTGCCCCCTGGTCCTGGGCCATCTCTCAACCCACCTAAGCCTCAGTTTCCCCAGGTTTAAAAAAAAAAAGGGGGGACACAGAAGGGCTCCTGAAGTGGGCAGGGTTCAGACCTGGTGTTTGAGATGTTTACACAGGCTCAGTACAGGCGAGCTATTGTCCATATTCACAGCCACTCAGGAGCCCTGGCCGTGTGGGGCTTGGCTAAGCAGAGGGGAAGCAGAAATGGCCTCCAAGGGCACTGGGTTCAGCAGGAGGGGCTGTGTGTGCCAAGAGGTGCACACACACAGGTGTCGCAGGGAGCCTTGACAGAATGGGAGCAGCCTGCCTAGGGGGCCCCCAGGTGCCCCATTTTCTAGAGTGTTCAGTCCTACCCTGCCCTACTCTCTGGCCCCTTCTCCGGGTCTCTGTCTCTAACCCCTGCCTCCTCTCCTCCCCCTCTCACTTTCTGTCTCTCTCTCCTTGGCTTCTTTCTCCACGTCTAGCTGTGTCTCTCACTCCTTCCCTCCTGAAACACGCGTCCGCATTTGTCCCGGATGCCCTGCTGCCTGGATCCTGCTGCGACTCTGCCCGAGCTTCCCTCTACCCCAGTCATCGCAATTGCTAACTCATCTCTGGCACCCCCGCCCCACCTCCCCGATGCTGAGATCTGGGGGAAAGGGTCTGTGGCTGCAACCAGAAGTAGAACTAGCACAGACCCGGGGCCCTTCAGGAGCTGCTTGCTGGAGAGCTGCGGCATTTATCCTACAGGCGCGTCTTACTCCAGAAACGACACTCTCCCAAGGTGGCTCCGCAGGCACCAGCCCAGGGGTCCCTCTGGGCATCCTGTCAGTCATCCTTAACTTCCTGTGTGTTCACACTGAGCAGGCGCAGATGGGAGGGGCAGGGGCAGCAAGATGCCTCCTCTTTGTCACCCACCAAGACTGATCTTGACCCTGAGCAAAATCTTCTTCATCGAGAGTTAATTTCCAAAAAAAAATGCATTTGAGAAAAGACTCTTAAAGTTCAGCCACCTGTTAGGCCCTCTTGAAAAGAGAGTTGACCCCCTGGAGCTATGGTGTTTGTGGGGGATTTGGAGGAATCTGAGGGGAGGGGACCGGGGGCCAGGAGAGCAAGGGCTCTGAAGCAATAGGGGTGTTGCCCATGGTGGCCCTGTTTGGAGAGGACACTCAGCGATCAAAGGGCCTCTCTGCTTGTCTTTCTTGCCCCTTCTCTATACACTTCCCTTCCCCATGGTCTTCTCTTCACTCCATTCTGGCAGGACTGGGGTCAGGTTCTCCATCTCGCAGGGTTAAAATACTTGTGTGTCTTTTGATTCCCCTTCTCCTTCACCCATGATGTGCGATCTAGGGCTCAGCTGCACCCGGGCTTTCTTCATTCTGCCTTTGTGCCCACACATTCCTTTCTATCTCATGGTCACAGGATGGCCCTGGGCTCCTGACCTCTTTCCTGCCTCTTGACTTCCCACTGTAGTCTCTCCCGGAAGTAATCAATCTTTCAGAAGCACAGAGCTATCAGCGGTCCCAAGGCAACTCCGCTTGATCCCGTTTCCTGTCCCTGAACTCTGTCCCTGAAGAATCTCATCCTTCTTCCCCCTTGGGAGGTGCTGAAAGCTCCCAGAACCGTACTGTCCACCCAGATCTCATCTCAGCCGTGACCCAGACAACTCTGTCTGAAGTCCCGCCAGAACCCCAGAGCAGCATACCCAGCTTCTGTGCTGGACCATGATGGAGTAGACACATCTCTCCCTATCCTGCCTCCAACCCCCACTAATACATACAGCTTAAACCCTGGAGATGACAGAAATGGTGGCTTAAAAGGCACAAGTGAATCATCTCATAGTTGTAAAAGCAGAGGCTGAAGCCAGACTCGAGGCTACAGAACACTTGGCTGTGCTCCTCCTGGAGGCCCCAGGGAGCCTGTTTCCTGGCTTTTCCCAGCTTCTAGAGGCTGACTTTACTCTGTGCACCTTGGCCGGGCCTTACTCCCCCTTCTGTTTCCATCATTGTAGCCCAGTCTCTCACCCTGACTCTCCTGCCTCTGTCTTATAAAAACCCTTGTGATGACATTGGGCTCACTAGAGTAAAAAACATCTTAAGATCTATAATTTAATCATATCTTCGAAGTCACGTAAGGTAACATATTTACAGGTTTCCAAGAATCAGAATGTGTACATCTTTGGGGTTCATACTCAACCTATCAGACCTGTATATAATGATAAACTGTATGCATGAGATAATACCTAGAGCAACCACTAGGTAAATGATACAAAGAGATATACTCCAAAACACTACGGATAAATCAGGATGGAATTCTAAAAAATGTTTAGACAACCTACGAGATATAGGGTGAAAGAAAACAGTGAAAATGTCAAAACAGGGAAAACAAACAAAAAGCAAAAATAAAACGACATGCTTAACTCTAATGATTTAATAATTACATCAAATATAAATAGTTTAACTATCCCAATTAAGAGGCTTCCCTGGTGGCCCAGACGGTAAGAATCTGCCCTCAATGCAGGAGACCAGGGTTCGATCCCTGGGTTAGGAAGATCTCCTGGAGAAGGAAATGGCAACCCACTCCAGTATTCTTGCCTGGGAAATCCCATGGACAGAGGAGCCTGGTGGGCTACAGTCCACTGGGTCGCAAAGAGCTGAACACAACTGAGCAACTAACACACACACATCCCAATTAAAAGACTGAGAGTGGAAGAGTGCTTTAAAAAAAATAATTTTGCATTGACTGCTTACAAGAAACTCACTAAACTATATACCAACATAGCTAAGTTGAAAGTAAAAGCATGGAAAAAATATATACCATGTAAACAGTAACAACAACAAAAAAAAGAAATTGAGCATAGCTATATTAATATCAGATAACGTCAAATCAGAGCAAAGAACATTATTACAGGCAGCAAGAAATATTACATAATGACGAGTCTACATATCAAGACATCACAACAATCCTAAATGTGTATGCACCAAAAAACAGAGCTCTAGAAATGAAAAGAGAGGGACTCCCCTCATGGTCCACTGGCTAAGACTCTGCACTCCCAATGCAGGGGGCCCAGGTTTGATCCTTGGTCAGGGAACTAGATCCCACATGCTTCAACTAAAGATCCTGCATGTTGCAACAAAAACCCGGCACAGACAAATAAATAAATATATTTTAAAAAGAAATGAAAAGAGAAACAGATAAATTTATAATTATAGTCAGAAGCATCAAACTCCTCTTTCAACAACTGATAGAACAAGCAGACAGCAAATCGGCAATGTGTAAGGACCAACACAACAGCACCATCCACCAAGATCTAATCAACATTTGTGGAAGACTGCCCAACAGCAGAATACACATTCTCCTCAAGTACCCACAGAGCATTTACCAAGACAGACTACATCCTGAAGCCCAAACCAAACCTCAACCCATTTAAAAGAATTTAAACACATTTTCTAAAATGTGTTTGATCACAACTAAATCAAACTAGAAATCAAGAACAAAGAGATAGGAACACCTTCAAACACTCAGAAAACAAGCAACATACTTCTAAATAATCAACTGGTCAAAGAGTCAAAAATGGGGAGCTTGAGTTCCTCCCAAACGACAATGAAGTCATGACTCTAAATAAGAACCCAGTTAGTTTTAGAGCAAGCAGCCAAGCCAAATTTTTGAGTAACACAGGTAAACACACACACAGAAAGAGAACCCATTATTCCTTGGGGACCCCCCCCATGAAATGAGATCACTTTCTCTGGCTCCCACTTCCCCCATGTCTCTCCCTTCCCCTCTCATACTGTCCTGCAAAGGGCTACCTTTGAATCACACGGCTCTTTTGCTCTGGCTACAGTCAACTAACTTAAACTGTGGATCACTTATTCAAGTTGGCCGAGTACGCCTTCCTTTAAACTTAAAAAAAATAAAATCTCTCTCATACAGAAAAGTGTAAAAACAAAAATGTACAGCTCAATAAATTACCCCAAAAAGAACATGTATGTAACCATCACTTAGGTCTAAAAAGAAAACACTGCCAGCATTCAGAAGCCCCCCTTATACCCCCACTCAAACCAACACCCTCTCTCTTACCCCCAAAGTTAAAACTATTATCCTAATTTTTAACACTATAGTTTACTTTTGCCTATGTTTGAACTTTGTCTAAATTGAATCACACAGTATATATTCTTTCGTTTCTGATTCCTTTCAGTCAACATTTATGTTAGTTGAGATCATCCTTTTTTTTTTAACTCTCTGATTCTTATTTCATTTCCTGATAATTGCTAGTATTACCATCTATTTTTTAACATTATCCTTGTATCTGGCAACCTCATTGAATTCACTTATTAATTCTCAGGCCCCTCCTAGCAGCTTCTGTGGCTCATCTTGGCACTTCCTAATCTGTCTCCTAGCCAGCTGTCTCCTGACTCTCAGGCCCTACCTCTGTTCCACATCTTCTCTCTGCTGCCTCCAGAGTTCTCTGGGCTACCAGGAAGCTTCCCAGAGTCCATGTGGCCACTTGGCCACTTCCCCAGGAGCAGAGGGTCACTATGTTGGGGACTAAGGACAGATGATGTGCTTTGCACGGGCCATGGAGAGTACCAGGGACTGAGAGTGAGTCTAGGGCCAGCTAGATCTGAACCGTCCTTCCCTGGTCGTCCAGGAAGGGGGACCTTGATGAGAAAGCAGCAGCGGGATGCCACACGGATGCCAGAGGCCAAGATGAGGGCTTAAAGGTGGCAGATGACTTGTAGAGTGAAGAACTGGAGCAAAGCCTGGGGACCTGCTACATGAAGCAGAACTTGATGGCTATTTGGAAATGGAGGAAAGAGTCGGGGAAGTGAGCAATTTTCAGGATATTTGGAAATATTCTGGCTTGAGGTTGCTCCTATGAAATAACCTGGACAAAAAAAAAAAAAAAAAAAAAAACAGACATTCTCAGAGCTGAATGTTTCCTTTCATGCTATTTTACAAACGGGGTCTCTAACCCCAGAGCCCTGGACCTGCCCTGGTAGGGCTAGGTAGAATCTGGCTTCCTGACTCCTTGCACTAAGCAAAGAGGGGAGTCTCCTTCAGTTGAGGGAGCATTTATTGTGGTCTGGGCGCTTGTCAAGGGCTGGGGTCATAAAATCAACCAGACTGGTCCCAGCCCCCGAAGACAACAGAGAAGTGAGTGAGCAGGCAGTTATCATCAGTAATCAGGGAGAGAGATGAGACAGCTTCATCTGGGTGCAGCAGCAGGGAAGCGGCAAGACAAGCTGAACTCTAGGCGTGATTTACAGGTGGACATGATGGGATTTGCTTACATCTTCAGGGGATACGGAGTGTGCAGATCAGGAGTGGAAGACAACACCACCAAGGTGCCTGGCCTGAGCAGCGAAAGGACTAACTTGCATCAGCTGAATGGGGAAGACCATGGATGGGACAGACTGGGAGTAGGTGGACCAGAAGTTCCATCCTGGGCACCATCATACTGACAGACCCCTGGACCTCCAGGTGGACTGAGAGAGAGGAAGCTCCCTGACTTGCAACTGCCCAGAGCACGCTGATCTTACAAGGGCCAAAGGCAGAGGGGTCTGGAGCTTTATTTAAAACTATTTTTTGGACCATGGATCCATTTTCTCCCAGATAATGCTGATGCCTAATTACTCAAAACAGTGTCCAGCTCCAGGGGCTCAGGAAACACTGTATCATGTTGATGGCTCATTCTTACATGTTGGGAGTCTGGGACAACTTCCCTAAGGGCCCCTTTGAGCTCCCCCAGACCGTTCTGCCCCTGCCCTACCCTCGCCTGCAACAGTGGAGTGCAGACTGTCTCCCATTCAAGGGTTTGGCTCATCCACGCTGCTCCGTGCATGTGGGTTCCTTCCTTGCACAGGAACTTGGGGCGGCGGGGGCGGGGGGGGGTTCAAGTGTTTCTCCACATGGTCCACACCTAGCACAGAGCCTGCCTCTGGGAGATTCAGGACTAACCCTGCTTTGTAATGGCTGTTGACCACATCATGGCCTCTCCCAGAGTGAGACAGAAGGAAATGTCCACCCTGGCCGCAGGGAGAACAATGGGAACATTCACAAGCCCCTGAAGGGTTTCTGTGCCTTTCTGAACAAGGTTTACTCATCATTTACAGGCTGCTCTGTGTTGCCCACAGACTTCAAGGCACTAAAGGATTTATTGAGATCAGATCTTGGCAGTGATCCATAAGATGTGAGAATTAAACCAATGCATTAAACTCAAGAAGCCTTGAGGAGGAGAGCACGGCTTCCTCACCCAGGGCTTCTGCCCCAGGGACAGCCTAGCTGAGGCTTCCTCTCAGGTGGGCCAGGCGGCCGATGCACACAGCACAGGAGCCCCAGACAGTGGGGCCACCACTACCAGGGGAGCCGCTCCCTGCTCTGTGCCCTCTGCCACTGTCTGTGGGAAGATGCTCCAGCCGGACTCTGCCCTGCAGTGCTCACGGGCTGCCACTGCCCTGACGCCTACAGCCTCCCTTCCCCACTCAGGTTCTCAGGGCCAACCCAGAAGAGTGGGAGGAGGTGGGAGGTGGGGGGCAGGTTCAAGAGAGACGTGTATACCTACGACTGGTTCATGTTGCTGTATAGCAGAAACCAACACAATCCTGTAAAGCCATTACCCTCCAATTAAAAATAAACAAATGTTAAATGGGGGAATTATAACTAAAAAAAAAAATTAAAATTAAATAAAAAATTCTCAGGGCTAGCCAAGTGCAGCCCCCTCCAGGAAGCCAAGCAGCTGCCCCTGTGTCACCTCTTCTTTCCTGTGGCCCACTGCCCTCTCCGGACCCCACATCAGTAAGTGGCCCTATGGAAGTACCTTTGCTTATGGAATCTATTGTGGGTAATTCACAACCAGTCTGGGTCAGCTAGTTTGCTCAGTGATGGGCTTAGTTTCTACGAAACCGCTGGTCCTGAGATATGACTACAAAGTACAACTGAATTTTGTTTAAAACCACACCAACGAACATATAAACAGGTACAACCCCCCTTGGAGACCCACTGGGCAGTATGAGTTGAAGCACAGTACACCCCATGACCAGAGCAGGGCTACAAAGTACTTACTAACTGGCTCTGGGAGTGTAGTTCCATCATGACTATTGTTTGATACATTTCTTTTACATTAAAGAGCAAGATGAAAAAGAAACAACTAGACGCATGACAAAACTTCAATTATTTGTCAATGATATGAGCAACATCTTTCCTGACTCAGATATATAAGCATTTTACAGTGCTGGAAAAATATTTTCTCAATTTTTTGTGCTATTTACAACGTTATAACTATAGAGATGGCACATGCATTAGTTTAATCTGCATTATGGGGCTTTTCTCTGCCACTTCCTTAAGTCTAATTCTGGACCATCACTAAAAAGCAACTGTCTATTAAGCCCTGATTTGTAGCATTTGCCAATTACCAAGGTGACTGACTTCATATTGTCAATGTGGATGGCCATCACTGACTGAATTTGAAACAATCACAACATTGTTTGTTAATTGGCTATACTCCAAGACGAAATAAAAAGGTTAAAAAAAGAAAACCAACTCCCTCTCTCAAATGGCAACCTTCGATGGTGGCTGAAGAGAGAAGGCAGAGAGGAGAATTGGCTAAGTCATTTGAGTTGTGTCCAACTCTTTGCGACCCCATGGGCTGTAGCTCACAGTCTCCTCTGTCCATGGGATCCTCCAGGCAAGAATACCGGAGTGGGTAGTCATTTCCTACTCCAGGGGATCTTCCTGACCCAGGGACCAAACCCACGTCTCCTGTGTCTTCTGCATTGCAGGCAGATTCTTTACCATCTGGGCCACCAGGAAAGCCCAGGGGAGAGGAAGGGAAAGGCTATTTGTAAATGGACAAAAGTTGTGGTTACTCGAGTCGTAGTGGGATGGTGTTGATCTGGGCACAGGTTCTAGAGAAGGAGTGAAGGGAGAGGAGGATGCGGGAGATGGAGGGAAACAGAAACAAGCATGCTTGGCAGGGCCGGGCGCTGTTCTGGACCCTTCGTGTGCACAGCTCGGATCCTCAGCCATTCTTGCGAGGTGGGCCTCCCCATCATTCTGCCCATCTCACAGATGAGGACACTGAGGCCTGGGAGCAAGGTGACGTGAAAGCCCCTCTAGGCTGCCTCAGATCCCAGGGGCTGTGTGCTCTCCTCACCCCACACTACCCCCACCCCCCTGCTCCCCTAGGAAACTCTGTGTCCTTGCTGGGAAGGCAGTGCCAAGAAGGGCCGGAATGTCCTGGCAGTGTCCACCTTCCTCCCACACTGGCACTGAGCCTCCACACTCTGGAGGCCCCAGCACACTGCTGTTGATCACAATGAGCTGTGAACACCATTTGAAGCAGGGATATCAAAGGGGTCCACGGGAGGAATAAGGAAACGACTGAAACATCGAGCCGAATGTCCCCAGCAAGGGCTGATACCTAGAGCTTCGCAGTCTGTCTCCCCTCTCGCCCCGACCCTGCCCACCTGAGAGTCCAGCGGAGCAAGAACCTACCACCCTGGGGCAGAGAAGCCAACTGTTCCATGCCCTCGGGGGCTGCTGAGCGAGCTCCCAACTGGAAAGAGTCTCCATGACCCCCGGGCCTGGCCCAAGGCCATGCTTTCTCCCTGGCCAGACCTCTGCTCTCCCAAGCCCCTGCCTGACCTCAGTCCTGTGCTCAGCTGGAACAGGGATCCAGGAAGCTGGGAGCAGAGAGTTTAGGGGTGCAGGCTGGCTGAGTCAGAGGCAGGCAGCCTGGAGAGTAACGACAAAATTTGCTGGCTGGGCTCCAGGCTTCATTCCCCTGGGTTCTGACCGTGCTCTGGGCCCACCCAGACCAGCCATGAGGATCTGCAAGACACTGTCCACTGGGGAGGGAAGCAGAGCTCTCTAAGCTAGCGTGAGCAGGAATGGGGTGCAGGGCAAAGAAGGAGAACTGGTGCGAAGCTGGGAGCCGTGCCACACAGACCGACCCCACAGCTCCTGTCCTTCCTGCTGCTGGCAGTGAGGGACCACCATGGGCTTAATGTCCATCACTAAGGGGCGCTGAGGTCAGGGCTGAGCCTGGTGGGGGTGGGGTGCGGCTCTGAGGACTCACATGGCTCCTAAGGTGAGGAGGGGGCAACCTCAGAGGAGAGGACTACAGGAGGTACCTGTCCCTAGGAAGCCAGCGAGCCACAGCCTCCCAGCATCCAGCCTCTTTACAAAACCCACTCGGGCTGACTGGTGCCTTTGCTCCCACGGGTGTTGGCGGTCACACTTGTAAAGTGGTTCTTCCTACATCGTCTTCCTCAAAGTTTTGGGTCAGGGTACCCTGCTGTGATGCTGGCGACTTTCAGAGTGTTAGCTGTTGCTCACACTGGCTGGTTGGAAACCAAGGCATCCTGGGCTCCAGGGAGGTGGGGATGGGGGGTAGGGGGCTAAGGCAGGGGACTGAGTTGAAGCTGGGAGGACAGCACACCAGAGCTGCTGCTCTCCAGGTAAAGGTCTTAGAAGAGAAACTGCCCTGCTGAAGCTTCCTTGGAATCCTGTAAGGCTTGTCACAGCCAGGGAAGAGGAAGGACAAGGGGAGAAGGCCAGCCTGTCCTGTAGAAGTGAGAGGGGAGGAGGGAGCACAGATGTCTGGGTTCTGTGAAGAGAGGATGCCGCTTTGCTTCAGGGAGCAGCTGCGCTCCACCTGGGGCTGGCTGCTCGGCAGGAAAAGCCCACCCCCTGGAAGCCACACAGACAGACGCCTCACCCCCACCCTCAGGCTGGGCAGGAACAAGGAAGCAGCCTGGTTTCCTGCTTCCTCACCCATAGCAGGGCCTTTTTAGGCTGGGGGGAGTCCAGCCCAAGGGAGAAATAATGTCACGGTTGGGAAGGGATGATCTCAGATGGGCCAGTCACCTGGAACCTGGGGGGTCACCCAAACCAGCCACAAGGCAAATGGCAGCCTTCAGCTTCCAACAGTGCACTGGGCTATAGGAGAAGCGTTTTCAATTCACCTCTCTGGACCTCAGTTTTCTCATCTCTAAAATGGGAGTAATAACCTCTCAGGGCTGTAGAGAGGATTCGATATTAAAAAAAAAAAAAAAACTTGGCACAGTGTCTGGCCCATTCGAGAAATGTTAGCCCCAGCTTTGGCCAGCTGGGATCTGTTTCAAGTTGGTTCCCACATCCTTTTGGCATGCCCCCATCCTTTTGTTTTTTTGAGAACTTCCTTATTTTCTGGCACCACAAGATGCTACAGGCTGATCTTGAGTGTTTCCTGCCCCAAGCCTACAATCAGCTATTTTGCCAAGGAGTCTTCCTTCCTTTTACTGGACAATGAGAGTCAGAAACCAAAGTCTTAACACTGGGTGTTCTTGCTGCTGCTGGCCCGTCTCAGCAGAGTGAGGCACCAAAGGGAAAGGTAACACGTGTAAATCACGTGCACAGACGTACTCACGCTGTTTCTGTCTGTACCCAGCTGAGTGAGTACTGAGCTGCATATGATCTAAGCCGTCCTCAGGATTCACTCCAGCCTTCCTTCCTTGTGGGCAACTTCCCTCTCCTGTGGTACAACCAACCTTCTATCATCCATCTGCTTCTCTGTTCTATCGCAGCACACCTGTGAGGCAATTTTGGAATTGCAGCCCTCTAGAAAACACATTTACCAATTACAATTAGAGTACGCTCACTTCAACTCCTTTCCTCTTTAGCCTTATCATTTCCAGGCAAAACACTGTTTGCTAAAGTGATTCAGATCAGCCGCTTCAGTGGGGTCCTGTCACCCATTTGTATCCAGTTGTGTCAGTCACTAGCTTACTGCCTCCCAGCTCAGAACGCACCCTTGGGGTCAGCGCGTGCTCTGAGCTGGAATTCCTTCAGAGGGAGAGCTGGAAGAACACAGCAAGGGAAAGGTGTCCCGCCTTTTCTAGCGCTGGCGGGGGGGAGGGCAGGGTGGGCCTGAGCGCAGGCAGTCTGGACTGTCCATTTGTAGCCTGGGTCTGGTGATGATCTTTTCCAGAGGCCTCTCCACACAGACCCGGGAGTCCCACGCAGCCTGTGTGGCCTGCTCTGCGCTGGCACCCAGACTTCCTCTCCAAACCCAGGGTCACACACGGAGCTGCAGCCGCAGGGCAAGGCTCCACACGGTTCAGGCACTCAGAAGGCCTCCTGGCCCCGTGGCCCCTGGTGACCATCTCTGCTCGCCCTGGACTGACCACACCTTCTCCAGGGAGACCCAGACCCCTTGCAAGTTTGTCCTCTTCAGCATTCTCCCTCAAGCCTATAATACTATGTAGTTTCCTTATACCTTAGAATTATACTTATATTATTATTTGTTTATTAACTCTTCTGCTGCCCTAGGGGGACTCCCTGGGGGAGAGACAGTTAGCCTTGGCTCCAGAGGAACAAGTCCTTATTTAATAAAGCTGCCCCATCACGGCCCCTTGGGACCAAGGCCAGTGAGATGAGAAATGCAGACTCAGGCTGGTGGCCGTGCCCCTGGGCTGGTGGCTGAACGATTCCAAGTGCTGGTGAGGAATAGAGCAATTGAAACACGATAAACTTAAAATAAAACAAAACTGGTGTGTCTACCCAACTGGTGGGCTGCACCCCACAGGCCTGCAAGGCCTGTACTTGCCTCACCTCAATACCAAAGAAAGAGCCTGGAGTTGGGAACAGAGACACCAGCAGTTTAATGGATGGGGGGGCTTACCTTTCTGAAGCAAGATCCGGGAGCAACACCCCACCATGTGTGGCGGAAGGTGGGCAGAACGCGGTGACAATCTTTGCTCCCAGGGGGACGATTGATTGTCAAGTGGGCTCATTAATTATCAAGGAAACCAATGGCAAGGCACACCCCTCACCACCCCTTGATAAGAACAATCAGCAGCTGGAGTGGAGACAACAGTGTGGGAAGTTCAGTCACGTAAGCAGGGTACAGGTGAAGCAGGTGCTCGTCGGAGAGAGAATGTACAGAGAGCAAGGGAACACCCTGACCATACACCAACAGAAAGGCGTGAGAAAACATATCTTAAGAATATGCGTATTCCTATTATTTGTAAGAAGCAGACATTGGTGTGGACAAATGCACTGCAGTTTTCACCAAGGAGTCTTCCTTCCTTTTACTGGACAATAAGAGTCAGAAACCAAAGTCTTCTTTTGGAATATATATGAGTGAGAATCAAAAAATTATGTCAACATGGCACGACATGGATGAATCTCACATGCCTACTACTGGGGAAGAGATATGTTAAAAGATAAACTGAGGCACATTAACATTTTCAAGATTTTGAGCATATATCAGCTGGAATCAGACAGCACTAAACTGAAGGTGGCTGGGTGTGCTCCACAGTCAGGGGCTGGGAGCTTTTAGAGAGAAGACACAGAAGCTAAACAAGGAAATTATCTGATTGGCTATAGATTGTGCCGTGGCCTAATGTGGCCAAGTCTAGTTGGCTGCTTGTGGCTGGTCGTTGTGAAGTTTCATTTTCCCGGATTCCAGTGTGTTATTTCTGGCTGAGGTTTCAGTTTGCTTTCTAAGGCTACCAGGGACCTCATTCTAATGGACTCCTTGTTTAATTTTTTTAACACAGAGGGCTATTTTAGACGTTTTAACAATAACATTTAAAAAAATATAACAGGGGACTTCCCTGGTGGTCCAGAGGCTAAGACTCCATGCTCCCAGTGCAGGGGGCCTGTGTTCGCTCCCTGGTTGGGGAATTGTATCCCATATGCCACAAGTAAAAGATTACATGTGCACCACCTGAGACCTGGTTCAGCCAAATAAATAAAAAAATTATGGGTGTTTGCTTTTCCACTTTCTCTTTTTCAATGTTAACAGAATTATGGAAAAATAAAACTCAAAACACAAGCAAAGATGCTCCAAGAGAGGACAAAGGGGCTTCCCTAGTGGCTCAGACAGCAATGCAGGAGACCTGGGTTCTATCCCTGGGTCAGGAAGATCCCCTAGAGAAGGGAATGGCAACCCACTCCAGTAGTTTTGCCCGATTCGGGGGTCTCCATATTCATGGCAGAGCAGGTGGGGAACTCGATAGTCAGGTACCTCGGGTGTCAGAGGGCCCCAAGCTTCCCCGGAAGGTAGTAGGGGATGAAGCACCTCAGGGTGTGGCCATGCCCTCCCCACCACGTGGGGACCTTGTAGCCTCATCTCCGGGGCACAGGAACTGCAAGAGCTTTTGTCTCCAGTGGGTGGAAGAGTAGGCTCTGACAGCTTAGTGTCTGTGAAACACTGTCCTACAGAGGCTTGGCACAAGCAAGGAAGGGAAGAACAAGAGCAAGGATGTGGAGGTACAGGCATTCGAAGGAGGGCCCTGGATGGCCGTGTCTTACTTTGTGTCACTCCTCCCGGATTTTGAGGACAGCAGTGCAGTTGATAAGGACTTTTCAAATGTTAGAATGAGAAAGGGCAACTGAGCCTGTCTCCACCGCCAATAGGACTTTGGAGATAGAAAGGTGTGTTCCCAGCTAAAGGTGGGCAAACAGCAGAGCCAGGCTGAGACTCGCCCCTCCTGACGGAGTCTGGGGTACTCCTTTGGTAATATTTCGCTGGATGAAGCCACACATTCCGCGTCTTAAAATCCCCCATGGAGCCACGTCCTGTACTTGAAACTGAGCCAGAATCAACTGACCTTTGTCCCTGAGGCAAAGACCTGGTTCAGGAGCCCAGTCCAGTGATATAAGGAGAGAGTGGGCCTGAGCGCTTCTAGAGCAGGAAACCTCACGTCACACTCCAGACCCATCAGAGCTGGGGAGACACTGCCACACCCAGCTCACTGGGACGGCAGAGATGGATCTGGACATGAAGGTGTGGAAGCGAGTCTTCCAGGAATTAACTCGGGAGGTGAAGCCGTGGCACACATGGCAACTCACACTGGACAAAAGCCTTCTTCCTAACATTCTGAAGCCAGGGTGGGCACAATACCAGCAGTGGACCTTTGCTTGGTGAGTAGGGAGTGCGATGGTAATATTCTAGAAAATTCTTGTTCTTTTCTTACTTCATACACTCCTTACTTTTCTTCTGCTCATGCTTATAAACTGGAGATTACAGGAAGGTGCCCATCATCCAAGATGTTTTAGCTTCATTAAAATTTTTTTCCTTATTACACTGAACCCAAGAATGAAAGCAAGACTGAGCTAATGCCCAGAGAGAGAAAAAACAAGCTGTGAGTGGTGAGGATGAGAAGCAATGAGGAAAACAGAAGGGGAGGAATGGAGGCTATTGTGCTCAACCGCAAGAGAGCTGGATGAGCAAGGCTCAGGGCATGTGCTCCCTGCTTTGGGGACACCTGGGGTCCAACACAGAGTCTGCGGGGGAGAGGCCCTGTGTGCTAAGACCCCCTTAGAGAAGGGGTGGAGGGTGGTGAGGAGCTGAGCAACACATAGCAAACCCTGCCTCTCTCTACTCCAAGCTGATGGAGTCTTTTTATTTTTTTAAACTTAATTTTATCTATCTATTTATTCAGCCTGCACTGGGTCTTCACTGCTTTTGTACAGGGTTCTCACCGCAGTGGCTTCTCTTGTTGCAGAGCACAGGCTGTGGGCAGGCGGGCTTCAGCAGTTGCAGCACATGGACACGGTAGCTGTGGCGCATGGGCTTTAGATGTTGAGGCATGTGGGATCTTCCCCAACCAGGGGTTGAACCCATGACCCCTGCACTGGCAGGCAGATTCCTATCCAATGCACCGCTGCAGAAGTCTGATGAAGTCTTTTTAAAATAGGACCCTCTGAGGTCATTTGAAGTCTAGCCCTCTCTTTTCCAGTTGGGAGAGTGGAACCTCAAGGATTGGGTGTGGGGGCCTGAGACTCTGTCCCAGAACTGGGGCCGTGCTCAATCCCTTCTCCAGGAGAGGGTCCAGGCAGAGGAAGCAGAGATCTTCTCTCCTGGCGGTGCATAGTTTTCCCAGGCCAGGAGCCTCAGAGCAGAGTCTCAGCTCCCTGCTGACAGTCTGGAGGCTGGAAGTCCAAGACCAAGGTGCCAGCTGCTCTTCTGGGCCACAGGCTTCTTGTGTCCAAACGTGGCAGAAGGAGCTGAGGCACTCTGCAGGCTTGCTTCTACAGGAGCACTAACCTCATTCCCCAGGGCTCTGCCCTCACATCCTAATCACCTCCCAAAGGCTCCCCTTTCTAACCCATCACCTTGGGTGTCAGGATCCCAACATGGGTATTTGCGGGGTACACAAACATTCAGACTGCAGCTGTTGTCCACATCCACGTGTATCTACTTGTGGATTTCAGTTCAGGGTTTTGGGGGCTCTTGCATGCGTAACCTCTGATCCACTTACACCTACATGTGAGGAAGCCTTAGTTTGGGGTCAAGAGACTGGAGCTCCAGTCCTAGCTCTTGGACCTGCTGGGTCTCCGGGCGTGACACGTTTCCAGGGTGTGCCTCATCTCTAAAATGATCACACTGGACTTGGAATTTGCCCAAAGTCCTTTCCAGTTCCAAGGCTTGTGATTTGCTGTTTCCACGGCAGACACACCCATGGGTCACACTTCATCAGTGGCACAATGGAGATAGGAACCCAGTGGGGCTCAGGATTTCTTCCTCGCTAATCCACGACCCCTATCAAATCACGTCTCTGGGTGTCCTTCCCACACAGCCCACAACTTGGTCACACTGAGCCAAGTTATAGGTCTTGTCTTCTGTCTCCATAGGTTCCAGTGTTCCTTGTGCTCTCGAAACTGGGCCTCCGCCCAAGTTCAGGTCCTTTTCCACATGCACTGGAGTGAGGGGGAATCCAGGGGGCAGGTGAAGATGAGAGTCTTTGCCCAGAGATGTCAGAAGTGCTCCCAGCCTTCGTTTGAGGTTCCCGAGTTCACAGAAGAGAACATCTCAAGGATCCTGAACAACCTGGTGTTGCAAATTCTGAAGAAATGCTATAGAGAAGGAATTAAGTTCGTGAAGAGTCCTATGATCAAGGACGTTGCTCTCAAAGGGCCACATAACAGTGACAACTGCGAGGCATGTCTGCAGGGCTTTTGTGTCCAGAATGACATAGGTCTGGCCGTGCCATCCCCTAGAGCCCTGTCATTTCCCACAATAAGCTCACCCACCCTTGAGGTCACCGCTGAAATGCCTTCTAGCGTGAGCGGAAGCACCACAGGGGAAGCAGTGAAGAAAAAGACGGTATTACCCAGATCATGGTTTCCTGAGCCCACACCAGCTGAGAGCCTCCCTACTTCCTGGAGCCCAAGAAGGAACACCAGCTTCCAGTCGGAGAGAAGAGACCAGGATTCCTCCTGCGATCAGAGCTTCTATTCCCACCCAGCCCAGCATCCCAGGAGCATAGGAAAGGGTTGCTGCAGTTTCATCCTAATTTTAATTGTACTTATAATCATCATCATAACTGTAATTGTGGTAAAAGTCACTTGATCGGTGAGTTTGAAAAACTTGATTGAAAGCTTGATCGGTGAGTTTAAAAAATTAGACACACAGTCATCTACCGTATAATCCAACTGACGCAAAATATTCGGTAAATCTAGAGACAGCAAGTAGATGCCAATCAAAGGGATGCCAATCAAAGGACAGGGAAAGGGGAGATGGTGGACAACTACATAATCTGTATGGTTTTTCGGGGGGAGTGACAAAAATATTTTAGAAGTGATGGCTGCACAACACTGTGAATGCACCAAATGCCACTTCATTGTTCACTTTAAAATGGTTAAATTTAATGCAAAGCTCACCTCAATTGAGAAAAAAAAAACCAACACTGCAATTTCACTCATTCTCTACAGAACTGAGACAGGCGTTTATGGCCTATAGGAACCATTTGGAAATCTCATGAAATCCGGGGGCCCTTTCACCAGAAAATTTTGCACAGACCCTCTGCTTTCAGTCTGGGGAGGTGTTTGCTGTTCAAAGCAAACCCCTGAAAATCTGCCTGAAAATCCGGGTTCCAGGTCAGAGGTCTCCACAGAGGAGCTGACACACAGCTGAGGGGTGAGGCAGGAAGCTCTGCCAAGGCCGGCAGTTATCCTTCCAAGGTCCATTTAACTTATTCTTTGCATTTCACTATTTCTTGTCGCATGGTTTGTAATGCACGTTATTAGTAGGATGGGATAGTGATATGATAAATAAGTACACAACCATTTGGCGTGTGTGTTCAGTTTCTCATTGACAGGGTTGCACAATCAAAATCATCAAGGTCGGGGGGACCCTGAGCTGAAGGACCAAGGGTGGAAGCCTGTGCATGGATCTCAGTAAGAATCTGAAATCCAGTTGTTTGGTACAAGTGTGCTGTTCTGATGAATGAGAACCATTTTAAGACTCATTCTCACATCTTCTTTTAAATGTAGAAATAGGAATCCCCCCATTTACGTGGCTAAAATGAAAGCAAAAGTCATTACAGCAAATGCTCCTTTTCCCTTACCCTCATCCCCTTCTTCATCCATCTGCCCCCTCATCAATGTCAGTGGTTCCCACAAGCATAGGGTTGGTCTGGTCCAGCCCCAGCCTGCAGGCTGCTCCCACCAGGGCAAGCTCTACAACCATTTCACTTTGCAAAACTGAAGCTTTGTCGCCATTAAACAACTCCCCCTCTCTCCTTCCCCCTAGGCCCTGCTAACTAACATTCTTCTGTCTGTTTCTTTAAATTTGACTACTTTAGATATCTCATATATGTGGAATTATACAGTGTTTGTCTTCTTGTAACTGGTTCATTTCACTTAGCATAATACCCTCAAGGTTCACCCACGTTGTAGTATGTGACAGGATTTCACTTCCTTTGTGGGGCTGAATAATATTCTACTCTATGTATGTACCATATTTTGTTTATCCAGTCATTTGTTGATAGACACTTGGGTTGCTTCCATCTCTTGGATGTTGGAACTAGTGCTTCTGTGAACTTGGGTGCACAAATATCTCTTGAAACTCTGCTTGCAACTCTTTTGGATATATACTCAGAAGTGGAACTGCAAGATCATACAGTAATTCTATTTTAATTTTTTGAGGAACCTCCAACTGTTCCGTAACTGCACCATTTTACAATCCCAACATAAGGGTTCCAGTTTCTTCACATGCTAGCCAACATATATTTCATTTATTTTCTGTTTTTTTTTTTTAAATATGTAATCACCATACCAATGGTGTCAGGTGATATCTTATATAATTTTTGATTTGCATTTCTAGACAATGCAATTTTTCATGATGTAGGTTTACTCCTCCAAGGCAATATCAGAAATAATATTTGTAAGAACTCAGCACAGAGATAACTACTGGGAACACAACACAAATGTGTGGGTAAATTTTTCACAGACTTGAGCACAGTCTACATATCTGTATTAGACACGCTGCTGTTAGACTTAAAATGAACAGCAGGACAAGACAGAACAAACACAGGCCTAAGAAACAAGCGTGCAAGAGAAATGAGGGGGTCGCACAGCCCATCAACACCTGGGAGCTGGGCGACCAGTGAGATGGGGAAGGCATGCTGGATCACTTACACAAAAAGGGGTTCAGGGCTTCCCTGACAGCTCAGTGGTAAAGCATCCACCTGCCAGCTCAGGACACACTGGTTCCATCCGTGGTCCGGGAAGATCCAATACGCCTCAGAGCAACTAAAGCCCCTGCCCCACAACTATGGAGCCTGTGCTCTAGAGCCCAGGAGCCAGAGCTACTGCACCCACGGGCCATAGCTTCTGAAGCTTGCGTGCCCCAGAGCCCCTGCCCTACAAGAAAAGCCACCACAATGAGAAACCCGCAACTAGGGAGTAGCCCCGGCTCACTGCAACTAGAGAAAAAGCCTGAGCAGCAACAAAGACCTAGCACAGCCAAAAACAAAAAAGAACACTAAAACTTTTAAATTAAAATTGTTTTTAAAAAGGGGGTTCCTAGCGGAAGGCAAATCACTAAATTCTTAAAGTGGGGATCAGCCTTAAAGACTGTCTTCTCCACCTCTATTTTGTGCAGGTGGGGAAAATGAGAGTCCCCTGTAGTGAAGTGATTTTTCTCAGGACAGCGCAGTGCATTTGTAAAGGAGCTGGCCTTGCGCTCTTGGCTCCTTGAGTTCCAGTGTTGACTATCGGTCCCTCCAGGAGGTTACCAAATATTCAGAAAGTCACAAGAATGCACGTGCTCTCAGTGAGAACCAGATCTATTTTGGACCAATTCATCACCAGTACCTGAGTTACAGGAGCTACCTGGGGTTGACCAGTTACAAGTGAAAAGAGATTGTGGTGCAGCAGCTGATTAGTAAAGACTGAAATCTTAACCCCAGACAGTGTCCCTGCTTCCCCCAAAGCCACTCCTCTACCAGAGCAGGCTCAGCCTCTGTCCCCCGGGTGAGTTTCACAGTCAAGGCAAGTTCATCTATGTAACCTCGTGTCTTCTTTGGTCCCAGGACCAGAGTTTTGCTGCTTTCTTTCCTAAGAATTATGGGTAGTGCTAAGGCCTACTCAACTGTCATTGGCTTTTCCTGTAATTTATATTACACTGCAATAATGACAGAAGTACCTCAATTTTTCATTCTGATGACACAGCTGGAGACTCTAAGCAGAGATATTTGAGTTGCCTATGAACACTGAAGTTTGGCACCATTTCAAATTTTAAAGCTTAGATGTAATTTCCTAATTTTTAGAAATAAAACCAATATACATACCATAAAATAAGCATTTAAACCTATGTAGACCACAGAACAGTAACTAAGGAGACACACAGATGGCCGAAAAGTACATGACAAAGTGTTCAACGTCACTAATTATTAGAGAAATGCAAGTCAAAACCTCAATGAGGTATCACGTCACACAGGTCACAAAGTGTAACATCATCAAAAAATCTACAAACAATAAATGCTGGAGAGTACGTGGAGAAAAGGGAACCCTCCTACACTGCTGATGGGAATGTAAACTGGTGCAGCCACTGTGGAAAACAGCATGTGCGTCCAGTCCTTCAGTCACATTCGACTCTGTGACCCCGTGGACTGTAGTCCACCAGGCCCCTCTGTCCATGGGAGTTTCCCAGCAAGAGTACTGGAGGGGGTTGCCATTTCCTTCTCTAGGGGATCCTCCCAACCCTGGGACTGAACCCACGTCTCCTGCATTGGTAGGCAGACTCTTCATCACTGAAACCACAAGGAAAGCTGAATAACAGTACGGTATTTCCTTAAAAAATGAAGAACAGAGCATATGATCCAGCAATCCCATTCCTGGACATATATCTGACGTAAAACATACTTCTAAAAGATACATGCACCCCAGTGCTCACTGCAGCACTATTTACAATACCCAAGACATGGGAGCAACCTAAATGTCCACTGGCAGAGGAAAGTATAAAGATGTGGCATGTGCATACAATGAAACACTACTCAGCCATAAAAAAGAATGAAATAACGCCATTCGCAGCAACATGGATGGAGCTAGAGATCATCAAACTAAGAGAACTAGGTCAGACAGAAAGACAAATATCACATACATCACTCATACGTGGAATCTAATTTTTAAAAGCAATACAAATGAACTTTATAAAACAGAAACAGACTATATAGGTTTCAAAAACAAACTTTCAGTTACGAAAGGGGAAATGTCGGGGGAGGGATAAATTAGCAGCTTGGGGTTAACACACAGACACTATAAAATAGATAACCTACCATAGGGCACAGGAACTCTACTCAGTATTCTGTAATAAGCTATAAAGAATCTGAAAAAGAATGAATATATGTATAACTGAATCACTTTGCGGTACATCTGTACCTAACACAACATCATACATCAACTACACTTCAATTAAAAAAAAATTCACTAAAAGTATCTAAGTTTTCTTTCCACTCAAAAGGAAGGAGATGCATCAAGGCAGGAAAGAAAAGGAGGGAAAGACAGTAACCGATTTCCAGGGATTCCTCCTCACAGTCCTGAGTTACCCTAAACTGGTGTTTGGCAAGCATGTCAAACGGTCATTCTGGACAGCAAGAGTTAAGAAATCTAGAGTAGGTCTTGTTATTAATTCAAATGCACTACTCAATGATTTCACTGAAGTGTCTTTACCCCTTTACTTTCCACATATGAAAAATGGGTATCATAATAAGCTTTTGGAACCAGAACATTTTTCTCCCAAGAATTATATTTTCTTTCATTCATATTGCTTTAATATTCATACCAATATTCTACATAAATTACTTTTCCAAATTATGAATCAATCCATATACATCATGTAAAATGTTCAGATCTCTCTTTATTTCCACTAAGATGCTTACTCTGCTTTAGAATCTTTCTGCATTTTTACATTTATATGAGTAAAGAGTATTTCTACAAGCCTCATACTTAAACTACATTTCTTTAATTATGTTATTAAATATAATAAACATTATGGGATTTATGTAATATGAAATAATTACATATCAATGTATTCAGTACTTTTTCAGTTATTTTTATGTAACATCAGTATAAGGAGTTTTTTTGCACAAAAGACTGATTTTATTGAAATAAACTTTACATGAGTTATGGACAGTCAATTTATGTGAAAGCCCTCATTTCCCCCCTTTTGAGATACATTTTCCATTTGGCTGTAATGTAACATATACTGTGGCATGAAGTAAAATTCCAAAGTCATTCACATAGTACAACTGATAAATTTGCATTATATTTGTAAAGTGCTATAAACAAAAACACAACTGTTTGAGGTTCAATTAAAGTGACTTTCCATTTAATTAAGAAAAGAGACTCCTACTCTTTTCATCTCTTAACCTACCTCTCAGAGTTTGCCTTTAAGTTGAAGCAGTGCTCTATGGAACCATTACTAAGCGGTTTTATACTGTTCTGCCTGCTTTATATCTGTTGAGGATAAAATATTTAGAAGCATGATTAAACCTATGAAGACAAAATATTGGGTGTCAGTATTAACCCCTTTGGTTCTTCAGATAAAGAAATAAAAATTGCTCACTTCTAGTCCTGATTAACTTCTGAAAAACCCAACTGACTTGATCCGTGCCGGCCAACATGGTAACTACCTTTGGCTATTTAAATTTAAATGTAATTAAAAATTTGTTCTTCAGTCACACCAGACATTGTTCAAGAGCTCAAGAAAAACACACATCTGTCAGTTACTAAATTAGACAGCACAGATGCAGAGCACTTCCTTCACAGCGGCAAGTTCTACTGGACCGTGCTCGGCTAGACCACAGAGGAGTGGATTGATATAAACATATATGAATCTATGCAATTTTTCCATCTTAGTCACAAAAGTTACTTGTTTAAACTTATCTTCAACATATTCACAATCTTGTTTATTTTAGCCCAAGATAATAGTATAAAAATAGATATTTGTATAATTTCTCCAAATCCTACAATGTGATACCAAAGTTCGACGCCTTCTAATGAACTCAGTCTCTTCTGCTCGCTCTGGACGGCGGTGGCTCACCCCCGGGCAGAATCCTCCTGAGGCACCTGCAGGGAAGCCTTGCGAGGGACTCCTCAGTAGTGTGGACTAGTCATTCCTGCCTCCTTATATGACCATCCTGGAGGATGGGCCCCTGGAGGCAACGCCTCTGTTTTGTGCTCTGGCATACATCCTGGGACCCCCAGGAGGCCCACTCATGGCAGGCTTACCATCCACATGGGCCCCCCAGGCTTGCCCTGACCGGCCAGGCCCACACGTCCTCCACTAGAGCCGCCAGGGCATCATCTGAGCCCAATGCCTGGGCAGACAATCCAGCCCGTCTTTCCACCTTCAAGGCCCAGATTATACCTAAAGTCTTTCCTGAAAGCCTAAACTTGGTAAAATACAACTTAAAACATGAAAATAGGAATTTGTATAAACCCAGGAAAAACCATCCTCAGTAAAAGAAATGATGCATTAAAATTCTTCCAAAATAACAAAATAAATTCTCATCTGAATAGTTCAATATAAATACTCTTCTCAATACCCCTTTATCCCTGGATCTCCAAAAACAATGCAGTCAACTTCAAAATTTGGTCTTTTAAGTGATAATTTTTAAAAATAACACATTTTCTAAAACACTGAATGTGTATTATTTGGAAACAAGTAAATGCAAATAAACCCTTAAATATCAATATATAAACCCACTTTTAGATTCTCCAGTCCACAGAGAGAGGTACTCACATATCTGAAATTTGAAAATCACTTTTCCTAACAACTATGACAGTGGTTTCTAGACTTTGCCTTTAACTCCAAGCCATTATTCCTCTACGACACCCCACAACAGGAAGATGTACAGCTCCACAGGTCAGGAAGATTCTGTAGTCTTCTGATGGATGGCATCAAAGCTGAAGGCTGAAAGATACTTTGGTGGTATAGCTGGGAACAGATTCTGCAACAAAAAGAAAAAAATATACTCAACCACTCCCCATTTTATTATGAAGTGTAACTACATCAAAATACAAATTATTGCCATTTCCTACTCCAAGTACAGAGATAAATGCATTTATTTATCACCATTAAGTCAATCACAACAAATGTATAGTCATACTTTGGAGATATTTAGACCTAAGATAGAAGAATGAATTATTTAAGATTGATTTTTAATTTTTAAATGTGTGTGTGTGTATATATGTTTTTTTTTTTCTGCACTGTGTGCTCATCACAGCATTCAGGTTTAGTTGCCCTGTGTCATACAGGATCAGTTCCTCAGCCAGGTATCAACCTCAAACCTGTGTTTGGAAGGCAGATTCTTAACCACTGGACCACCAGGGAAGCCCTGAAAACTAATTTATTATTAATTCTCATTCTTTTGCAATCTTTCCAACCACCTTACACAAGCTACATCAACATACTGGAAATTATATGAGCCTAAAATAATAAAAGTTGATAAAAATAGAAATATATGGCCAAGGACTATAGATGCCAGGTAGAAGGGAATATGGTTTATAAGAGAAGTCTGGGCTATTCCTAAACCAAGCACCATCTTATTAATACTCATTTTATCATTCTTGCTCTTCCCACTGGTTGCTGCACACTCCTCTCTTCACAGCCAAATTTTTTCAAAGGCTGGTCTATACCAGTGATTCTCAGACTCAAAGCATCAGTATCATCTGGGAACTTCTTATAAATGCACATTCTCAGGCCCCACCCCAGACCTGCTGACTCAAAAATTCTGAGAGTGGAGCCTGTAGCTGATTCTCATGCTCACTAAAGTGTGAGGACCAGGGAGAGGCCTCACTACTTCAACATTCTTGAAGGTTCAACATTCTTGTCCAATCATACAAGGTTGGACATCCACACAGACTCACTAAACTTACTTTTTAAAACAAATTTATTTATTTATTTAGGCTGCACCCCACGGCATGTAGGATCTTAGTTCCCTAACCAGGGATTAAACCCTCACTCCCTGCATTGGAAGGTAGAGTCTTAACCACTGGGCCGCCAAGGAAGTCCCACTAAATCTATGTTCTTTTCCTTACAGTGATGAACTCTCTAACTCAGACATTAGTCTGAAAGGGAAGGAGAGAAAAGAGAGAAGACAGCATGATGAAGAAGAAAGAAACTTAAAAAAAGTCAAAGCATATGTCCAACCATATCTAGGTTGATCTATTAAGAAATCACCATTTTTGTAGGTCAAACACAGCTGAATATTGGCAATATCATTTAGTTCAACCTAATATGAATATATGAAGGATGTGTGAGTGTGTGCGTGCATGCTCAGTTGCTCATTCATGTCTGACTCTTTGCGACCCTATGGACTGCAGCCCGCCAGGCTCCTCTGTCCCCCCAGGCAAGAATACTGGAGTGGGTTGCCATTTCTTTCTCCAGGGCATCTTCCCAACCCAGGGATTCGAACCCACATCTTCTGCATCTCCTGCATTGCAGGCAGATTCTTTTACTGCTGAGCCACCAGGAAGCCCATATGAAAGATAGAATTATGATAACTGTTTAGAAATAAACAAATGGATTCAAAACCTATTACCACTAAAGTTAGCTTTTAAAATCAAACCATTTTTATTGCTGGCCACATAGATGGAAATATTAATACCTATTTTCTCTAATCCATTCTTACATTTTTATATAATAGCACTATAACAGAATTATGAACAAATGAGTAAAATACAAGTTTTCTGCAAGAGGAAAACTATACAACCCAAAGATACATTTTGACAAATAAATGGTTCTGGTATTTCAGTTTCATGTTGAATATAAATTTCTAATTTATTTCATAACATTTCAGGATTCAGGATTAAGGATGGACAAACACACAAGAGATAACTTTATAGAAATTTTCTTATTTTAACAGGAAAAATTTTACTTCGCCAATAAATGGTATTTTTCATTAATGTCATGAGATACCTGAATATCTGAATGTGACTTATCATCTTCAGATACCTACTAACAAGGGAACAGTCAGCTCACAGGTTTGATACTTTCTGAGAGTTACTGAGGGAACCTGTCCACAGGGCTTGTCTTCAGAGTCACGGGGCCAGGGCTACATCCTCCCTAAATCCACATGCATGACACCTTTCATTCAGGTCTGCACCCAGCTTATCAAAAAAAAGAGAACTGGAAAAATAAAGAGATAACTTTTGGGCACCCACATTCAGAAAAGGAAACAAAAAGAAAAGAGGCAGCAAAAAAGAAGAACAAAGACTAACTGATATCTTTCCTTGAGTCTATGTTTCTGACAGGAGGAAGGAGTTCTAAGGCTTCTGGAACACTTTGGAAACAGCTACTGGGAAAAATATTTCCACCCTTTCCTGAGGTACTGTGACCGCCCTGTTCCTCTGTATCCTTCAGTTATGGGAAACTGAAACTAAATGCATCCACTTACTAACCTTTCAGGTGGCACTAGTGGTAGAGAACCAGCCTGCCAACGGAAATGTAAGGGGTGTAGGTTCGATCCCTGGGTTAGGAAGATCCTCTGGAAGAGGGCATGGCAACCTACTCTAGTATTCCTGCCTGGAGAATCCCCATGGGCAGAGGAGCCTGGAGGGCTACAGTACATAGGGTCGCAAAGAATCAGACACTACTGAAGCGACTTACATACACTCATCATCATACACACACTAATCGGTCATTTTTTTTTCCTTTTGTGATATTTTACAGGTGTACTTTCCTTTATGTAAGAGATGACTTTTTTAAAAGTTAAACTTAAGTGGATTTTGACATGGCAACTTCTGTTCTATTAATTAAAATACTATTTCATCAATAGCATTTCATTACAATCCCACATAAAGTTAGTAATGCAACCTCCACATTTTAAGTGCATATGTCCCGGCTTTTCTGTCACATGGTTGAGGATGTATTAAGCAGGCTAATACACTAGGAAATTTTGATTATTTAACGAAAGGAAATGTATCTCTCTCTCTTTCTTTTTTGGTAAATAGAAAATGATTTACAAAGTAACCTGCCCCTAACCAATCAAGTTTTCTTCAGTTTGGTTTACAGCAATAAATGTGTTGCATGAGTGATTAGAATTCTATACACTCATTTTAAATAATGTTAAATATGAATAACCTACCTCTTTCTTTAAGATATTCAATATAGGCTTTCATAAATTCTTTATCAAAATGTTGGCGATCTCGTTCACTCTCCATCATTTCATCACCATCTTGACACTGGGTATTCTCAAGAGGATTGTCCTTAAGACTTACAAATCTATTCAAGAGAATATGGAAAATACCACCACTTTCACCTGTGCATTTGTAATTGTGCAAAAGTCTTCTCAGAAGTCAACCTTTGTGGCACTAAATCCCAGTTTCTCACTTCTTCTTGGAAGTCACAGCTGACCACATAATAATAGTGTCACTGGTGGAATTTCACTGTGCAGTAATCCAGTAGGATTACTGGATTCAGTTTATACCAGACTGTGCAGAGGCTTTTGGGGAAAATGAGAGGTACTTAGCCACAGACAGAGGAAGTGAGCAGGAAGCCATGAGGTGAACAATAACACTTAACCTCACCATCAGATATGATGCCCTACTATGTTTGATATTACTCCCAATTAGTGACAGCAAACTCTTAAAATGTTGTGGCTATGTTGAAAAGGACTCAGATGAAATCCCCATCAAAGAAATATTTAAAATATGGACTACTGTGACAAAAAAAAACAAAACAAGAAGCTAAAGGAGACAAGCCAAAATGGCATTTGACTTAATTTCTTCACAATTTTGAAAGATCTTTTGCTGTAAAAGAGTATATAAATATTTCTATTCAAAATAGGAAATCTTTCAAACAGTCTTTGGTTGCAATTGTAGGCCCTACTAAGTCTTGGGGAATTTATCTCCCAGAAATGTGTTGGGACCTCTTGTTCTGTGAGGGCCTCAGCTGCTTCCTTCATCATTGTGGGTCTGTACGTTCTTTTTTCCCTCATTTTAATGGGGTCTCAAGATGGACCGGTGTTAAATACATCATCATGTATCTATCATGGTTATCATCATTAACCTGGCAATTCTCATTCATTTTATAGCCTCCTTCCTGTATTTAATTTGTAGCTTAATCCAGATTTCTTTTTATATGTTACTTGTGATTTTATATGTATTTATCTGTGTGTGTGTGTGTGTATTTGTGCCATGGGCACATAGCCCTCTGTGCCTTCAGCCAGCAGGTAGCATTTACCCAGAAACTCTCTAAGCTATACCTCCCCATGCCATTGGCCAACGACTTCAAAATTCCAAATGAAAGCACCAGAATTTCTTGTTCTCAGAGTAGGAGAACCTCTGGACATGATTCCTGAGATGGAGGCCCAGGCTCCAGGTGCTCCTCACTCTTACCTTGTCTGAATGGGTCTCTACTGGGCCATCTACTCACTTTAAAGGTGTGGAGGAGTCACAGAGGGCTGTTGGGAGCTCCACCAAGTCGTCCCCGCTGACGACTAACAAGGTGAGCTTCTTTAGGTTAAGCAAGGCGTAAGGAAGGTAGGTGAGCTTGTTCTTGTACAGGAGAAAGGTCTGCAGTCCTTCTAGCCTAAGAAGACGTGAAAGGGATTAGAACTCAAGGACTCAGCCTCTAACTAAAGTGAATTACAGATAAATTCTAGTAGGAAATCCCTACTTAGTTTATTTTTTATATAGGACCCTTTTAAGAATAAATTGGCTATAAGATTTAAATAAAGTCATACCGGGTGTTTTTGTTTTTTAAGTTTTTACTGACTTAATTGGCAATGGAAGATACAGACATAGCAGCAGGATAAACAAATTACACAATATATAGTAGGCCACAATGGAACTTATCAAATCAGTGTATCTGCCATTCTATCTAGTATCTACTCTGTTCCCACAGGTAGATATGGGAAAGAAATCATATTAGAGCTGTAGTGAGAATAAACAAACTTTGATAACATGTTTCCTTTTGTGAGAACACAATTACTATTCTCTCATCATACTTTAACTTTAAAATGTAAATAAACCTGCAGAGTGAAAAGGAAATGAGCAAAATATGGTCCAAATACGTTTTACTCTGTTTTCCATTTTCTTCTAGTTCAGTGCCTGTCTCTCTAGCTTTTTCTTTCACTCATCTGCAAAATTTTGACTGATCCCACAAAATATTTCACAAAGTCCCCCTTGTGCTTCAAACTAACACAATTCCCACTTAGTCTCACAAACCAGGAAAGCATCCGTATACATCACATGTTTCAGGAGTAGAGAAAAGTCACAGGAGACGGCATTCTGGACCAAGCCATTTTCAGTCCCTGTGTCCCAAGAGCTACTATGCTACTTTATGAGGAGCATGATGGATTCCAGGAGGCCAGAAGGTTTGTTTCATTCACACTTTGAACTCAGCCCGCTCTCTGGGCCGGCCATACGGAAACCTAGTAATATCGGCTGATTGAATGAATGAATGAATCTGTCTTACGTGACTCTGTGTAATAGTTATTTTTTTAAAAACGAAATAGCTACAAGGATAGAATTTGAAAACCTTACTAAGCATATCAATTTTGTTTGAAACATTATGTATAATAAAGCAATAAATGAAACTAATAAAAATTATCCTGATATCCTATATAGAATGATATGTTTCTATTCCATACGTAATTTACTTTTCTACTCCTGGGGAGTAAGGGAAAGCTAAAGTTCCATTCTACTGAGGACTAAAGTAAAACAAAGATGTGTTTAAATTGTACATATATATATATATATACATGTATATGTGTATATATACTGTGCTTAAACTGTATATTTATATATAAATAAATATACAGTTGACCCTTGAACAACATAGGTCTGACCTGTGTGAGTCCACTCATATGCTGATATTTTTCAACAGTAAATATTACAGTATTGCATGGGTCTGTGATTGGCTGAGTCTGTAGATGAAAAGGAACCCCTGGTACAGAGACCAACAAGAAATTACATGCAGATTAAGTCCCTTGTTGTTCAAGGGTCAGCTGTACGTGTATATGTACGATGCAGACTGAGAACTGTCTTATTCTATAAAGAACCGAACTAATTTCTCAGAAACAAGAAACTCTGGAAAACTGGTTGATCTTAGAAAACATTCATGTGTCAGGCATGTTTAACATGTTAGTGACTAATTCATACACCGCAGCTTCAGAACGCAAGTAGCTACCTGTCTATATCTTGTGGAAGGTCATTCAGGTTATTGTTGCTGATATCCAACCACTGCAAATTAGACATCCGCAGGACACAGATCGGGACACTGGCAAACTTGTTTGCTGAGATATCTACGAATGAAACTTTCTTCAAATTACTTAACTAGGAAGAAATAACAAAATATTCTAATTATTTTCTAAATTTTTTATCTAAATATTTTAAAATATTTATTGGGGTATCATTGATTTATTACAATGTTGTGTCTAATTACTTTTTAAGAGTGGAAATTAAGTTCAACTAATGATTTTTAGATTGATGTCTCTTCCCAAAGGCATTTATATGAATATATGCAAAACAGATGAATATAGTATGTATTCTGAACACCTACTGTGTGTTGTTTACTATATTACATTCTGGGGGTGATAAGACGAATAGCTCACAGTGGCTGCCCTTGAGGGGTTTATACTTTCATAAATGAGCAAGGCAAATTCATGTAGTAAGAACTAATGTGAAGAAGTTTCCGATCTGCAACACTCAGGAACACAGAAAGGAGTGAGGTGAGAGTCAGGGGTCAGGAAAGACGTCACAGAGAATGGAGTGTTTGAATGGGGTCCTGAGGTTCCTTGACAGGTGGAAAGGGTGAGGAACAGCATGTGCAAGGCCAGAGAAGAAGGAAAGTGAAAGCCTCAAGGAGTACTATGACCCAGTGAAGCCTGTCTTAACGGGTTCTGGCAAAGCTTCAGGAGACTCACATTTGAATTGGTAAAGGGACATGGCAAACGATCAGCAATCTCCACTATTATTCCAAAGGGTATGCCCAACAGGACTTACTTAGGGAGTGGACACGGGGCACAGGAGCAAGAGAGGTCAAAGGAGAGTTGGCTTGCTGCCAGCCTGCACATCTGGGAGAGGACTGCGCCTCTCTGTAAAGATGGGAGGACCGGGGAACAGGAAGCTTGTGGGAGAACCTTGAGCCCCAGCTGTGCCCCCTCAACAGGACCATCCCTCGGCATTTCCTGGGCCACACAGGCGCTAAGAGTGGAAGCAGCCACTCCCTCTCATCCTGAAGTTTCCAGGAAAGAAGAAGAATACGCCTTCTAGGACTAGACAGAGTCAGTGGCCAGGGCCTTGTCAGAGCCTCACCAGCGACACTATTTTTAGCCTATTCATTAGCAGCAGGATTTGTATGATCCTTATCTCTCTTCAAGCACAAGAAGCCTGTTGAGTTTTATTTAACAACAAAAACTGTTGACTTTCATCTGTTCTGTTTTATTAGAAAATAATTTAAAATCATTTCCCCAATGAATATAGACAAAAAAGAAACAAGTGGATATTTTTCAATTAATGGACTTCTCGAATCGTATCTCTGGACTGCTTTACTTTTCTGTATTTAAATTTTTTTTAATTTTATCCATTTCATTTATTTCCAATTTTTTTCTCCATTATGGGTAAACAAGTTGGGATCTGCATTCCGGACATCAGGCATCACATATTAAATAGACACTAGATAAAAATATCTTGCATGAAAATAGGATTTATTTTGCCAGGTTTTCTTTTGATAGCAGCTCTGAACTTAAATTTGGGTTGTAGCCAAGTGTAAGTACGTTTCTAAAGACTTTATATTAGCTCATTTAGGGTGATTAAAATGTCAGGAAAATGTGATATAAGTAAAGATGGATTTCATCTTTTAAAACTTCTTCCCCATATTATAGACCATTCCATGTCATTAACCAAATTAAAAGTAAATCACCATGCAAAAATGTTTCTTTCTTACTTCAAAAGGGAGCTCGGTTAATTCTAGATTTCCAGAACAATCCAGTTTCTCTAGATTTTCACAGTCTCCCAGTTCTGGAGGAATGCTCTTCAGATGGTTGAAACTCACATTGAGTTCCTTGAGGTTCTTCAAACAACCTGTTATCAGAAAAAATCAACAGGCATGGTGCAGGTTCATTCATGTCTTTTAAGGACAAAAAGCAAAACGAAGATGTAAAACATCTGTATAAATGATGGTGGCGAAGGCGCAAAACATGACTGTGTGTTCTAAGCACTCTGATTAAATGTCTGCTCATCTTTTATCCTGAGCATTCTGGTCACAGATTAGAGCATTTTCTGCTTATTTTTTTATCTGTTTAATCCTTTGTGAAATTGTAGGCAAGGGGGATGTGGGGGATTTTTCCTCCACATAGACTGAGTCAGGGCCCAAAACCCACAGAGTGCAAATTTCTCTGAAATCATATAATGAATGAAGTAACAGGCAATGGCTTTGAAGTGGTCCAGTTCCTAGGGGCAGACTCTGATGGGAGGCAAGCTAAGTACTAAAATATACACAAAGCTCAATATACATGCATGGAATTCATTTATCTTTGGCTTCATATTTGCATTTATTGATTATGACATACTGTGCTTCCTGAAGAATATGTGTGCTTTTAAAAAGCCTAACTCCCTTTCACAGGCAGGAAGCGAACACACTAAGAATATAAGGCAATAACAGATTGATGGAGAAACACTGCATTCCACTTCTGTCTTGATTGACTAAACAGATGACCAGTTTCAAATCAGAAACCAGTACAAGAGTAAACATATTTAATATTCAAAAAATCATGTCATGCATGATCAAAAGCATTACTTTAACATTCTTACTCTAATTTTAAAAGTTAGAAAACCAAAAGTATTACTTACTTTTGCAGAGCAGGCACTCAAAATACAAAATTTCTTGCCATTTTATAAATGAGAAAGAGAAACAAGACAGTATATTGGAGGTAGGGCCACTTCTGAGTCAATTTTTGTGGCCTCACTGTTAGAAGATGATGACGATATTATGAAAATCAGTGGCCCCTCTAACTTACCCACCTGGTATACACTGCGACTGCAACCTTATAGTCAGGTATTGGTGTCAAAACAGCAGGATGGATTCGGGGGCTAATATAAAATAACAAGACAATGTTTCTCTTATGGGCAGGGCTGGGGCACATGTGACCAGACTAACGCTCTCCACAGGCCCAGCTTCTGGAAGACAGAGTCACACTGCACAAACTTTCTTTAGTTTAAATAAGGAAAGTTAAGATTGGCACAGATAGTGTGAATGTTCTAAGCTGTCTAGTCTCCAGATTCAGGAGAGTAAATCTGTCTATTAAAGAGTTACCTGATCTGGTTGGTGGAGGCCTTTGCTCCAGTACATTGAGGACACATTTAAACCAACCGTACATGCATTTATCGCAAAGGTATGCAAAGAGAAGATGAGGTAACTGGAGAGAAAACTGTAAACAAGTTCCTTGTAGCTAGTGCAAAGAAAAAGTAGTAGGTCTGGAAAGTCTACCTCAGATATAACATTTTAATAATTTACAGACATAAAGAAATTGTATATGTTTTGTATTCACATTGTTGCTCTCCTTGCCATTTATTTTCATGATGCCTAATCTCATTATACAAACATTACTTTTCCTCTCTCAGCATCCCGCTAAGAACTTGGCATTATTCATCTGAGATGAACCCAGTAGTCCCCATCAGAAGTAGTGAACAGCATTATCGTCAAGCACCATGAGCTTGAGGTTCCAGGAAAAGACAGTTTTTCAGTGTGACAAGGGTCCCAAGTCACAGAAAACAAAATAAAACTTTTAAGGCACTGCTATGGTCTGAAAATTCATATGTTGAAATCCTAGTGCCCACAGGTGATGTTATTATTAGTAGGTGGGGTCTTTGGGAGCTAATTACGTTTGGGTAAGATCATGAGGGTAGAGCTCCATGAGGGATCCTTGGTCTTGTAGAAAAGATCCCACAGAGCTCTCTGGCCCCTTCAACCATGTTAGGATTCAGTAAGAAGTCTGCAACCCAGAAAAAGGCCCTCAGTCCACCGTGCTGGCACTCTTATCTCGGACTCCAGAACTGTGAGCAAAAAAAATTATTTTGTTTATAAGCCACCCTTTTTTTTTTTATAGCAGTCTGAATGGACTAAGACAGGCATCATAGCTCCAGCATATTATATTTCTAAATAGCCAATGAGTCTATCCTTTCCTGCAATGTTCCAGGATCTTTTCCAACTGACATGAAATCTCCCTACTTATACAGCCCATTCTCCCAGGGGCCTAAGACCTAATTGCCAGTGAGCAGAATATAATCCAATTGGGGTACAATTTGTTGTCCAGAGGCTTCTAGCTTCTAGAGCCCAAAGAAAGCCTTAAGGAATTTACAGACTTTAAATTAGTTGAGTAAACAGTTTTAAACTATTACAATAATTAGCTATTTTAAACCCATTTAATGATAATTCCTCAGAGTTAAGAGGACCACTAACTGTCATGCTTAATTCCTTGATGTCAAATGTCAGAAATAATTGTCCTGATAATGAGAAACAGGATACCCCATTTGGTGACCACTTCCCCTCACTCCCTCCGCTCAGGCAACTCTCCGTTGTTCTCTAACAGCTCTGTGAGAGATCCAGTTCCACCTCCTTTACAAAAAACTTGGCCATTCAACATAAAAAAGCTAAAAAAGAAACAACAACTCTTCAGTCCTCTTTCTGGCCTATCCTATTCTGTAGCTGATTTTTTTTTTTAATTTATCTCTAGTATGTAAGGAGTTATACCTACTCCACCAGGAGAAGACCATGTCTTGAATTAGTATATGTTTTGTTCTTTTCAGCACATTTGGAATGATTTGTCCTTAATGTCTACAATAGTTGTGTTTGAAAAGGAGATATATTCCGAACACTCCAAGTTAATAACTCAACTAGCGTCAAAGAAGCAAGCAAGCAACAGAAAATAACTCCCTAGAATAAAACAAGGGCTAGTTACATCGCCTAAATGGTTCCAAGACTCTCTTTTTATTATTTGGCCCTTACTTTCCTTATGAATAACCTATGTAATGATAAAAATTTTATACTCATCCATCACAAGAATCTCCAAACTAGGGATATGATATATTTCTCAGCCACCTGATGAAGTCACAGGTGTATTTGGCTGAATTATATTCAGTTGACTTGAAATGGACTCAAAGTTACAGTTGGATAAGATATCTATGTATGACTTATATCCAGTATAGAATATGTAAACTTTCTGAGATTTCTTTCCCCTCCCCTCCCACAGTGTTTTTGACATGCAAAAACACTAAACTAGAGAATTTTCAATATGGCAAATATTATAAAAAATCACCTAGTCTGACCGCTTATCCTACAAAAGAAGATACTAAGATGAAAAACAATGAAAGTATTTGCCCAAGTTACTCAGACTAGAATCCTATCTTCAGAATCTTAGACCTAGTATCCAATTACTTAGTTTAAATGTAAAATATTTGAAGAACAAGTTAAATAAAGCATACCATAATCATCACTCAACCATTCGGGAGAATGAAGAAAGATAGGATATTCTGATATTGAAAAATAACATTTATGTAAGGATAACAATTGGCTCAGCTGGTAAAGAATCCACCTGCAATGCGGGAGACCTGGGTTCAATCCCTGAGTTGGGAAAATCCCTTGGAGAAGGAAAAGGCTACTCACTCCAGGATTCTGGCCTGGAGAATTCCATGGACGATACAGTCCATGGGGTCACTAAGAGTTGGACACAACTGAGCAACTTTCACTTTTTCATTAACAATGATGATGATGATGAGAGTGGTAAAGTGAAAGTCGCTCAGTCGTGTCTGACTCTTTGTGACCCCATGGACTGTACAGTCCCTGGAATTCTCCAGGCCAGAATACTGGAATGGGTAGCTGTTCCCTTCTCCAGAGGATCTTCCCAATCCAGGGATTGAACCTAGGTCTCCTGCATTGCAGGTGGATTCTTTACCAGCTGAGCCACCAGGGAAGCCCAATGATAGTGGTGATGGCTAGCAAATATTGAGGGTTTATCTGTTCTAAATGCTTTCTTTGTATTAACTCTTTAATCCTTACAAAAACCTTGTGAAGTAGATATTATTATTATCACCATTTTACAGATAGAGAAACTGAAAACCGGTGTGTGACCTGCCTAAGGTGACCTTCCAGTAAGTGAAAGACCCAATCAGCCTGACCCTAGAGTCTATCCCCATCTTCATGGTGTGAAAAGGGAAAACAAGCCTTAGGCTGGAGAACATGGTGTAAGCTTTTCTATGGAAGTATGTTTAGTGTGCATACATGTTACCATATGCATACATATAAATATATTTAACAGGCATATATTTTAACATATGTTTATAAAAATGGATACAATGTAGAGCTCTAGAAGAACACTGGGTATGTGTATAATTTTGATACCCAGGAAAGAATCCTTGCTGAGAGTTGACTTTACATTTTATGTCTTTCTAGAATGTTTCATTATTTTGCCCTGCTCATGACAGAGGTTCATGGGGATGATGTCTCCAGAAAGACCTGAGTGTCTTAGAAGAATCATAATGTGCCCAACACAGTTGAGAAAGAGAAGCAGTGACGATCATTACCACGGACTTCAATTATGGTGAAGCGAGTGAACAACGGAATGATTCAAAATAAAGAATCTGGACCAAAATAATACCATAAGCTAAACTAAACTCATCAATGGGCTAATATGTGGCAACAATATATTGTATCTTATATTTATAATAAATACATTATTGCATGTTTGTATTTCTAAAGCTAAAGGAAACAAAAAGTTTCTAAACACAGCGCTGCTCACTCATGAGACTTGCCATTTAAGGAAGTGGCAGATGTCAGCACTGCTGAGTTACACAGGGAGATCCTGGCATCACTGCCCAGAAGGGACACTGTGAACCAGCAGCTCTGGAGACATAAGAAACAGCCCCGCCCAGCGATGTCCTAGGGCAGCAAGAGAAGGAAGAGTTCTCCATGTCACCTGCTTCCCAGACAAGGGGCCTGAAGGCTCCAGCTAGGGAACATACCAATTTCAGCTGGAAGACGGGAGATCTGGTTTTTTGGCAGATCCAGAATCCTCATGGCTTGAAACAGTTCGATATACTTAGGAATGATTTGAATCAGAGTATTGCTGATGTGCCATTCTTTCAGATGCGTCTGCTCCTTCAAAGAATCTGGGAACTCCTAAAATAGAAGGGAACCCGTCGGTCAGAACTAGCTCCTCCCTGTGTAGGAGTTCAGAGGCAGAATGCATGAAGCCAAGGAAAACATGCACTCGTTCCAAAACTCAGAGGAGAGGGAGAGTGGGTGAGAGCATTAGCCTAAACTGACTAAGCAAGCATGCACACATGCCAGCTCTGCAGCCATTCCAAAGAGAAAGCAAGATGCTGTGGCTGTCAGTAACTCCACAGTAGCAGATAAGCCCAATTTCAAAAGGGCCGTGAATTCATTTCACCAAAATCAAATGCCAGGTGGACACGGAGAACCATGCTCCCACCCCAAGCCACACACATATTATTTATTTACAACATATGGATTTAACATCATCTAAAAATAAAATCTGGCCACAAGTGAGATTTTAAAATGCATACTCCATTTCCCTTCCTCTGTACTACTAATAGTTGCTTTTTAAAATATTTGATAAAGACTTAATATTTGCTGTGCCAAATTTCTAAATGTTTTTATGAGTCTTTAACAGGATAAGAGCCGAGAAGGACAGTGGGGGGACCTGGATGCTGAGCCACATCTCAAGGGCACCCCTTTTCTGGCCCTCACTTCTGAAGTGACAGAGAGCAACTCAACAGTATCCGGGACCTTCCCTGGCTCGAGTGTCCTGGGATAAAATCGTAAAGGTATTGAGAAATGCCTTAGACCTTAGAGGGCTATTTCGCCAGCTGAAGAATTTCAGTTCATAGGCATACAAGCCCCCACTTCAACAAGGTGTGCTGAGCGTTAAGGGACATGCATGTCCCCTGACCTCACAGAGCTAACCACAGCGCACCATCAGCAAAGCGGGGCAGGAATGTACAGGGGAGAGGTGGGGTGGGTTAGAGGCAGCAATCAGAGAATCCACAGTGACCCTTTGCTTGGTACCTGGACTTGGGATGGGCTTTAGGATCACTGCTGTTGGATACGTGGATTAAGCCTATAACTTACAGAAGTCCTTTCATCTTTAATATGCTTTCACAAAACAGTGCTGTAAAATAGGCAAAGTGGGCATGACTGAGGCCCATTTTAAAGAATAAAACCAAGGGCTTCCTGGCTGGCTCAATGGTAAAGAATCTGTCTGCCAATACAAGAGATAAGGGGTTCGATCCCTGATCCAGGAAGATCCCACATGACATATGGCAAGTAAGCCCATGCACCACCACTATTGAGCCTGTGCTCTAGAGCCTGGGGAGAAGGCAATGGCACCCCACTCCAGTACTCTTGCCTGGAAAATTCCATGGATGGAGGAGCCTGGTGGGCTGCTGTCTAGGGGTCACACAGAATCAGACACGACTGAAGTGACTTAGCAGCAGCAGCAGCTAGAGCCCAGAAGCCATAACTACTGAAGCCCGTGCACCTTGTAACTTTTGCAAGCATGCCGTTATTGGAAAAGCAATATGAGAGAAGCTATTTATGAGGCACTTGACCAAAGCCTTCTAAAATTATATCCATAGCCATTTTTAATAATATGGGAAAAATCTTAAGAAAGCACTTTAAATAAAAATAAAAGGAACAGGGTGAAGATGGCAGGTTGAACACACTCATATACTTTTGCTCCTCTCTATAAAAAAAGACAGTAAAAGAATTCCTTTTTGAAGGCATAAACCTTACAAGAGGGCAAAGAGAAAGAGAAGAGAGGCAGTGGCAACTGACTTGGTAGCTAAAAAGCTGGAAGATGGTAACCCAGTGCCCCCCAACCTGCTCAGTCTTAGGCCAGCAGCAGCAGGAACAATAAGACACAACCTGAACTTCTTAGAGACCTAACAGAAGCAGAAGATACTAAGAAGAGGTGGCAAGAATACACAGAAGAACTGTAAAAAAAAGATCTTCATGACCAGGATAATCACGATAGTGTGATCACTCACCTACAGCCAGACATCCTGGAATGTGAAGTCAAATGGGCCTTAGGAAGCATCACTACAAACAAAGTTAGTGGGGGTGATGGAATTCTAGTTGAGCTATTTCAAATCCTGAAAGATGATATTGTGAAAGTGTTGCACTCAATATGCCAGCAAATCTGGAAAACTCAGCAGTGGCCACAGGACTGGAAAAGATCAGTTTTCATTCCAATCCCAAAGAAAGGCAATGCCAAAGAATGCTCAAACTACCACACAATTGCACTTATCTCACACACTAGTAAAGTAATGCTCAAAATTCTTCAAGCCAGGCTTCAGCAATACGTGAACTGTGAACTTCCAGATGTTCAAGTTGGTTTTAGAAAAGGTAGAGGAACCAGAGATCAAATTGCCAACATCTGCTGGATCATCAAAAAAGCAAGAGAGTTCCAGAAAAACATCTATTTCTGCTTTATTGACTATGCCAAAGCCTTTGTGTGGATCACAATAAACTGTGGAAAATTCTGAAAGAGATGGGAATACCAGACCACCTGACCTGCTTCTTAAGAAACCTGTATGCAGGTCAGGAAGCAACAGTTAGAACTGGACATGGAAAAACAGACTGGTTCCAAATAGGAAAAGGAGTATGTCAAGGTTGTATATTGTCACCCTGCTTATTTAACTTTTATGCAGAGTACATCATGAGAAACGCTGATGTACCATCAATAACCTCATGTATTTAGTGGGCATGATTGAGGCCCATTTTAAAGAAGAAAACCAAGGGCTTCCTGGCTGGCTCAGTGGTAAAGAATCTGTCTGCCAATACAAGAGATAAGGGGTTCAATCGCTGATCCAGGAAGATCCCACATGACATATGGCAACTAAATAACGCTGATGTATCATCAATAACCTCAGATATACAGATATGCAGATGACACCACCCTTATGGCAGAAAGTGAAGATGAACTAAAGAGCCTCTTGATGAAGGTGAAAGGGGAGAGTGAAAAACTTGGCTTAAAACTCAACATTCAAAAAACCAGGATCATGGCATCCAGTCCCATCATTTCATGGGAAATAGATGGGGAAACAGTGGCTGAATTTATTTGGGGGGGGCTCCAAAATCACTGCAGATGATGACTGCAGCCATGAAATTAAAAGATGCTTACTCCTTGGAAGGAAAGTTATGACCAACCTAGACAGCACATTGAAAAGCAGAGACATTACTTTGTCAACAAAGGTTGGTCTAACCAAGGCTATGGTTTTTCCAGTGGTCATATATGGATGAGCGAGTTGGACTACAAAGTTGAGCACCAAAGAATTGATGCTTTTGAACTGTGGTGTTGGAGAAGACTCTTGAGAGTCCCTTGGACTGCAAGGAGATCCAACGAGTCCATCCTAAAGGAAATCAGTCTGGAATATTCATTCAAAGGACTGATGTTGAAGCTGAAACTCCAATACTTTGGCCACCTGATGCGAAGAGCTGACTCATTTGAAAAGACCCTGATGCTGGGAAAGATTGAGGGCAGGAGTAGAAGGGGAAGACAGAGGATGAGATGGTTGGATGGCATCACTGACTCAATGGACATGGCTTTGGGTGAACTCCGGGAGTTGGTGGAGGACAGGGAAGCCTGGTGTGCTGTGGTTCATGGGGTCACAAAGAGTCGGACACTACTGAGAGACTGAACTGAACTGAACTGAACTTCTCACCAGATGCCCCAGAAAGTTAGAAAGTGGAACAGCCAGGGATATGGGGAGGTGAGGGAGGAAGGCAGGGCTGAAAGAAGGAGGTCAGGTTCAAAGTCTAGGACCAGATCTCTGCCCCTGTCCACGTCACAGAGTTACTGTCCCTGTAGGAGACTGAGGCTTATCCACTGGAGGGGTTAAACGGAGTCCCTGGATTGGGGCCCTTCAGGCACGTCTAGGGCAGGAGGCAGCAACCATAGGATGATTTTGGATGCCAAGACTCCGCCCCCAGCCCTCCTCTCGTCCAGAGCACAGGCTGCCAGGCCTGTTCCTGCCTGCAGGATGAGAGAGTACTCTCTCTGTGGGCTCTAACCAGCTGCAGACAAATCATAAATATATACTCCTGAGGTGGGGCTGGAGGGGAGCACACTGGTGATATGGGGACCCCCCTCAAAAAACAAAGCCCCCGCCTGACACACACTCGGACCTTCTAATCAGCTTCTCAGTGCTCCCAACACTCCTTGTCTCCAGAGCTCTCTGGCAGCCCCAGCATGCCAGATGCTCACACCATAAAACATGCAAACACCCTAAAAGAAAAAGAAGACCCTGAAAGATAGAAACTGCCTCCAAAAAGCTATTGATCATCAAGATAGATAAGAAAGCCCCAAGAGGACTGCCCTGGTGGGGTAAAAGATAAGAATCCGCCTGCCAATGCAGGGGACTCGGGTTCGGTCCCTGGCCCAGGAGGATCTCACATGCCGCAGAGCAGCTAAGCTGGTGCGCCGCAACTACTGAGCCTGTGTTCCAGAGTCTGGGAGCCGCAGCTACTGAAGCCTGCCTGCCTAGAGCCCATGTTACACAAGAGAAGCCACCACAGTGACAAGTCCGCACACCACAACTAGAGAGCAGCCCTCGCAGCACAAAGACCCGGCACAACCAAAAACAAAACAATTAAAAATGTTTTAAGCCCCATGAAAATAGGGGAGAACTTGCAACAGTTATCTTAAATTTTATAATATCTATAAAAGTAGAAAAATAAAGCCACAGCACAGGATGCATACATTCACAAAACAGAGAGTTCTTGGAAATTGAAAACTTGGCAGTAGAAGTGAAATATTCTATTGAAGACATGTTGAATAAAATTGGAGAAATCTTCCTGAAAGAGCAGGGCTCGGGGCCTGGGTGCTTCCAGCTCACAAAGAATGACTAGCCCCCCTGGTACCACCTCCAAATAGGTACCTTTAGTCACAGATCACAGCCCCACAGCCAGCTCTAGTGGACTCCAGGCGAGCTCTCCCCAACCAGTCCCCAGAGCCCCAGGAGCCCCTCTGCCCCCGTCCATCCCACGCTGGCCTCCTGCCTGGAGCAATGCTAGAGGTCAGAGATCCCTCGCTGCCACGAGCACTCTGATCCTCATGGAGAAAATCCCTTAATGGGGCTTTTCACTCCCTATGTAGAAGCAAGACTGAAACACAAATCTCTCTGGGGAGGGAAAACAGCGACTGAAATTCATACTGATGAACGCTGGAGGCCCCAGAGTCTCTCCTGGGATGAGCACCAGTGAGGATAGGGTACCAGCTCAGGGAGCAGAGTGGCAGGGACAAAAAGGCCGTAAGTAATGAAGACACTGTCCACAGACAGGGTTCACCCTGGAGTGTCCCGAGCCACCTGGCTCATAACCTTCTTCCTATCCCCTTACCACACCAGACACTCACTAAATGCTCTGTAAAGTGGTTTTCCAAAGGTGCTGTGAGCCAAGAGGTCGCAAAAGGTTCCCCAGGGGTCTGGGGTCAGGTCTGGTGATGGTACATGAGAATGATTTATGAGTGATATTTAATTAGAAATCCAGACAGGCCCTCCTTCTTGCCCCAGAAAGGCGGTGTCCATCTGTCCACTGATCTCAGTGATGGGGATGCAGGAGAAAGGCCACTGGAGAGGTTTCAGTCATAGTCTCTCCCATTTTTATAGGGATGTGTCACTAATGGGTCGGTATCACAGAGTATCTGCTCATTTAATCCTTACAAGGCCCCTCAGAGGGGGTCAAGGCAAGCAGCAGCACCATTTGACAGAGACGGAGGTAAAATGCATACAAGTGGAGTAAACTGCCTCAGGTCACGGGGCCAGTAAAGGATCACCCCCAAATACTCGGTTTCCAAATCCAGAGGCCTTTCGGCCACAAAATGGAGGCATACAGATAGACGGAGGGCAGGTTCGGAGAAGCCTGTCCCACTGAAGGGAAGACAGACTGAGCTCATTCCCCTACCCCATGCATACCCACCCCAGGTGCTGCCTCAACCAGGAACTGTCAGACCACAGGCAGCCTCTCCAAGCCAAGCAGCAACCTGGGCGGAGTGGGAGCAGAAAGGACCCATACAGACTTGAGGAAAGAAAAAGAAGACATCTCTGCCCTGGCCTCAGAATCTCAGAGAAAATCTGACTACAAAATTCCTTTGCAGCCCTGCAACTCTGTGACAAGTCAGCAGTCAGAGGAGTGTTAGCCAGGTTACATCCTCAGGGTTTTTAAATTAAAAAAAAAAAAAGGCAAAGAGTTATTTTTTAATGTCAGTGGAGAAAGATGGCAGAATCAGGCATTTTAAAGACTTGCGCCAGCCTGGGGAGCCGCAGGGGTCCCACTCCCTCATGGAGAGACCCAAGGTGATCCCGCTGCTCTTTTCAGGACTACATACAGTCTTTCACCGAGAAAAGATGCAGGAACTCAGCTTACAGCAGGCGAGGGATCCACCGCGTCCACAGAAAACCTCTCTTAAGACAAGAGCGCGCGCTGGACCAAGGTCAATGCCCTAAGCTCAGCCCAAGCAGCAGACGTCGGCCGCAGCGCGGCACCCAGCCTCCACTTGCTGCGGGGACAGGAGCGCGTGGACTCACCTTCCAGTGATCGCCGGAAAGTTCAAACACAAACTCACTGCTCCGTTTGTCTCTCTCCTTGGAAAGCGCGCTCTGCGCAGCGAGAGAGCGCCTCTCGATCCGTTCCAGAAGCCTCACGCTGGTGTCTACGAAGCCGTTCTTGCAGTACTCGGCCTGGGGAATGCCTTTCCTCCTGCACTCGGCCACGTAGTTCCACTCCTCCTTTATCCTAAAACGGGGCAGCAGAGCTCACGGTCACCTGCCTGGAGAAGCCGGGCAGGCCACCTGGGCGCATGCGCAGTCCTTCTCATCACCTGCGGTTTCCCAGCAGCCGGAGACGAGCCCTCCCCTCCACTTCCGACCCCTATCCCCGTCCCTCCTTTCCTGTTTCCTCTGCGGAGGGGATTCCGGGGGTGGGAAGTGGGTAGGAATCTTAAACCTCCAGAGCTGTGAATTATTAGCAAGTCTGACTTAAATACAGGAGTTACCCGGCTGAAATTTTTACCAAAATTACCTATTCCTTTGATTAATTACAATATCCTTTGATATTATAAGGTGCCAACCCCAATTTTTTTTTAACGCAACATTTAAAATTGCAGGAATTTGCTGATCTTTCAGGAGCCATCAACCCAGGTGGTGCTAGTGGTAAAGAACCTGCTTTAAGAGACCTGGGGTTCGATTCCTGAGTTGGGAAGATCCCGTGGAGATGGGCATGGCAACCCACTCCAGTATTCTTGCCTGGAGAATACCATGGAGCCTGGAGGTCTGCAGTCCATAGGGTCTCACAGAGTCAGACACGGTTCAAGCACCTTAGCATGCACACAGGAGCTTATGGATAGAAATATATAGACAGCCCCAGTTTATGAAATATGACTTTAGAAGGTCTACCACCAGCCACCTTGGGAACCTTCACTCCTACAGATGAACCTGTTATTCACAAACCCCAGTTTCAATCAGACACTGGAGCTGGCCCAGGACTCCTCAGCCTCCCCATTACTCCCAGTACCTTTTCATTGCTACCTCCCTAAAGTGAAAGTCCCTCAGTCGTGTCTGACTCTTTACGACCCCATGGACTATACGGTCCATGGAATTCTCTAGGCCAGAATACTTCTCTAAGCTATCATTTTATAGTTTTCTTCTTCCTCCAGCGTGGTCATAAGCTCCATGACAATGGACTACAATCTCAGTGCCCTTCTGATGCCCACACAGTAATTAGAACAGTGTTGGGCACCTTATGGGGGGGGGGTCTTTCTCCATTTAGAGATTTGATATCTGCTTGGAGCATTTAATAGGTTAACCTTCTGTGTGATACAAAACAAGTTTTGTTGTCTTTCTCCTTCAAATCTTTCACACAGAGACACTATCTCAAAATAAGTAGCCCGCCTTGGATAGGAACTTGGTGCAAAAAACATTCAGGAAGGCATCTGGACCCTTCTTCACCCAACTCAGGGACTTGGTGGCAGGTGGGGCCCGGGGCTTAAAAAGGGGGCTGTTTCAGAAACAGGCTGTAACTGCAGCCCTGGTCTCTACATGACCCAAGGCAACACAAATGCTGAGCGAACAAACAAACAAAAACCCTGTAGTAGAGGGTCAGTCCTAGCACGGAAACTCTCAAGTGGTACCTAAAGGAGAAATCCAGTAGAATCACAGTTGCCTCTGGGGTCTCAGGCAAGCCCAGGAGCCAAGTGGTCAGGAGGGGCAGGAACAGAGCAAAGAGTCTGGCGTGGGAACGTCTCTGAGGGCTGGGCTTTTCCCTGACTACCAGGCACTGTCGGTTGTAAGAAAAAAAAAAAAAAAAACAGGAAGGCTCAAGAAAGCAAGAGACTGGTAGATATCATTTTTTTGGAATGCCAGAGCCCTGGTGGATTTTATCCAATTCTATAGGGGCATGCAGCTTTGTCGTTGACTAGGGTAAGCTATTTTACAACTCAGCACGGAATGAAGTTAACTTGTAGAAAATTGATAGCGATACAGATCATCCTTGTCTGCAGACATTCTTGTCTCTTGGCATTTAATACATCTATATGCTGACAAGGCCCAATTATATCATTCCAGCAGAGGCATCCTCAGTGAATCCAGCCTCCTTGCCTCCCAACAGCTCCACCTGAATAAGTAAAAGGCATCCCAAAGTTGACAAGTTCCACCCCAAACTCCTGTCTCCACCTGCGAAACTTGCTTCTTTCTCCATCTTAGTAAAAAGACTTCCCAGGTGCTCTGACCCCAAACCTCAGGGTCATCTTTGACTCTGTACTTTCTTTCATATCTCACATCAAGCCCATCAGCAAATAAGGTCATTGTTACCAGAATCTGGCCACTCCTCACCATCTTAACTGCTCCCATCCTGGTCCAAGTTACCAGCATCTTGAAGCAGGGAACACTCTTGCCTCCCAACAGTCTACATTCATCCAGCATTTTGAGTGGACCCGTGACAGTGTCGGTCACACCACGTTGTGCCTCTGCCCACACATCTCACGGGTTTCTCCTTTCACCCAATAAAGCAGTTGACTCACTATGGCCTAAGGCCCTGCAGATCTGTGACCTCTCCTTGCCTGTCTGACCTCATCCACTTCTGCACCCTCCCTTACTTTTTCTGGTCCAGTCACCTAGCCTCCTGGCTCTTCCCTGAACCACCCAGGCAAACCCCTACCTGAGGGTGTTTGCACTTGCTATTATGTCGGCTTGGAGTTCTTGATCCCACATCTCTGCAGGGCTGGTTCCCCAGGACTGTGTGCAAATGTTTCCCCCTTAATCAGACTTTCAGAAACCACTTCCGGCATCAGTGGACTTTCATGCTTTCTCATTACTCTAGGAGAACAGTGAGAAAACTATCTTGCTGATGGCATTGGCTAGCACACTACTACAAAGGTCTTAGTCACAGGGAGCTGAGCTAGAGAACAGCACTGGGTAATCAACTGGGTAAGCCGCTGCTTCTGGATCTATATACGAAGTCTATAAAAACTGATGCTCAGTCATCTCCAGCTCTTTGTGACCCCATAGACTACAGCCTGCCAGACTCCTCTGTCCATGGAATTTTCCCAACAAGAATACTAGAGAGGGTTGCCATTTCTGACTCCAGGGGATCTTCCCAACCCAGGGAGCAAACCCACATCTCCTGCATCTCCTGCATTGGCAGGCAGATTCTTTACCACTGCACCAAACAGTGTAATAAAACAGATACATTTAAAAATACCAGCACATGGAGAGATAGGAATTTACTACCAGAAGAAAATGCTGAAAAGAGTTAGAAATGGACACCTCTGGGCAATACTAGTAGGGGCTTGGGGTGATTAGCTTTTCATTATTAGTTTTTCAGTATAATTTAAATCTTTTAATACCATCTGATAAAAATGAACTTAAATATTTGCCTGTAGCTCTAGCTCTAATAGCAGTCAGGGATTCAGGCCAGACCCTAGATACAAGACACTGGGTTGAACTGATAGAAGAAGTCCTCCAGAAATTTCACAGCCACCAGCACAGCCACAGCGAGGTCTTCTATTCACTGAGCACTTTTCAGACTAATGTTTATAATTTTTCCTTCTTCATTTCTTAGACTGAACCTGGAAGTAGATTCTGTCAATGCACTGAAATGATACCCATTCAGTCGTACCCAATACATCTTTCCTATATCACAAATTACAAATTGATGTGACTATTTCACATTTCTTGGTACAGTCAACAGAGAACAGAGAAAAAAAGGAAATCAGATATGCAACTTTAAAAATATCTAAATACTAAATCTTCTTTGGATTTCTTTTTTAAATGTTTATGTCTTAGTCCCTTTGATATCTAATGAGAGAAAAGTCACAATGAGAATATAAACTATTTTTACAATGCCATTCTCTTCCTTGAGAGTAACTAACATAAATAAAATGTCATTGTCTTTATACTCTATCTCTCATGTAACTGAATAATCTTCCCCTTGAGTCAATTTTGGTAGAATTTCAAATACAGTATAAACATACCAAATGATGTCATTAGGACTCTATTAATTGAATCAGTAAATGTGCAAATAAAAACTCTTTCCCTAGGAAATGAGCCCACAGTCTTAGTCTAGATGGCAATAGCCTCATTGGATGAAAAACTCCTCTCTTAGAGCCTAACAATAGCATCTCTAGTTCTCCCTCTAAATGACTGAGGTTCCTTCATGTAGAATGACATTCTCTATTTCATCTCTACTTGTACCATTTAAGTGCTGGGACAAATACAGTATTACAAAATGAAACACCATGAAGTGAGGTGATAGAGCCCCTCGCAGTGATGTTTACAAGCAGCAGCTTCATTACCCAGCAGGATCAGAAGAGGTACTTGTTTGGTCGAAGTAGTTCAGAGAAGTGGAGAACCAAGAATAAAGAGACATTCACATCCTACACATTTTCATTTTATCCTAAAGCATCAACATATGTCACCATTTGCCAACTTGATACGGCTGTCACGGACTGCCTTTGAGAAGGGATCCACAATCGGATCCCACTCTGCCTTTCTTACATAAACCACACTCATGACACACCATCCCAGACTTCTAGTTTGAGTTTCTTCACTAGGAGTAAAAATTACAGATGTGCAAAGCCACCTGAACGCACAGCCTCTCTAGCTCGCTGTACTTGTATCCGTCTTGCACAGTGTTAATTCAGTTGTGTGCTTCATACTGATCACACACGTAGTTTTTCCAAAGCACTCAACTTGGTTTTCACAGACACAACTACTCGCTTTGACTCCTGCTTCATGAGTGTGTGACAGCAGTCAAACCACATCACTCCAATCCAAGCAAAAACAGCATCGAGCAATGAATCTTATCTAGTGCTCAGCTCAACAGCGGAGGGCTGAGTGCAGGACAGACAGCAGCCCTGACATGGTCACACGGGGGAGAGCACCAGACAGCCTGCTGAGGTGAGGTAAGCAGTCTTCTCAGAATTTACCATGGAGACATTTGTCGTGTCACTGCTGTCTTTTCATGGCTAGCACGGTGCCTGCAATGTATGTGGGTCCTTAGAGCTATGCGTGTTACTGTTACAGGAATCGAACGTTCATTGCGGGCAACACCGTGAAGATTCTGAAGTCCAGTGAGCACATGTCACAGAGAGGGAGAAATCTCAGAGGAGAGGTACCTCCTCCACAACATAACTGCAGCCTCCCTATTCGCTGAAGCAAGTGCCAAGCAAGTACAGAGAACACATACTTTTCCAAAGCGCTTTTCTCAAGCCTTTCTGCCTCCTTCTTCTGCCAGGCTTTGTGCTTCTTGACACGAGTTTCCCACAAGGCTCTGACGACGGAAATGTCGAATACAACCACTTTATGTCCCATTTTGGAAGCATGAAATTACCTATTCAAGAAACATATATATGTCAGTTTCATATACACAGAGAAGAAAATAGTTTTAACTTGAACTTAAAATATGAGTGAATCAATTTTATCACTAATGATGAAATGACCTGTTGCTTCCAGAATGGCAGTTTCTAATGTCCTTAAGGTCTGAGAGGATTCTTGTGTATAAGTCAAAATTCAGCACTCAACTGAGGTCATCTCCTCTAGAACATCACACTTATCTCTTTACCCCCTCAGCTGAAACATGGGTTCCCAAAGCCCCCGGGCATTCCTCAAACTTCATGGTTCCGCATTCTGTTAAATTTATTGGAATCTGACCTTCCAAATACATTGTAACATGCTCAAAAATAAATCTGATGAATTAATTAAAACACACATGCCAGTTATCTGAGGCTAAACACCAACCACTATTAAGTAACAAACCAAGCATTGTACCAAACCCCACTGAACACTTTCCTCCCTGGGACTAACCACACGGCCTGGGCATTTGTCCTATAGGTTTTTCTTGTGACATGAACCCTCACAAGCTGCTGATCTCTGTTTATGTGGTTTTCTAAATGCAAGAAAATTCAGACTCAGATACATCTTGGTCATCACCTGTTGGTGAGACCAAGCATGGCGCCTGGTACATAGTAGGCTCTCCACTTATTGAAAGAATAAGTGAGTAAATGAAAGAACGAAAGTGAATAAAAGATTTGCACCCAGGTTGCCTCACTCTCAGCCCACTCAGTGGCATTTCTCTCTTCTTTTTATTTTCCCACCTCATCTTTACTGTTTAAGTGATTATTTGCTCACTGCAAAAAAAAAAAAAAAAGATCAAAAGTACATTTCAGTAGTCATTCCATCAAGGCGTACTTTCTTCCTTATTGAAGTAACACAAGTTTCTAGACACTGTTTTAAACTTCCCCTACCTACAGCATTGAAATCTGGCTAAATCCATTTCCTGATCTGCAAAATACACACAGCCTCAGTTGGCAAATAGTACGGCTGTTGAGTATTCTCTGTTCCAATTCCAGACACTTTTAAATAGCAGTCAGTGGGGATATGAAACCAGATATTTCCTCTTCTGCCTCAAGTTTGTGCTCTCCACAAATGGCTTGCCAGTATGAGTGGGAGAATTGGCTTATGTTTGTGCAGCTGAACATTTGAAGTCCATGAGTTTAGTCTGAAGAGCTGAAAATACTGACCTCAATTGATTCCCTTAAAACTCTTTTACCTAAAGAAAATTTTCGACAAAGGTGCAAATGGTGCAAGTTTTTGTGGACACATGTTTTCAGTTCTCTTGGGCAAATACGTAGGAGTGGGACTGGAGAGTTAAATGCTAATTCTATGTTTAACTTTTTCAGGAACTGCCAGGCTGTTTTCCAAAGCACTTGCATCATTTAACATTCCCATCTAAGGGTCCCAGTAGCTCCACATCCTTGCTAACAGGATTAGTATCTCCCTTTGTATTACAGCCACCCCAGTGGGTGTGAAGGGAGTCTTGTTGTTTGCATTTCCCTGATAGCTAACCATGCTGAACATCTTTTTATGTGCTTATTGGCCGTTTGTATACCTTCTCGGGAGAAATGGCTATTCAGATTCTCTGCTTATTTTTTAAATTGGGCTGTTTGTCTTTTTATTGTTGAGTTGTGGCAGTTCTTTACATATTCCAGATACTGGTCCTTCGCCAGATGTATGATTTGCAAAAAAAACTTCCTCTTGTTTTGTGAGCCACCCACCACGGGAAAAGCAGAAAACCTCTCCTACTACACTGGTCCCTGCAGGGTCCTCTTCGGAGAAAGGTTAACATGATGTTCACTTCGGAAGGCAAATACTTAGAGGAATTCCGTCGTATACCACAAAGTTCACACGTTGAAGGATGCACTCTGAGCGGAGAGGCAGTAAGCTGTTAGCTCACACAGCAGGTGATCAGTTTGGTTGGGTTCAGACCTCGAATTCCAACCTGCCCCGAGGTTGTGATTCTTGACTTGGCAGCACTATTCAGCTGCTCCACGGGTGCCACCTAGTGGCCACCTGGGGCGGTGTGATGGTCCATCCTGGGGGTCGGTTCTAACAGACGTTGATATGCTGTGTAGGGTCCGAAGGGGTGCAGCTCAGGGATGGGCCCAGGAGGTCAGAAGCAAACTTTCGGAGTTGCTCTCCAGAGCCCCTCCCTCTTGGTGATCTCTCTGGTGCTTCCAGATTCCTGGGGTTCACTTATCAGTCCTCTGGACAGAGATCTGAGACTTTAGTTACCCTGCTTTACTGTGTATGTCCTACAAGTGTACTGGTTCAAGCAGCAGGACGACAGTGAGAGGGAAAACTCAGTGAGAGTTTCCTCCACCCTCTGGGGACCACAGTTTCTCCGATCAGAAAGGAAGGATCCTCTGTCTCATAGTCTGGGTGACTGACATCCTCCACTACCCGTCTTCTCCCCAACACCCTTCACAGCCTACTGCTACACAATCCTGTGCGGGCAGAGGCATGAGAGACTGGAGAAAAGAAAAAGGTAAAAGACGGGGATTTACCCCCAGTCTCTGAGCATCAGGAGCCCCATTCTCACTCCTAGAGCAAAGTTAAGTACTTTGTCTTCCATTCTGGGTTTCAGGCTGCCTTGAGTCCAGGCTGGGGAATACTTGAGGGGGAAAAATGGGGAAGAGCCCACAGGTTCTGTGCTACGTTGAATTCTAGTGTCCTTCCCTTCTTCTCTTGCAACTGCGTACTTTTCAGGGACTTCATGTTGCTGTTCTGAGCAATATGTCCAGGTTTTAAAGCTGCATTTAGTGGGAGAGATGGGTTAAGTGTGCTCGCTCCATCTTGGGCTTCCCTGCTGACTCAGACAGAAAAGAATCTGCCTGTTTCATCTTACTCCAAACCAGAAATCTCTTACTCCAAACCAGAAATCTCTGCATTTAATTTTCCTTTCACCACTTTCCTTACTCTGTTATCTTTAGCTCAGGAGCACTTTTCTTTTTTAAAGCCACACCTTGTGGCTTGTGGGATCTTAGTTCCCCAATCAGGGATTGAACCCACATCTTCTGCAGTGAAAGCACAGAATTCTAACCGCTAGACCACTAGGGAATTCCCCTAAGCTGCAGAAGTCTTAAGGCTTTGATTTTTGACAGAAAAGCTTTCATAAAGGAATGCCAAGCATCAGCCTGAAAACAAGAAATTAAAGACTATAGCCAATAATGGAGAATATTTACTAAAAGAGAAAGAATCGGGCAGCCTAGTTTCTTTGAGGAAATCTCTGCACATAATCCAAGTCTACACATAAAAGCAAACCAAACAGCCAAAATAAAGTGGTGTAGACAGCCAGTCATCCAAGAATAACTAAAGCTGGAAGACTCGCCTGCTGCCCAGGGTGTGTATTCTAGATCAGCCAGTCATGACTCCGATTCTTTTGTGGTATTTCTTTAATTTTCTTAGGTCAGTAAACCGCGATGAGTAACCAGATCTGTACATTAATTTCTATACACTTAAGATATGTAATTAAAGTCTCTGTATTACAGAGATTGCCTCTTCTTCATGCCTTTATGTTCTATTTTTAAATAGTTGTAAACCTGGCGGCTTGGACAGTAAAGAATCTGCCTGTGATGTGGGAGACCCAGATTCAACCCCTAGGCTAGGAAGATCCCTTGGAGAAGAGAATGGCCAACCTACTCCATTATTCTTGTCTGGAGAATTCCATGAACGGAGGAGCTTTGTGGGCTATGGTTCATGTGGTCACAAAGAGTTGGATACAACTGAGGGACTAACACTTTTCACTAAACCATCATTAGTCTCGGTATTTTGGTGGGAAAGAGTCTATCCTGATTGTCATCTAACCACGTTCATTATTTTCATTTTCTGCCAAGCAGAAAAAGAGGTACTATCCTTCAACTAAGGGAGTTCTGAATGTGCCAGGATTTAAGTCAAAGTTTTGCCTGTCAGATGTTCTGTTTACGAATGTGCGTAATGAAAACTAGAGACTCTAAGAACAGTAAGTGGTGACTGTGTATGCTGGGGATCTACACTGTAGCAAGCAGAGATCCTGGGAAGCGGAGAAACACCGGATCCTGAGTCCCAGGTCCAGCCCAGCTGCTGGCACCTTGTGAAGGACAGGGCTGAAGTCCAGGGGCCCCTAGACAGTTGAACAGATTTGACGTTAACCCGAGGGTGGGGCTGAGACTGGGAAAGTGGTTTTATGACAAGAGCCCATGAGTCATTCCATCCAGGGATAAAAAGCCACTTGGAGCCAGGGCGGGGATGGGGGAGCCAGAGAGGAGGCAGATTCAAGGACAGACGCAGGTGTCGCTCACTTAGCAGCCTGGGGGGAACGAGAGTCCCCTGGCAAATTCACAAAGCTAATCTCTTCTTTGTCCCATGACTTCCATTCAATCGACTCTTTCAGGTAATCACATAAAATGCAATTTTCTAACCATTAACTTTCTGCAGAGCTATAGAAACATCACCAAAGGATACTACACCACAGGCTTCCCCGGGTGGCTCAGTGGTAAAGAATCCACCTCCAATGCAGGAGATACAAGTTTGATCCCTAGGTCGGGAATATACCCTGGAGAAGGAAAAGGCAACCTACTCCAGTATTCTTGCCTGGAGAATCCCGTGGACAGAGGAGCCTGGCGGGCAACAGTCCATGGGGTTGCAAAGGGTTGGACACAACTGAGTGACTAAACCGCAACAGCAATACTACACCATAGCAGAAGAGAAAAATTAACCTCTACAGGGTCCAGTCTGCAAACCTTGGACACAAAGAAAACATTAACCCCTCAGAGAAAGCACTACAACCAAGGAGACTCTCCTGAGGCAGCATAAGAAGGCAGAGCTTTAGGCTGGGCCCACACTGAACTTGACAGCGAGGATTCGTGGTTCCAAGAGGACTCTCACGCCAGCTCCATGCTGGAGATCTGGCTTCACAAGGTGAGCTCAGAATCATGAGAACAAGCCTCCCTAGATTTGGCCATAGTGTCCACAACCACGGAGCACCTTCCAGAGAAGAGAATACTTGGGGCTGTGAGAGGGGAGGGATCCACAGTGTCCCTCATTACAACAGAAAAGGACACAGGTGCAAAGTGTGGTCAGGTTCACTCCCCTCCCGGGTTTCAGGCCCTGAGTGACAATGTCAACCTTCAGAGAGGCTCAAACGTTGGATTCACAGTGGAAAAAAATTTTTTTTCCTGGGAAAACCATTTGCTTTACTGCAAAATCAGCAAACTTTTAGTAAAGGGCAAGATAGTAAATATTTTAAAGTACTTATGTAACAAAAGAGAAAATGCCTGGTCTCCCTGCTTGTCTGGCATGGGCCTGACTCGAGCAACGAGCTCGCATCTATGCTTCCGCCCGGTTGCTGCCCACTTTACATATTCTTAGGACCAGAGCCAGCGACAGACCCAAGAGGAAAAGGCGTGGCAGGCCATGAGCATGGGGCAGGGGAGGGGAGACCTGCTATAGCCAGCTTCGCTCCCTGCCCCAGTGATGCCCCCCCACACACACACTCATCTCAAGTTGGGCTGAAGGTCAGTGACACGCTAGCTCACCAACTCTCGAGCAGAGATTCGACTGCTTGGGGCCTGGCAGTCGCCCGCAGTAGAGTCTCAAATATGTAAATGGCATCCAGTGTGGGCCCTGGGCAGCACTGAGATACAGCTGGCCAGGTAGACAGGTGCTGAGAGTCTAGGGGGATGGGAACAAACGGCGTTACTCTGGCTTGGTCTCCATGGCTCACGATGCCCTGGCAGTGCCCCTGTGCCCAGTCTGTGGGTGAGCATTTGCTGACCCCAGCTTTCGTGAACAGTAAGAGGGAGCAGCTTTCATTCCCCCAGGCTGCTGACTGAGAGGCACCGGCTCCCCTGTTCCTGAATCTGCCTCCTCTCTGCTCCCCAAGTGGCTTTGTTTTTCCTGGACACAAGTTCTGGTGGATGTGAGAGCTCTAAATTATATGCACAAATGCACCGACTTTCTTCTTTTTAAAAAGGTAGAGCTTAACTCCTCTCCCCTTGAGCTTGGGCTGGACTTTTGGACTCACTTCTAACGAATATAATGTGGTGAAAGTGATAGTGTGTGACTTCTAGGATGAGTTATCACCCTCTCTCTCAGATCGCTCACTCTGGCGAAAGCCAACCACCATGTCCTGAGGGTGCTCAAGCAGCCCTAGGGAGAAATTTCGTGAGAGAAACTGAGGACTCCTGCCAATAGCCACGTGAGTGGAAGCTGTCTTAACAGCAAATCCTCAAGCCCCAGTCAAGCCTTCAGATGACTGTAGCCCTGGCCAAAATCTAGACTTAACGAGAGACCCTGAGCCAGAACCATCCAGCTAAGGCAATCCTGGTTTTGGACCCTTCAGAAGTATGGGAAAACAAATGTTTATCCTTTTAAATGTCGGGATAATTTTTATGCAGCAATAAATAAATGATAAGATAGACAGTAAAAAGGAGGCACTTATAAAATTCAGTCTTAATTTATAGTGGCATCTGATGTCTATGCTTCCTTGACATACCCACTTCGGCATCTCATACATATCTCAAAAGAAACACAATCCCCTCCAGACTTACTCATCTCAAATCTATCCATCCGTGGCTGCCTTAATTCCCCAGCTCAGTAATGACTCCATACTTACCTGGAGGTCACTTCTTTACACTTTCTGTCTCCCAACCCTGATCACCCACTATGAAGACATGCACACACACACACTCATTCACCCATCCGATCTGTCCTGTAGGTCTTAGAGGGCATGCATTTCTCACCACCAATCCGTGCCACATCTGGCCCCAGTTGTGCTAAAGCCTCACAGCTGATCTCCTGACTTCCTACTCACCCGCATCCAATCCATTTGCTACAAATGGTGAGCATCACCATCTGAGGAGAACCAGACCATGCTGCCACCTGGCCCAAGTCCTCCAGAGACTTCCCTTTGGGCTGAGAGGGAGATCCCAGCTCCTCACAAGGCCCGGTAAGACCCTGGCGTGACCTCCCCTCAGCCATGCCCTCCAACTCACCCCCACTGCTCTCCTCCTCAGAGCCTGTCCACCCCCTGCTTCTTCCCCTCTCAGACGGCACACGCGGCTCTCTCTGCCACACGCGGCTCCCTCTGCCTAGACATCTTCCCTGGCCAAACAACCCCCTGCACCCCTACACCCCTGAACTCAGCTTCTGCTGTTCTCTAATTGGCATGGCCTTCCTGGCCTATTTGTCTAAGCCCCCTGCTATTCTGTCTCTCAGACTGTTGCTTACTTACTTCACAGCATATCATACAAGTTGAATCATTCGACCATTTGTTCAGTTATACTTTTATCTGTCCATGGACGATGAACAGAAACACAGTTTACTGACAGAAGCAGCCACCCGAGGGGCTCCAGACTGGGGCTCAGAGCCTGGCCCTTCAAGTCAGCCGCTGACGCTAAGTCACACAGTAACAGACACAGGAACCAGAGGGGGCTACAAGCGCCAGGCTTCTGCTTCTGAATCTCAACACAGAAACCCTGGGTATGCAGCCTGTTTACTTGGTGTGTGTTTCTGCTCGTTGATTCCCAGGAACCCTAAATAACTGACATTCAGGGACACTCATTAAATGCAGAAAGATGAATGTCCTTGCCTCTGAGCTCTCAATCTGGAGGGATGAACAGATGTTTAAAGGGATACATTTCAGCGTGGCGTGTGGATTCGACAACAGAAACTGAAGGAGCTGCTGTGGGAGGCAGAAGAGGACAAACGCCCTCAAACGTGTTTGGGAGGAGGGGGGGTCGTCCCCCAGGGACTGTGAGAGAGCGCAAAGCAAGATTCTTCTGGGTTTAGTTGAATGGTTTTCCGTGCTCCCTCCCCAAGTCAGGTATATCAGAACCACTTTGCAGAATTGTCTGCTATCCCGAGACAGAAGGTGATGGAAGAACATGTCCTTTGGCCCAGAACTCTAGTCTCCACTTAGAGTCATATGCCAGGGTTCCAGGTGGGAGAGACTTACAGGTCACCTTACGGGTCAAATGACAGGCTGGGCTGGAAGGGGGCAGGGCTTACATCTCAGAGAATTTAAAGTGGGGAGGATCTGCGGGAGTCTGGGAGGAGACTCAACGAACTCCACAATGTAGGTGCCAAGCCAATGCTGGTGCTGCCTCTGGGGGGCTGGGAGTGGGGACAGTAGCGAACGGGGGAGGAGGGAGAAGGTGTCAAGGGTCACCTGGACCAGACACAGGGAGAGAGGGCTGGCTTTCCTCCTCCCCATCTGCCCCTCAGAGCCCCCAGGGACCCTCATTCTCTTGGACTGACCAGCTCCAGGCCTTCCATAGCATTCTTCCAGGTATATCCTCCATGTGTAGAAAACACCTATCATCAGCCTTGCTGGATCCAAGGGAATGACTATAACCAACAGGAACTTCCAGTGACACCAGGGTACGGTGGGAGAATACTATGGTAGACTAGGGTCTTTAGTGGGTCACAAATTTCTTCCCATCCTCACATAAGGCCTGGCCCGCAGAGTTGGCACAGAGTCTTCTGATAGAAACAGTGGGGGAAATAGTGGCTAACTTTTCAAGCGAGGTCAGTCACAATAGTCACACTATTTCAGCCAAATTCTAAATTAAGTCACATTTTATGTCCCCTGATCAGGGTTCCCCCGGGGGACGCCCATTATTTTATGGCAGTTTTTTAGTCTAGAAAATCTGGCCATGGGAGGCAGAGGCTCCAGGTAGGATTAAGAGGACAGTCTTTCAGAATCTGCCTGCGGGGCTGGAGTCCTGCATCCTGAGACGGCTACCTAACCTCTCTGAACCCCAGTGTTCTCAAGCGGACATGCTGTAACAGCGGCACTGAGCTTATAGGATTAGTGGGAGGATCACGAGTGTTCATTTGTGTCAAGTGCTTAAGACAGTACCTGGCACCTAGTAAAGCTCAAAAAGCTGTCAGTTATTTAAAGAAGAAATTAAGACAGGCATTGTTCGCAATTAAACATAAGATAAGCACAAGAGATATAATACAGGAGCATCTGGGGATTGTTCTCTACCAGTCACGGTAACAGAAGGTTCTTTGGGAGAACACCCAGCCTCTGCGTTCACAGAGAGGATCTGGTCATTGGAAGAGCCACCAGCACAGTGGAACTGCTTAAAAAACTAGACAGTTCTCCTCTGGGTTTCCAGTTACTTTCTCACCCTCACCCCCAGCCTCTCCTGCAGGACAGATTTCCCCCGCCACGTGGTCATCCCCTCCCGGGCACTGAAGAAGCACAAACAAAGATGATTTATCTCCCCTGGACAGCACTTTGGACCAGAAGGTTTTGAGTTCACCCTCGGGCACAAGGATGACGCTGGGAGTAACTCACTAAGCAGGAGCAGGAGTGCGTGGAGCCCGCGCCCTCACACCCGCGGCTTGGACAGGCCAGCCCACAGGCTCTCCTTCAATTCCAGGCCCTGCGGAATAGTTTGCCCGCATCCGCGTTCAAGCCTTGGCACAGCAGGGGCAGATACAAACAAGGAGGCACTGCCCCCACCTCCGCAGGTGCCACACAACCCCTCCCTCGCTTTCCCCACAGCCCCCCGGTTTCAGGAGCTGCCGCGCCCTGACCGCCCCCCCCACGCCCACCTACCCGCGATCCCGCTGCAAACCTGAACCCCTGCCGCGGCTCTCTGAGCGGAATCCGAGCCTGCCTGTTTACACCGCAGCAGCCACACGCTGCGGCCGGAAACGCTCCGACCGCGGGAGCCGGCCCGCCTGGTGCGCTAACGGGCTATATTTGTGAGCTGATAATATGATCTGCAGGACATGTGCTGATAGACTGTCTATCTATTCTATGTGACTCAGCCCGGCATGAGACAAAACAGACTTGGGAGGGGAGGGTTTGGCACAGGGCAGGCGAGCAGCCGGCCAATCTGAGCCCTATAACCCGGGATTATCTGCACCTCCCTGCAGTCGACCGTGCCTTTTGACATTGGAAATCCTGAAGCGTGTTAAATAAAAGAGGCCAGAGAAGGCCAAGGGTGCCGCGTTCTTAGCCCGCTAATCTAGGAACCAAACAAAAAGCAGGAAAAGAAAGCCATATGACCAAGGAAAGGGCTGTTCCTCCCCACCACCAGTATTTGAAGCAACAGATGTCCAAAATCTTCATTTCATGGTACATTTTTTTAATTTAATTAAGAAATTAATTTCCTAAAACATATGTGAGTTTAGGTTCTCTCTAGAGACTTTACTAATTTGGCAAATACGTTTTCCTGATATCCAACACTGGGACGATGTGAGTCACTTAATAAGCAGTAATCATGTCCACACAACCTTTCAGGGCCCATTCATAGCAACAGTTCCTCATACACTTCACCCTAAAACAGCAAAACCTCTTTGTCTAATATATACATAATAACTCTAATTAGAAAAGAGTTTGATTTCTGAGGGACTATTTTCTATGTGGAACAGTTTCTGTTTGTTGGCGTTTTAATTAAGCTACCATTTTAAAAGGTAGACTACGCTGACATTAACACAGTCACTCAGGCGTGCCTGAGCTCAACGACCTGGGTTCAAGAAGGCTGCACTAGCTATTGAATCCAGGTGATCTTCTGATTATTAAGCCAATTTTTCAAAATTATTTTGTCCAGCTTTCTAATTGTTTTCTGCAGATCTGATCTACCTTTTTTCATCATGACTGAAAGTAGAAACTACAATCATAAAATTAATTGAAAGAAATCTCTCATACATACTTATTTTCTTCTACAGGGATTCATCTGTTCATTGACCAAATATTTATTAAGTGCCTACTGTGTTCCTGGAAATATGTTTGGTAGTGAATTAAACAGGATCTTGCCCTTTGGAATGTCACAGTTTGTTGGAAGAGTGTCCTCTAAACATTTAAATAGCCAACGGTAGACTGTGGTTAACCTGATGAATCAAAAAAAAAAAAAAAAAAAACAACTGAGTGTTATGAAAAAGAATAATGGAATAATCACTGATGATCTGATCTCTCGTATTGGTCAGAGTTCTTAGTTTGTAAAATTTCTGGGAGACACAGCAAAAAGATGGCCATGTGCATACCAAGAAGAGAGGACTCAGAAGAAATCAAACCACATAATACCTTGATCTTGGACTCCTAGTCTCCAGAACTGTGAGAAAACAAATTTCTGTTGCTTATGACACTTGGTCTGTGGTATTTATTATGGCAATGCTAGCTAATATAATAAGTAAATTTCTTAAGAGCATTGGATACAAGATCAATATAAAAATCAGTGCCACAAAAATGGAAGTAAAAGATACTATTCACTTTAACATTAAAAGAATAAATATTTAGGAATGATCCAACAAAACTCTATAATATCTCTGTACAGAAATTATTAATACAAACTTTTTTAAAGAAGTTAAACAGCACCTAAACAAATCTTCATAGACTGGAAGACTCAGTATGACACAGAGAGTAATTCTAAAGGATCAGTGTGCTTTTATCAAAATCCTGGCAGAAATTTAGGAAATGTTCTGAAAATTATATGGAAAGGTAAAAGGTCAAGAATAGTCTCTGTAAGCTTAAATATGGAAGGGAGATAACTTACTATGCTGAATATCAAGGATTTTTAAATTATAAAGCTATAGCATTAAAAACAGAATGATATTGGTATAAGAAGAGAGAAAAAGGCATTAAAAAAGAAAAAACCACTTCATACAAACACACGATCGCTAATGAAATAGCAAGATAGATCAGTATTATAGGAATGATCTTTTCATTTAGTGGTGCTGAATCTTTGTATAGATTTAATGCAATGGAGTACTATACAGCAATTGAATATGAACAAGCTTCTACAAACAATATGGATTACTCTCACCGAAGAAGAGCAAAAAGAAGCAGATATACATGCACACTGATGGCTATAAAAGGGTCAAAATCATGGAAACCCAACCTTTGGGATTAGAAATTAAAAAAGTAAACGTTCTGGGGGAAAAGGAGTGAGTGGTGGTTGTGAAAAAGCAGGAAGTAGACTTTTGGGGTTCTAGTAATATTCTTCTTCTTGACCTGGGTTGTGGTTCAGGGTTCTGACTTTGGAATAATTCACTAACCTGTAACCCTAATTACTTGTAGACTTTTATCAATGTAAAACATACTTCATTAAAAAAAATTTTACCTATTCATCTTATATTGCTGTATCAAATTCTCACAAGTTCAGCGGCTTAATAGAATATTATTTATTCACAGTTCCCGTACATCAGATATCTATCCTGGATCAGCAGAGTTTCCAGAGTGGGGTGCACCTCAAAGTGCCTAGGGTCATTTGCATACAGGAAGTCTTCTCCCTGGAGCACTTTAGCCCATCTCTGATACAGCCTGGGTTTTGCACTTTGGCCTCCCTCCGTCCCCCCTGCTTGCATTTCATCCATTTCAAAACCATTAAGAGCTGTGAAGAATGCCTGACTGCAATCTGATACAAAATCCACTTAAGAAGCTCTTTAAAATGAGATCCTCCAGGTCTTGGGAAACCAAGTGGGATCCCGGTTCACCTTCCCAAGTCCCTTCAAAGAGTCTGTCTGCCCATCTATCTGTCTGTCCGGGGCCACTGACCTTGACCTGGTAAGTGGGCCATCAGGAAATGATGGCTCCTTCCCCATCAGCAGTTTTTTTGATAACACTAAAATGGTACTTGGAATACATTACTGGGCTCATCTTCTCTGGGGGAAGTGGGAAAGGAACAGGAGTCCAATCTAGGAGATCTTGGTTTCCTCTAGTGTGCTCAGCAGAGTAACTATTTGATTAATTTGATTGAAAAGAGAAAACTTTTGATGAGAATTCTAAGCCACGGCCATGTTTAGAAGTTTAAATCAGAATTCTCCCTACCCTAACATAGTTTCCAGTAACTGAATCAAGACTATTTCGTCTTGTATATTGTGACCTCTCTTGAATAAGTTGCCCAGAATTCAGCACTGCTTAGCGTACTTAAGATTCACTTATTTTTTTCCTTCACTGCTGTGGGCAGGGAGTATTTTTTGTTGTTATTTCCTAGCTCAGGCTAGGGGGCGCAAGTTGTTTTCCTTTGGAGCGTCTCAAAGACCTAGTTCACGGCCACCCCACCTTGTCATTTAGAAAGCAAGGATGAAATGTAATGTGTCAGCCACACGTGGGGCAGAAGGAATAAGATTTAGCCAAAAGGAAACCAGCACAGACAGACAGACACTGCTTTAGAGGTTGGGGAAGTGAGATTTCCAGAAGACCAGGTTTCTGGATCTCCTGGTGTGAGGGATAAGGCATAAGGAGATGGGCTGGTGAAAGACAAGAAAACTGATAGTTAACAACAGGGTTGACAAAATGAGGGAAATTCCAGTTCAAATGCCCTCTCAGAACCACCTGCCAGTTCATAGAAAAAGAAATACAAGCATCCAGTAAACATAGCAGTGCAAATCCAAACAACAACGAGATACTATTTTCACAAACAGATTCAGCAAAAATTAAGATACTTGCTGTGGGACTTCCCTGGTGGTCCAGTGGTTAAGATACTGTGCTTCTGCTGCAGGGGGGTGTGGGTTTGATCCTCAGTCAGGAAACTAAGATCCTGCAAGCCAGGTGGCGCTAGTAGTAAAGTACTGGTCTGCCAAGGCAGCAGATGTAAGAGACCTGGGTTCAATCCCTGGGTCAGGAAGATCCCCTGGAGGAGGGCATGGCAGTCCACTCCAGTAGTCCTGCCTGGAGAATCCCATGGACAGAGGAGCCTGGTGGGCTATGGTCCATTGAGCCGCAACGAGTCAGACACAACTGAAGCGACTTCTCACCCTCGCATAAGATGCTTGTTGCAGTCAGCTGTTAAGGACCTGGGGGCTGTGTGGGGAAGGGAGGAGTAGGGAGGGAGAGGAAACCAGCACAACCTTGGAAAATAAATTTGGAAATGTCCTCCTTTTAACTAAACAATTCCAATGCTAGAAGTTCACTGGCTAGATATATTCCCCCCAAAGTCACCAGGATATACATTCAAGGGAGTGCACTGTAAATGCAGAAACACACCAAGTATTTTTTGATAAGATAGTTTATGTCTATATAGAAATTGATATGATATACCCTCCACCCTGCTCACGTGCACACACACACACACATGAGTCTCCTCCTAAGGCCTTCTCTGTCCCTCTTAGCCAATTACTATAGCAATATAGCATTAAATTGGCTCGTTTGAACAGTCTTCCCTTGAGAGCAAGAATCTATTCTTCTAAAACCCACACAGAGGTCTGTGCAAATACAGAAGAGGTTTCCAATGGCTATTTGCTAAGTTAATTGGTGAAAAGAGAAAGCCATTTACTTGTTGGTGAATGGGTAAGGGCTCCACTTCTGCCAGAGTGTCACTTGGGTTTTATCAGAAGCCACTGGATGCTGAGCTTGGTAGCATCTACATTCCTCAGCTGAAGTTCTCCAGCCTGGCTCATTGTTCTTTTGGCCTGAGGAGACAATGACAGAGGTGATATACAACTGTCCCTAGGAGTCCTATGAAAAAAGTAGGTTTTGATCTTAAACCTCATCATCGCGCTGCAGAAATGGCTGTTCTTTTTATTTACTATTTAGTTGAGGTTTCATTCTAAACGGTCTCCACCACTGAACTGTTGAACTGACTTTTTAAAGCTAAAAACTTATCCTACCTCCAAAGGTGTTTTCTTCCTTGAAATTGAGACAGACACTGGAAATCTCTGTTGGGATGATTTTTATTTATTTATTTATTTATTTATTTTTTGCTTTCACTATTCTTGGTTGGTTGATTGGTTTTAAGTCAAATTCTTACTTGTATAGTTTAAACACACACAACTCTCTTATGCCCCAGTTTTTAATGCAAGACAACTCAGAATATTGTCAAACCCAAGTTCACGTGCCCAATACACGTTTAGGTTTGTTTGGCTTCCTTGTGCACTGGCACAATAATTTGGGCTGGACGACAAGAGGGTGGTAGTGAACCATCCTGAGAACAAGACCATCTGTCAGCGCCCTCCACGAGGGAGAATGTGGGCTGCCAGCGACTGGGAACCCCCTATTCCAGGGTCTCCTAACCTCAGACCCTTCGTGGGTCTCTAACACAGTAATTACTGGCCGGAGGCCAGGTGGCCTCTGTCAATTTCAGCAGTAACGGAGCAGAGGTGCCCAGTGTCTGTCTCAGAGATGTCAATCAACTCCCCACCCAGAGACAGCAGCACAACCACAATCATGACTATCCTTTCTCCCTCACTGAGCGGTGGGGTCACCTCTCATCACCGTGTCCCCAGAGCCCAGCCCTTGACCAGCAACACAGTAGCCTCCTTAAATACTTGTTGAATGAACAGCCTGTGGATCCCCAGCCCAATAGCAAACATCTAGCCACTCAAACACTTCAGCCCTCCCCTCCCCTTATTCTCTTCCTATCTTAAAACTTAGCCCAGATGCTGTCTACTGCATACACTAGACTTTCTCTGCCCTCTGTCCCTGTGGGGAACGCAGATCTTTTCAGTGAGCTCCAGTCTTTGGGTAGGCAGAGATCCCGTGTGGGCTGCAGGCTGAACTCACACCAGTCATGCAAACGTCACCAGACTCAGGGCCTTGATTTCCTTCTGAAAATGAGGAGGAAGGAAATCACAAAGTGATTTCCAGGGGTTCTATTCCAAGTTCTAAAAGTTCCACAAGAGCCCCTTAAACAAGGAAGTGTCAGTTCAGGGGTGGTGTCCCTCTGCCAGTTCTGCCACAGACCTGCCCAGCCTCCATGGAAAAGACCTATAAGTCCACAGATGGGAGGTCATTGTTTCATCCATAAAGTGAGACTAACGTTGCCAATGCTGTTATCTGCTTAGCACATCGGATTGCTGAAGACTGTGGAGCACAAGGTGTGCTAAGAATGTACTGTTCTTTCTTTAAGCCTCCATGCAGCTCCTGGGTTGGTTGAGTAGCTTTCTCTTCTGCACTGCCCTCCCCCACATCCAGCTTCTAGAGCTTCAGGCCAAGTTCCTCATTCCCTCTGAATCTCAGAGTGACCGTGAAGCTTTGTAACAAGTTGGAAGGCCACACAGGGAGCGGAAGCACAACAGGAATTGGTCAGCCACTGTGGAGCAACTACCAGCTTTAAGTAAACAGGCTGCATCCCATTCCGCCACTGCTCTGATGGGGACCTACCTTCCAGTAAAAATCATTTAAAATTTCATTCCCCCAAGCATTAAACTGCTGGTGTAGAAGCAAATAACCACTCTTCTTTAGCACCTGTGGACTCTACATTCACACAGGTAGACAGGAGTGCTGAGATGGTCTCAGATGCTGCAATTTGGTCTGCCACGGAAAGGGGGCAGAGCACAGTCCTTAAAGAATGACACAGCCGTTGACAAAAACTGCAGACGACAGAAACTGGCTAGAGCCGACTAGGCCCAACATGGCGGAAGATTCGACTTCCGGTAGCCTTATTATGAGCTCATTGTAATATATTAGCATATGCTAAATGACACATCCAGTGGCACCATGACTGTTCTGAGGCGGAAGGCCAAAAAGGGGGCGGGGGTCTAATTCCTCAAAATAGATGAAATAATCCTCCCCCTAACCACCCCAATAGTTTGGTGCGGCTCTTGCCTTCTGAGATGGACTGCACTCTGCCTGTGGAATATGTATTTCTGCTTTCACTTTACTAAGGCTCACTCCTGAACTCCTTCCTACTCAGACCCAAGCACCTTCACTTGGACACCCATCCCAGGAACTCACCTGAGACCTGGGGCAGGACCATCCTTTCGGGCTCCATTTTCCTGCAACGTCATTACAAAGTATATTAATAAATCTATACTTCTTACCTATCGCTTTGCCTCTTACTGAAGTCCTTCTGCACCAAGACATAAAGAACCTGAGTTTCATTAAGTCCTCAGATGAGTTGGGCCATTTCAGCACTAGATAAAAGTTTCACATTTGTGTGCCTGGCAATATTAGGTAAACGCAGGGCTTTTACGTTAGAAATTAGGCATAGATGATATTTAAAAACTACTCATGACTTTAGGGGCTTCCCTGGTGGCTCAGACAGTAAAGAATCTGCCTGCAATGCAGGGGACTAAGGTTTGATCCCTGGGTCAGGAAGATTTCTTGGAGAAGGGGATGGTTACCCACTCCATTATTCTTGCCTAGGAAATTCCATGGACAGAGGAGCCTGGCAGGCTACCGTCCATGGGGTCACAGTCAGACACAAATGGGCGGTTAACACTTTCACTTTCACTCATGACTTAGGACGAATTTTATTACAAATTAAATGATCTGGAGCACTCAGGTGTTAGGTGAAAGTGTTACCAAACCCACTCTCAGAGGTTCTTTGTTCTAGAGTCCAATACTGAGAGACAAGTGTTAGGTAAAAGGAAACATGACCTTGTTAAGGAATCCAGCAACCCTGGAGAGACAGAGACTCATGTCACAAAGAACCAATCGCCAGGTTTGCTCAGAGATTATCAGGAAAAGAGGAAGGGGCTCTGTGCAGGGGACAAGGCAGTCTTTTATATTCAGAGATGACTGTCCCCATCACCAGGTTCCAAGTAGCCATCAGGTCTTGCTTGTGGTTGGAACAAATCTTTGGTCAGCTAGTCCTGGAGAGTAAGGAACAGAAGTGAGACCTATAGAAAAACTAATCTTCAATCTTGATATACATCAACAGCTTTCTCTATCTGTTGCAAGCTAAGCCAAGCTAATGGTAGAAGTCAGGCATAGTAAAAAATTAAGAAATAGACTTGGAGGAGTTCCCTGGTGGTTCAGTGGTTAGAATTTCACACTTCTACTGTTGGGGCACAGGTTTGATCCCTGATCAGGAACTAAGGCCCAAAAGGTACTCAGTGCAGCCAAAGAAAAGAAAGAAAGAAAAAGAAATAGACTTGGAATGCTGAATTGCTGACAGTCCCTAGAGTCTCACTTCCTCAGTGACAACCCCCACTGTCAGATTGTCCTTCCACGTCTAGGGGAAAAGGGTTAAGAAGTGTCCTGTAATTTCAAGCTGAACATGGGCAACAAAGAATTGTTAGAGTGGAAGGATCTGACATGGTGTAAGAAATACTCTCTGGTTCCCTCACATGCCCACTGAGACTCCAAAAGATGTATCTCATTACCAACATTTTAAGTAATCATTTTGCAAAGAGTCATCATGCCGATTATGATCCCCTTGACTAGAAGATAAAATTCCAATTTAAGGATTCCTTCAAGCATTGACCCACTCCCAGAGGAAATTCAAGAAAGTGTTAGTAAACAAATCTCATCCACCTTGAAATAGGGAAGTATTGTGGGCTAAGGTCTGTTGAAGCCAAGTAGCAGGTTGTGTCAGTGTGATCTTAATTGTTTCAAGCCCAGTTAATCTTCAACTCCAGGATCAGTTTTTTCCTCCATTCTCTTGAGGCCAATTCTTGGAATTGTGCTGGCCAGACATAGGGCTTCCCTGGTAGCTCAGCTGGTAAAGAATCCACCTGCAATGTGGGTGACCTGGGTTCAATCTCTGGGTCGGGAAGATCTCCTGGAGAAGGGAACTGCTATTCTGGCCTGGAGAATTCCATGGACTGTGTAGACTATGGGGTCACAAAGGGTTGGACATGACTAAGCCGCTTTCACTTTCAGAGAGTCAGTGCTGCTCAAGATGGAGCAGTTTATGTCATGGCTATAGTCTGTTCATCATGCAGTTAGCCTTTTCCCTTTGGTGGCAGTTCTGGGATCTGCAATACAGCTCAGGAATGTGCATCAGACACTGTTATCTGCCTCCTTCAGGGAGGAACTAAAGATTCTGTGCCTCCATTGTCCTAATCATTAACTGCTTGAGCCTACTCCTGTGTGACTTACAGGAGACAAGGGACCCGGAGGGACTTTCTATACGTGGGAGGGTCCCACAGGGTCCGGTTCTGTTTCTAGAGGCCTCGGGCTCAGGGACAGGACTCTCCAGCAGCAGCGTCTGGAGCTTACTGAAATCACCAAATAAATACTTTTAGGGTAATACAGGACACAGCTGAATCGGGTCAATTCCGGTGTGGTGGGGGGCGATGGGCACAGGGCAGACTAAGGGGATGGAAGAGACTGCGCACGGGGCACTGGGAGACTGTTAAAATGCAATGAAACCCAGTGGCAAAGCTGAAAGGGCCTCCCCGGCTAGACTGCCGCGTTTCTGATCCTTTCCCCGGAGCAAGCCTGGCACCCGCAGCGCAAGCTAGCGGCTGCGCGCCGGCCTGCAGTCCACCAGGAAGGCGCAGGCCCCGGCCCGACATTCCGCCTCGCTCCCCTGGCCCACCACCCGCCTGGCGCCGGCTGTGCTTCCTTCAGTCTCGCTTGCAATTCAGATGCGCCTGGAATTTACACCCATTCACTCCAGCGGGGGCAGGAACCCCTTCCTGACCCTGAACTTCTGTCCTAACCCTTACTTTCCCTGACTCCTCACCTTTCCCTCCCACCTGCGGAGACACACCCTTCTCGGGGCACAGGCTAAACACACCTTTCCTGAGAAAACCAAAAATGAAAGCAAATTTCGGGAAATAAAACTTAAAAAACTTCAGCTCCTTGGGATACCCAAACCTGGTGGTTCGGTTTTCCTAATTAAAGCAATACTTTTCCACCACCTCGATACAGTAATTGGTTTGCCTTTTTTTTTTTTAAACAGCAAATCTGATATTTTTAACCCGAAACTAATGATATAGACATTAGGGCTAATTAGCAACAGTTTTACAAGAATGGCCTTTTCCATTCTCTCTTTGTTTGGCCGCCTCACGCCTCTCACCTCCACCCCGGAGTGTTTAAGCATTGTAATGCGAACGGGCCTCCGCCTCCCCGCCCAGCGGAGGGCTGTCCTCACAACCCCGGGGCTTGCGGCTGAGGAAGGCGAACCTCCCTGAAGGTTATAGTCCAAGCGTCTGTTAGGACGGACCCGTGAGGTGTCCCCTAGCTTCGCCGGACGGCCTGACTTCTGCTTCTAAGAACTTTGGGGGAAAGCATATTTCTCATCTGGGATATTTTTCTTTTAAAATGCTCTTTTTCACGTCAAGAAATTAACATTTTCCTTTGGGTGTTTTGGCAATGACTGTGAATTAAAACCGGGTTAATTTTTTTTTTCCTTCTAAATTGTTAGGGGCCACAGACTGGAGGAAGATGGAGCGCTTCTCTTACAGGTATGAACTGATTTTGAGAGTGAACTTTTTATTACTAGAGCTTGCCAGCTTAAGAAGTGTGTTCTACAGGAACACGTTCTTAGGAAGCGTTGTTCTGTTTCATCTCGTTCAAACCTTAAAGAGCTGCCAACAGTGCTGCTGTTTTTCGGAAAGATCTGGAACTTAAAGTTGCATCTACCTTTGTTGTTGGCTTTTAACATCTTCATTCAAGTTACTGGCTCTGCCTATGACACGACTAGTGGTTTCCTCCTCTTTTGTAAGAACAGGTCAATATTACAACGAAATTTAAAATATACTTCTGAGAAGGTTGAAATTATAAACAGGTTTTCAATATTTAGAAACTGATAAGAATAATAGGAAATGTTTTTTAACCTTGAACATCTTTTAAATGACTGGTGTAAATGAAATGGTTTGTGAAATGTGATTTGTCAATGACACTGAATGTCATCCAGCCATTTAAAATTACTATGAAAACTAGGTGCAGGAGAAAAATATGTGATGTAGAAGATAGAAGTCACTTAAAATTATATGCATATGCTGGTATGTATTGGAAAGAGTTGGAAATTAGTTGGATTTTATCTCATCATCTTTCTTTGGATTGCTACATAAATTAATCATTTAAAAAGAAAGGGGAAAAAAAAGGAAAGTGGTGCTCCAGGATTTCTCTCCCTAGTGGCCTGTGGTGTTAACTCAAAGGGATTTTATTTGCTTTGTTTTGCTAATAGAGGTCTGATTTCCTCTTCCTAGTGTGATTTTGATCATGGCCTTTTTCAGAGCTCTTGAACTGGGATTAGTCGCTGGTAAGAGACTTTGTTCTTTTGATCACTAGCAATTTTCAAGTGGCCTGGAACACAGACTCAAGGAGTTAATTTTGTCATTCAGGATTGGGCGACCTTGAACTTGCCCGACTGTCACAGGGAGACCTGGCCTTCAGAGATGATGGCCTTTGGTCCCAAGAGGAGCCTGCAGTTCGTCACCAGCCTTCCCAGTTTGTAGCATCCATGGGAATCCAGAAGAGTAAGATGTACCCGCCTTAGCGGTCCTTTACGTGTTTTCTGAGTATCTTTTTGACACTTTCGCCTAACAGAGTGAGCATCTGATTCTGGAGCTGGGTAGATGGATGGTTGGACTGGTTTTGACTCTGGGGACAATACAAGCATGTACTTCACAGAACACAGTTTCCCTCGCAGAACACAAGTTTCCCTCACTTGATCCCACTTCACGCGGGGGATTCCAGGTACCACCACTGGCTTGTGCATGAAAAAAGATTTCTCTGCTCAAAAGCACAGGTAGCCAAAGGAACACTAAAAAGCAGAGTCTTATTCAGTGAGATTTACAATGTTTAGATATCTGCAAACACTTTGGGGAGACTAAGTCCTTACCACCATATTAACCTTTTAAGGGAGCTCACTTTTCAGTCCCTCCACCCCTCTCAGCCACCTCTTCTTACATTTCAGGTAAGGAGCTGAACAGAACCTGCTGTTTGAATGGGGGAACCTGCATGCTGGGGTCCTTTTGTGCCTGCCCTCCCTCTTTCTATGGACGCAACTGTGAGCATGACTCTCGCAAAGAGTAAGTCCTGGAAAGGGGCTGGGGGTGGAGAGGGAAGGAGAAGTGGGGATTTAAAATCTGCATGTCCATTCATCCTCAGGAACTGTGGGTCTGTGCCCCATGACACCTGGCTGCCCAGGAAGTGTTCCATGTGTAAATGCTGGCATGGCCAGCTTCGCTGCTTTCCTCAGTCATTCCTACCTGGTTGTGGTAAGCAGAAGGTCCCCTCTTTTGCCCTATCAGGTTAGTTAGTGGCCTGTGGACACTTAGTTAATAGGGTCTCTCCTCTTACCACATGGCTTGCTGGAGACTGTCAGCCGAAGGTCTGCTTGTAAAAGCATCGAGGACTCCAGATTGGAGGTTCATCCTGGCACCCTTGGTATTTACTTCGGCTAGTTGTGCCATCTTTCAGGTGGAGAGTTACTTTGAGTCTACCTGACACTTTATAGGATGTGAAACTCTGTAGAGGAAAATAAACAAGAAAAGCCTTGGCCTCTTAAACACCAAGAGATGCTCTCTGGTGTTCCTTTCTTTGGGCAGGGAGACCCAGACAGACTCCGGGGGGACAGCTCAGTTAGTGCCCACCCAGCGTGGGATTGCGAGTAAAGGCAGCTGTCTGCTAATTAATTTTCAAGTGAAAGGTGCTCAGTTGTGTCTGACTCTTTGCAACCCTATGGACTATACAGTCCCTGGAATTTTCCAGGCCAGAATACTGGAGTGGGTAGCCTTTCCCTTCTCCAGGGGATTTTCCCAACCCAGGGATCAAACCCAGGTCTCTAGCATTGCAGGCAGATTCTTTACCAGCTAAGCCACAAGGGAAGCCCAGGATGGGGTTGGGGGAACCCAACTTCAAGTATTGTCCTTAAATTCCATGGGAGGATGTGAGCCCCCTTCTCCTTTCATAGGAGCTTCTTCATGGATCCTAAAAGGTCCCTGTACGGCACTCCCTGGTGATTGGTCTCAGAACCCTTTCACCTTACTGATTTTTACTGATTTGAGGAAAACAATGACAGGAAGGGCAGGGACATAAAGGAGAACAAGAGGAGAGTGTTTGCTCTGTACTCCAACCTGAGCCAGATTTCAGAAGCCACCCTAGTTCAGAGGCCTCTCCTAGTCCTGCCCCTGCAGATGTTAGAAATTTAAAATATTCAACAAATTGAAAATGAAGACAAATGCTTCATTGAGTATAAGATGGGACCCTGACTCAGGCAGGGACTGTCCTTTCTATTTGCATTGGGTGTCAGACCTAGGTGGGCTTCCCTGGTGGCTCACACAGTAAAGAATCTGCCTACAATGCTAGAGACACTGGGAAGATCTTCTGGAGAAGGGAATGGCTACCCACTCCAGTATTCTTGCCTGGAGAAGTCCATGGACAGAGGAGCCTGGCAGGCGACAGTCCATGGGATTGCAAAGAGTTGGACATGACTGAGTAACAGACACACACACACAAATACACATACACATCAGACCCAGGGTAGGTGATTGGAAGGTGTGGGTGGAATGGTTAGATAGGAAGGGACCATATTTTCTCCCCAGAACTTGGGACCCGAAATGTGCTGTCTCCTTATCATCTGACCCCAACCAAGTTCTGCCACACGCCAGCAATTACAGGCATCACCAGCTGAGTTAGATTACCAGGTCTGAGAAAGGCCAAGTTAACAGTGGGCCTGTGGCATCGTCTGTCAAACTATTTTTTCAGGGGAGTCTGGTTGCACATAATTGGTCGGTACTGCCGGTCCCATAAACACGCTGTACTCAGTCTTGGACCCCAACTGCTCTGGGGCTCATGTAGGTGAGCCACACGTGTGGGCAACAGGATGGAGTGCCCGAGGGATCTTTAATGACCAAGTGTCTCTGTCTTCCAGACGGCCATGTGATGGATGAGCACCTCACAGCTTCCAGGACTCCAGAATTAACATTGTCTGTGTGTGTTCTTATGCTCCCTGGCATCTGCCTCGCTATACAAAACTATTATTAACCTACATTTGTTTTCAACATTGGTCATGCAGATGTCATGACCTGTAAAGGTTGTCTCTCTAATGTCCCAACTGAGAAATGATCATTTGTTAGTTGCCTTGAAATAGTGAATAGATTTCCCTGTGGTCCTTAAGATTTCCTTACAGTGCCAATTACTTTCCTCTGCCCTGCCCTCTCCAAAAGACTAATTAAAAAAAAAAAAAAGAGTAAGCCATATCTTGTGCCCAATTTCTGATACATGTAACCTGCCAAGGCTTACACGTAATTTCCTCTATAAACAACTGAATTCTATATTCAGATTATTAAAGGTTACTCTCAATGTGGAACTGAGCATAAGGCTTTGGATGGAGTTGATTGACATCGGTTAAGATAGTATCTTGGAAAGGAAGGACCTGTAAGGGGAGCAGAGGAGAATGGAGGGGGCAGATATCCAAGGTGAGAGACAGGATGCTAGAGTAATGGAGGTGTGTGTGTATCCTGGGCGACTAGGTAGAAAAGTGGGAGCAAATGGGAGAGATTTGAGAAAATAAAATGAATGTCTTGGTTGATCCGGTGGCTACAGAGAAGCAAGTTAAAAGGCTAAGTTGAAGGGCAAATTTCTATCATCTATTGGAAGCTGTATGAAACAAGGGTACCTGTTTTCTGAAGGATTTGTAAAAAGAATAAAGTCTCCTTTAAAAAAACTATCTAAATTCCCCCAATATATAAAGATTGCTTAATACATTATGATTTCTCTATACTATGCAGTTATTTCAATGGTGGTAAAAGGAAATGTTCACAATGTTTAGTTGTAAGTCAGTGATAAAACCGTGTATTGTAAAGCCCATTTAAAAATATGTATCTGTTCTGTTCAGTAAAAGTGGGAAGTACGTTGACCAATGTGTGAACTGTGGTTATTTCTAGGTGGTAGCGTTTTTCCTCTCACTTCTGTTTTCCGCAGTGAGGCTGTATTATTTTTGTTTTCATATGGAACGTGGTGACTACCACAGGCTTAAAGCTGAGGGAACTGGAAAGGCCAAGAGCTCAAGGTGGTGGCCAGTTTTGTTTGTGGCTTTGATGTGTGTGCTCTGCTGTGAGGGACAAGATCCGCTTCCATTATTTACATACTGTTGGATCCCTAATTCATGTTTTTCCAAATGAATGCCCTCAGATGCAAAATTCCAAAAGAGTGGAATTTTCTTTTGTTTTTTGCAGTGTCCAGTGACAGAAGGTGAAATGGGATAAGCAAGGAAGCAGCGAGAGATACCACCAAGAGAGCTCAGAGCTGTAGAGGGGGCTGCCCAGTGGGGAGGGCTGGTCTGGCCACGGGACCCAGTTTCCTCGTCTGAACCATGCTGGTCACTACACCACTGTTAGAATTAAGTGAACCAACTAAAACTCTAGCACAAGTTCCTCGACCAATGTCACAGTTCTTCTCTACCTTCCTATTTACCACAAGTTGCTTTAAAATATTTTTAGCCCAGAAATGGAAAAAAATTTTTGAGAAGACCTCAGAGTATTGAAATAAGGCTTTGTCTTATTTGCATGAAACGGCTGTGATCCCTAACCATAATATGAACACAGTTGGGACTGTGTTTTCCAAACTTGGACATTCACATTCCACCTTATTTGGGCCACATCATCTGTGCTTAAAATTTTAATTTATATTCACTCATTTTTGTATTGTGGTAAAATATACATAACATAAAACTTATCATTTCAACCATTTTTTAAGTGTAAAGTTCAGTACATTAAGTACATTCACACTATTGGGCAACCATTACCACCATCCTTTTCCACAACTTTTTCATCTTTGCAAACTGAAACTCAATAACAACTCATTTTTCCTCCCCACAGCCCCTGGCAGCCACTAGTCTATTTTGCGTCCATGAATTTATTCTAGACACCTCACATAAGTAGTCATACACATCCTTTTGTGACTGGCATATTTCACTTAGTATACTGTCTTCAAGGTTCACCCATGTGTCAGAACTTCATTTCTTTTAAAAGGCCAAATAATATTCCATTATATGTATATACTACATTTGGTTATCCATCCATTAATGGCATTTGGTTTCTACCTTTTGGCTATTATGAATAATGTGGTGTGAACACTGGTGTCTAAATATATCTTCCAGTCCCTGCTTTCAGTTCTTTGATGTACAGACTCATAAGTGGAATTGCTGGATCATATAATTCAGTTTTAATTTTGTAAAGAACTACTGTACATTTCTCACAACAGCTTCACCATTTTACATGCCCATCAGCAATGCAGAAATATTCCAATTTTCCTACACTCTATTGCTTTCTGGGCACTGCTTTTATTTTTTTCATAATAGCTATCCTAGTGAGTATGGAGTAGTATATTATGTGGTTTTGATTTGCATTTCCCTAATGATTGGTGATCTTGAATATCTATCCACTTATTTTTTTAAGTGCTTTTTACTTGTCCAAAACAATAGCATTTGTGAAGCCTGAATAATTTATACCAGTCCCTAAATTTTAAGAAACAAAAATGAATAATAATAACGTTCATCTGTATTTATCTAAAATCATGAACCAAAAGTATATTCTGAGAAATGGTGTTCAAGGGGATGCAAAAGACTCTAGATTCTACCCTCAAAAGCCTTACAGACTTCTCAAAGTGTCCACATGGGAAACAATAAAGACACACCTGGGTCCACACTAGCTGGAAACCATTTTGCCCTCTGGCCCTGTTATTCCAAGTGGATGGACTTGCCCTGGTTCACTCAAATCACTGTTGCTGACCCAGAGGCCTGACATCAAAGAAGGGCTTCTTGCATAAGAATTCAGCCTTAACCTTGGAATATGACCACCTTTAAAATACCATCTTTAGAATATTTAATGACTTGAAATGTGTAAAACACATTGTCAGGTGAGAAAGGCAGAGTATAGTGTAGCTTCAACTAGAGTTCATAGACGGTAAGAAACGTGAAAATACTGAAATGGTCATTTCCAAGTAGAAGGATTATGAGTAAATTTTCATCTTGTTTTCTAAGCTAACTACAATTGTACATAATTGATTGTATAATGGGAAGTTAAGATTTTGTAAAGAGTAAAGGTAAGAATTATTTATAATGCTTATATTTGCGAGGTTACAAATTTGTGAGGTCCATGGAAGTGTTCATGGGAGAGCAAGACAGTTAGCCAGGGACAACTACGAAATTACAGGGGAAAAAAATCTACTTCAAGATGAGTGGTTAGATGGAGAAGGGTTGTGTCTATTTCAGTGAAAATCATGACAGATTTATGTGATGACAACATCAATAAATAAATGGAAGCTAGAGGAAACCACAGCACAGGGAAAAATGGTTACTCTAGGATGAGTCCTGGGTCAGGTTCCCAGGGAGCTGAGCTGTGGGTGTTCAGAAGCAGCTTCCTGGGAGGAGCTCCCGGACACAACACTTTCAGGGGGCTGCCTTCGGGAAGCAGCTGACTGCACTGTTGCTGTGCAGCAGAGATGCTGTGTGTAACAGGCCTCAGCGGATGCCTTGGGAGCTCCCGGGCTGGGACGGCCCTTCAGAGCTGTCTCCTGTTGAGGAAGGGACCAGATCTTTGGACTCCTGAGTCAACAAGTCAGTAGGGAAGTCCCTCAAAAAGCTGAAAATAGAGTTGCCATATGATCCAGCAGTCCCACTCCTGGGCCTATATTTGGACAAAATTTGAAAAGATACATGCACCTCTACGTTCATAACAGCACTATTTACAATAGCCAAGACATGGAAGCAACCAAAATGTCCAACAGCTGAATGGATAAAGAAGATGTGGTACATATATATACATAAATACAATGGGATATTGCTCAGCCATAAACATGAAACAATGCCATTTGCAGCAACACGGATGGACCCAGAGATGATGATACAAAGTGAAAGAATTTAGAAAGAGACAAATACCACATCATATCTCCTATATCGGGAATTTAAAATATAACACAAACGAACTTATCTATAAAACAGGCTCAGAGACATATAGAAAACTTATGGATGCCAAGGGGGACGGGTAGGGGAGGGATAGACTGAGAGTTGGAACTAGCAGATACAAACTATTAAATACAGGATGGATAAACAATGAGGTCCTACTGTATAGCACAATGAACTATACTCAATATCCTGTAATAAACCATAAATGGAAAAGAAAAAAATGCAATATCCACCCTGGCAGAGGTACAGCTGGGCTTGTTTAATACAAGCGTCTGCGCCTCCACCCCTCCTTCCCTTTCTACCTTTCCTGTCTCCCCAACCCCTACTCCAACTACTGCGGGGAAGGACTACTCTGTGAGCTAAATCCCCCGACAGACCTCTCATAGGTCCCATAACACTCCAACACCCTGATGTGTTTTCCTATCTGTCTCCCGCAATGGTCTGTCAGCATCCTCAGCCTTTGGGTGCCAAGCCTCCAGGGACCCTAGAGCTGCTCTGCAGATTCTATAGAAGGAGGAGGGAGGGAAGAAGAGGGGGAGGAAGGCATGAAGGGAACCGGTTCCTTCTTATCCTCTCCTTTCTCATTAACAGCTGCATTAAAGACAATTAACACTTCTGGAGACCATCTCCTATATCCCCATGGAGAGGGAAGATGATAAAGATAGGAAGAAAAGGCAGCATGTTGTTTGACAAAACTGACCTCAGTATGGTCTGTGGTTCCTTCAGAGAAGAGGGCCCTCCCCAGCTGTGGTCGCTTCCCGGAGCCTCTGCATCTCCCGGGAGACTTGGCCCACCTCACCCACTAGGTCAACTCAGATCAGGGGAAAAAAAAAAAATGAAGAAAAGAAAGCAGAAGAGGGAGGTCATAATTCTTCTCCTAAGTGATACAGCACTTCTAAGCCACACAATTATTTCTTATGTTGAATGTGTGATGTAAATTAACCCATCACAGATTAACCCGTTGCATAGGGAACCCTCCATGCACTGGGAATTAGAAGACAAGTGAGCTATTATCTAATTCCAGATCACTCTGGTTTATTTTTATTCAGAGAAAAAAAAAAGCCAAGGACTACAGACTAGATACATCAGCACATAGTCAACGTCAATCAGAAAAACTGAGATTATTATAGGATTTACCAGACTAGCCCATCAAAATAAAACCCATGTGTTGTGAGAAGAAAATCAAGTTTTGTTTGGAATCATGAAAAGTAAGATGTCCATTTTTCTGTAGTACTTGGGAGATGTTCGGATAAAAGGTGTTTCCCGCTCTGAAGTGTGTCTCAGTTATATAAACACATCCCACTTATAAACAGAAATGTCAACTGCCTCATCAGATAAAACACAGCCTCGGTTAAATTCTTCGCCCTAAGACCTTTCCCTCAAAGCTTCGGCTCTGTCTCCGCTCACAGTTGCTGATGGTCTTGGCTTTATCTCTGCCAGCCTAGGCACAGCCTAATCAAGGGTCACAGTCACCCCAAGTCCAAGATTCCTCACTCTCTGGGCAGGGGAAGGAGGGAAGTCCACAAAGGAAGATAAAACCAATCGCCTTGTAACTCCAAGAGCTTCTAAAAGCCCAAAGTTAAAAGCATCAGGTAATATAGCAACAGGTGATGTACACTCCAGCCAAGTGAGAGAGTCAATTTCTAGGCTCTCCCCCCTCTGATGTCTAGGTTAGAAGCTTTCTTTATCTCTCTTATACTTTAATAAAACCTTATTACACAAAAGCTCTGAGTGATCAAGTCTCATCTCTGGCCCTGGATTGATTTCTTCTTCTCCAGAGACCAAGAATCCTGGCATCTTTCATGGTTCAGCAAAAACCTTTCACAGAGAAACATAGGAAGCTCGTTGTTTTCTCTGCAAGGAGCTAGTTCTGAGTTCAGCCGTGCCTCATCTCACTTCTTAGGAGAAGGAATGACAGCTGCCCGGTGCACGCTGGTCTGCAGGGCCAGCAACCACATCTAGTGTGTAGAGTTGGGAAGACAGCACCATCTCCCTGTAGGGCCCTGTTACTGGTCCCCCGCCTCCTTCCAACTCGAAACTGCTAGGTGGGCAGACCTGACTGATGTTCTCTGAAATGGATGTGGCCCTTCCCCTGGTGTCTATCAATCACTGAGGCGGGTGGCTCTCATTGGGAAATGAGTTGATCCAACTGCCTATTGAAAAATGGCCAAAAGGAGGCTCAGAGCCATAGGTACTCAACAGATACACATGCTCCTGGAGATCATGAAGGAGATCGGATAATTCTTACTGAAGAGCCACTTTTCCCTTTGGCCCTGGAAGAAGCCAAGCAAGCCCTTTCCTGCACACAGGGGAGAAACGCCTCCTCCTTGGGTGGGGCCTCTGCTGGGAAGAGGAGGAGTGATGAGAAAGAAGGGCCTTTAAAGAGGATGGGGAAGAGCAGGAAACCACAGACACACCTTTTCAGGCTGCCAAGCACTGGCCATCCAAAGCTTGGTCTTTTTCCAAGCACAGTGGATTTGGACTCCACTGCCTAGGAGCAAGTCTCAGCCCCTCCATTGCCAGCAAGTTGTCTCAAGGCCTGAGCCTCCATGTGCGGTGGGCAGAATGAGGGCTGGGTAGGCTGCTCATCATCATCCCCACAGGCGCCAGTGCCAGCATGTAAGTGGTGCTCAAGAAAGGTTTTGGAAGGGAGGTGGGGAGGTCCCACCACCATGCTTCCCAGGAATCAGCTCTCTTCCTCTAAGTCTCTTCTGAACAGTTTTCCCTCTGGCTGCCTCACTGCAGCGTGTGCTAAACACCCCTGGCCAAACGTGAGACAGAGCTGAGCACGTGGCCTGGTTCGAAAACAATGGCTTTAGCAAGTTGGCAGATGAAGTTCTCATTTTAATTGGACCATTAATATCCCTTTCTTCTTTCCTTCCCTTTATTTATTCTTCTGCAGTAGTTTTGGCAAAACATTTCAGAGTTCAACCCCAACACAGCAGTACTGAGTAACTTGAGTTCACACCTCAGGGCATCTCCCTCAGCTCCCAATGCCCTTCTGATACACTCCTGGGCAAGACACCTGGCATGACGAGAGGTGGCCAGGCTCACCTAAGCCTTTTTGTGCACAGGCTCAACCCTGGGAGATATTTGGACTGAAGTCCAATAGATGATTTCCCTGAATATATCAGGAGTACTGCATTTTTCTTATTGTTCTTGCCCACAAACAATGTCTACACTTGCCCAAGGTGAGGGCCAAGACCAGGCCTGTCTCCTGGCTCCCAGGCTGGAAGTGAAGGAACAACAGCTGCCTGGGACTCAGCTCTCTGGCCTAGCTAGCCTCTTCATCATCTTCTTTTTTTTTTTTTTCATAGGGTTTTTTTGGTTTTGGCTGAGCTGGGTCTTCATTGCTCCAGGCAGACTTTTCTCTAGTCGTGGCAAGTAGGGGCTACCCTCTAGTTGTGGTACCGAGGCTTCTCATTGCAGTGGCTGAAGAAGGGAATGGCTACCCATCCCAGTATTCTCACTTGGGGAATCCCATGGACAGAGGAGCCTGGCAGGCTACAGTCCAGGGGCTCACAAAGAGTCAGATACGGCTAAGCATGCATACCCCACACTAAAGTGTAATTGAATAAATAGTACTCATTGAATTAATTGGGACAATTCATTTAACCCCTCTGGGTTCTTAATGTTTTCATAACAGCTTCCAATACTCATCCATCTATTGTGGACTTACTTTGCCAGGAACTTTGCTAGAAAATGTGTACATACTTGTGTTCCCATTTGATGCTTTTAATGATAGTGTTGAGTAACTATTATTACCTCCATTTCACAGCGAATGAAACTGAGACTCAGAGAGGGTGACTAACCTGCCCAAGGCCACACAGCTGGTAAGTGAAGACAGATTCCAACACTGACTCCACATTCCAGGCCCTTAAACCCCATCCTCCATCCCTAGCCCTATCTCATTCCCCAAATATGGGTTTGAATCAAGTTAAATCTACTGTTTGATTTAGGTCATAACTGAATGATCTAGTGGTTTTCCCTACTTTCTTCAATTTAAGTCTGAATTTGGCAATAAGGAGTTCATAATCCAAGCCACAGTCAGCTCCTGGTCTTGTTTTTGCTAACTGTATAGAGCTTTTCCATCTTTGGCTGCAAAGAATATAATCAATATGATTTCAGTGTTGGCCATCTAGTGATGTCCATGTGTAGAGTCTTCTCTTGCGTTGTTGGAAGAGGGTGTTCACTATGACCAGTGCATTCTCTTGGCAAAACTCTATTAGCCTTTACCCTGCTTCATTCTGTACTCCAAGGCCAAATTTGCCTGTTACTCCAGGTGTTTCCTGACTTCCTACTTTTGCATTCGAGTCCCCTATAATGAAAAGGACATCTCTTTTTGGGTGTTAGTTCTAAAAGATCTTGTAGGTCTTCATAGAACCATTCAACTTCAGCTTCTTCAGCATTACTGGTTGGGGCATAGGCTTGGATTACCGTGATACTGAATGGTTTGCCTTGGAAACGAACAGAGATCATTCTGTCATTTTTGAGATTGCATCCAACTACTGCATTTTGGACTCTTTGTGGACCATTATGGCTACTCCATTTCTTCTAAGGGATTCCTGAACACGGTAGTAGATATAATGGTCAGCTGAGTTAAATTCACCCATTCCAGTCCATCTTAGTTCACTGATTCCTAGAATGTCGATGTTCACTCTTGCCATCTCCTGTTTGACCACTTCCAATTTGCCTTGATTCATGGACCTAACATTCCAGGTTCCTATGCAATATTGCTCTTTACAACATCGGACCTTGGTTCTATCACCAGTCACATCCACAACTGGACATCAATTTTGCTTTGGCTCCATCCCTTCATTCTTTCTGGAATTATTTCTCCACTGATCTCCAGTAGCATATTGGGCACCTAACAACCTGGGGAGTTCATCTTTCAGTTTCCTATCTTTTTGCGTTTTCATACGGTTCATGGGGTTCTCAAGGCAAGAATACTGAAGTGGTTTGCCATTCCCTTCTCCAGTGGACCACATTCTGTCAGACCTCTCCACCATGACCCTTCCATCTTGGGTGGCCCCACACGGCATGGCTTAGTTTCATTGAGTTAGACAAGGCTGTGGTCCGTGTGATCAAACTGGCTAGTTTTCTGTGATTGCGGTTCTAGTATGTCTGCCCTCTGATGCCCTTTCGCAACACTTACCCTCTTGCTTGGGTTTCTCCTACCTTGGATGTGGGGGTATGACCTAAATCAAATCCCTTATAATTATACAGTGGAAGTGAGAAATAGATTTAAGGGACTAGATCTGATAGACAGAGTGCCTGATAACCTGTGGACGGAGGTTCATGACATTGTAGAGGAGACAGGGATTAAGACCATCCCCAAGAAAAAGGAATGCAAAAAAGGAAAATGGCTGTCTGAGGAGGCCTTACAAATAGCTGTGAAAAGAAGAGAAGTGAAAAGCAAATGAGAAAGGAAAGATATTCCCCCCTGAATGCAGAGTTCCAAAGAATAGCAAGGAGAGATAAGAAAGCGTTCCTTTCCAATCAATGCAAAGAAATAGAGGAAAACAATAGAATGGGAAAGACTAGAGATCTCTTCAAGAAAATTAGAGATACCAAGGGAACATTTCATGCAGATATGGGCTCAATAAAGGACACAAATGGTATGGACCTAACAGAAGCAGAAGATATTAAGAAGAGGTGGCTAGAATACACAGAAGAACTGTACAAAAAAGATCTTCATGACTCAGATAATCACGATGGTGTGATCACTCACCTAGAGCCAGACATCCTGGAACGTGAAGTCAAGTAGGCCTTAGAAAGCATCACTACAAACAAAGCTAGTGGAGGTGATGGAATTCCAGTTGAGCTGTTTCAAATCCTGAAAGATGATGCTATGAAAGTGCTGCACTCAGTATGCCAGCAAATTTGGAAAACTCAGCAATGGCCAAAGAACTGGAAAAGATCATTTTCAATCCAATCCCAAAGAAAGGCAACGCCAAAGAATGCTTGAACTACCACACAATTGCACTCATCTCACACGCTAGTAAGTGGTGCTCAAAATTCTCCAAGCTAGGCTTCAGCAATACATGAACTGTGAACTTCCAGATGTTCAAGCTGGTTTTAGAAAAGGCAGAGGAACCAGAGATCAAATTGCCAACATCCACTGGATTATCGAAAAAGCAAGAGAGTTCCAGAAAAACATCTACTTCTGCTTTATTGACTATGCCAAAGCCTTTGACTGTGTGGATCACAATAAACTGTGGAAAATTCTGAAAGAGATGGGCATACCAGACCACCTGACTTGTCTCTTGAGAAACCTGTATGCAGGTCAAAAAGCAACAGTTAGAACTGGACATGGAACAACAGACTGGTTCCAAATAGGAAAAGGAGTACGTCAAGGCTGTATATTGTCACCCTGCTTATTTAACTTATATGCAGAGTACATCATAAGAAATCCTGGGCTAGAAGAAGCACAAGATGGAATCAAGCTTGCTGGGAGAAGTATCAAAAACCTCAGATATGCAGATGACACCACCCTTATGGCAGAAAGTAAAGAGGAACTAAAAAGCCTCTTGATGAAGGTGAAAGAGGAGAGTGAAAAAGTTGGCTTAAGGCTCAACATTCAGAAAACTAAGATCATGGCATCTGGTCCCATCACTTCATGGGAAATAGATGGAGAAACAGTGGAAACAGTGTCAGACTTTATTTTGGGGGGCTCCAAAATCACTGCAGATGGTGACTGCAGCCATGAAATCAAAAGACGCTTACTCCCCAGAAAGAAAGTTATGGTCAACCTAGATAGCATGTTGAAAAGCAGAGACATTACTTTGCCAACAAAGGTCCATCTAGTCAAGGCTATGGTTTTTCCAGTAGTGGTGTATGAATGTGAGAGTTGGACAGTGAAAAAGGCTGAGCGCCGAAGAATTGATGCTTTTGAACTGTGGTGTTAGAGAAGACTCTTGAGAGTCCCTTGGACTACAAGGAGATCCAACCAGTCCATCCTAAAGGAGATCAGTCCTGGTGTTCATTGGAAGGACTGATGTTGAAGCTGAGGCTCCAATACTTTGGCCACTTCATGCAAAGAGTTGACTCATTGGAAAAGACCTTGATGCTCAGAAGGATTGGGGGCAGGAGGAGAAGGGGATGACAGAGGATGAGATGGCTGGATGGTATTACCGACTCGATGGCCATGGGTTTGGGTAGACTGCGGGAGTTGGTGATGGACAGGGAGGCCTGGCGTGCTGCGGTTCATGGGGCTGCAGAGAGTCAGACATGACTGAATGACTGAACTGAACTGAAATCTACTGTTACTGATTTTCTTGAGCTAACAAATATTTAGTAGGGGAAAAAATGCTCACTGTATGCAAATTGTGAAAGGAGTATGACAAGGGTGAATATTGTCACTCTGCTTATTTAACTTACATGCGGAGTACATCATGCAAAATGCCAGGCTAGATGAATCATAATCCTACAAGATTGCCAGGAGAAATATCAACAACCTCAGGTATACAGATGATACTATTCTAATGGCAGAAAGTGAAGAGGAACTAAAGAGCCTCTTAAAGAGGGTGAAAGAGGAGAATGAAAGAGCTGGCTTAAAACTCAACATTCAAAAAAGAAAGATCATGGCATCCAGTCCCATCACTTCATGGCAAATAAAAGGGGAAAAGTGGAAGGAGGGACAGATTTTATTGTCTTGGGCTCCAAAATCACTGCAGATGGTGACTGCAGCCATGAAATTAAAAGACACTTGTTCCTTGGAAGAAAAGCTATGACAAGCCTACATAGTGTATTAAAAAGTAGAGATATCACTTTGTTAACAAAGGTTCATATAGTCAAAGCTATGATTTTTCCAGCGGTCATGTATGGATGTGAGCATTGGGCCAAAAAGAAGGCTGAGTGACAAAGAATTAATGCTTTCAAACTGTGGTGCCTGAGAAGACTCTTGAGAGGCCCTTGGACAGCACGGAGATCCAGCCAGTCAGTCCTAAAGGAGATCAGTCCTGAATATTCACTGGGAAAGACTGGTGCTGAAGCTGAAGCTCTAATACTTTGGCCCCCTGATGTAAAGAGCCAGCTCTTTGGGAAAGACCATGATGCTGGGAAAGACTGAAGGCAGCAGAGGATAAGATGGTTAGATAGCATCACTGATGCAGCGGACATGAATTTGAACAAACTCTGGGAGGTAGCGAAGGACGGAGAAGGCTGATGTGCCAGAGTCCGTGGGGTCGCAGAGAGTCAGAGTTTAGCAACTGAACAATAGAGCAAAGCATTGTCCTCACTACCAGGATGCACAGAACAGAACCCCCACAGAACATGGTGCCCATAGCCTGGGGTGTAGAGAGACAACTACACAACGGGCAAAAGTACAGAGCAGATGGTGCTAAATATGGAGCCAATGGAGATACTCAGGTTCAGCGTTCAAATCTGAAACAACGGTATTATCACTCTGTGGGGAATAAATCCCCACTCTGTGAGCAAGGCACGTCTTGTCACCACAGTGAGCAGACCATCATCAGGAAATCCTGGAGAGCACAGGGTCCTGATTGGGGGTGGAGGGAGGCCCTCGGGTCCAGCTGCTGGTATCACCGCTGTGCAGAAGCGTCCCTGACTGGGTGCTGGCTCACAGACCACCAGCTGCACCCCTGACAGAGGGCATCGGCATGCCACCCTCTGCATAGCTGTTTTCACCCACCCACATCCTGGGCAGGGAGTAGAAGAGGAGTTCCATCACACGGTCGCTGACCCGACCCCCTTCCACGTGGCCAGCCTCGGGGCTGGCCAGAGAGCGGCTGTTGTGCGGGCCACACCCCGCCCTTCCCAAGCTGTACCCTTGAAACATAAGGACGTGCTTGACCAGACATGCCTGGACTCAGCAGCCTCAATTTTGGTGGCTGGAAAGAGTTCATAAAGTCCTTGCCCAGAATAATTTTCCCCACGGCACTGCTGGAAAATCTGCCTCCATTCTCATTTTTATGTAGAGAATGGCAGGGAAGACTGCTGAAAACGCTGGTAGAATCCAGGCAGCTGACTCACTGGCACCCTCTCCCCACCAAGTAAGCACAGCTTATGTGAAGGTAATGGAATATGGATCAGACTCATAAAGGAGTGGAAAAGGTCAGGCCGAGAGAGGCACAGTCCCAGGCCTTGTCAACTTCACAGCTCTTATCTTTGGCAAAGCACCATTCTAAATGAGGTTCTTAAGGATAAGCCACCAGGGCATTGATAAACACATCACAAAACGGTCCTGCGGTCCTGACCACACGAAGGCATGTGAAACGTCAGAGGGAAGCTTCTGTCAGAGTTCGCTGTAGCTGTCTCTTGGAGAAATTACAGCTCCTGGCCGGGTATCAGTTGGGTCTGCAGTGGGCAAGGGTCTTGGGAAATGGGGTCTGTGGGTCAGTGATTCTGTCAAGTCCTGTCCTGCCTCTGCCTGGTGCTCAGGGCCTGGCTCACCAACACAGTTTTTCTTCATCAACCTTCACCCCCTCTCCAGAGGGTCAGCCTCATTCCCAAGCTCATCTTACACCTTTTGTCATCTTTGTCTCACTTCTTATCACTTTTCCTAACCCTTGTTGATAACTCATTAGACAATGTGATTGCAAGCACTTTGTAAATTACAAAATGTCCTACAAAATCAATATTAAATGTTCAGCTGTGCAGGATCACAGTCATACCTCAGGGCTCCCAGCCTCTCCATTAGGTCAGGCAGAGCCTGGAAGTAAAGAATAAGCCCTGGAAAAGGAATTGCTGAGAGAAGAGGAAGGGAGATGAAAGATGGTAAGCTACTTCCTATTTACCCACCCCATGGGTCCCGGTGAAGGAGCACAGGTTTAGGGCTAAAGTCATCCAGAGATGACAAAGTCAGGGACACAGCACTGCTGTGGACTGCTAACACAGCTTCCAGACTTCTCTTGGGTTTGGCCCAGCCATCCAGAGACCTCTTTGCTTGGGGTGACTATGTTTCATGTTTCATGTATGTTTAGTCTTAAGTCATGTCTGACTCTTTTACAACCCCATGGACTGTAGCCCACCAGGCTCCTCTGTCCATGGAATTTTCCAGGCAAGAATAATGGAGTGTATTGCCATTTTCTTCCCCAGGAGGATCTTCCTGACCCAGGGACTGAACCTACATCTCCTGCATTGGCAGGCAGATTCTTTACTGCTGAGCCACCTCAGAAAAAAGACAGATCATACTCTTTAAGTAGAAGCATCCTCAAGTGTGTCTCAGGTTACACAATGTTAATCACATGTTACATGGATATTTACTATTTATATCCTATGTGCCTAAGATACAGGTCAATTTCAACCAGGTAAAAACATACCAGCTTCAACAGCACTTGCAGACTTTGAGATCAGACTGGCGTAGGTTTGAGCCTCAGCTCTGCCACTGCCAGCTGTGAGATTATAGGCTTGTTGTTCAGTCTTTCCCAGACTCAGTTTTCATGTCTATAAAATAGGGACAAGAACCTCATGTGAGGACAATCAGTTAAGAACTACAATACAGCATCAAATGCTTCACAGTAGAACATACATAAATATTAGTTTCATCTTTCTCTGCCCCCCTCATAGAAAATTGGTCTCAGTTCAGTTCAGTTGCTCAGTCATGTCCAACTCTTTGCAACTCACACTCCATGTACTGCAGCATGCCAGGCCTCCCTGTCCATCTCCAACTCCCAGAACTTGCTCAAACTCATGTCCATTGAGTCGGTGATGCCATCCACCATCTCATCCTCTGTCGCCCCATTCCCCTCCTGCTTTCAATCTTTCCAAGCACCAGAGTCTTTTCCAATGAGTCAGTTCTTCGCATCAGGTGGCCAAAGTATTGGAGCTTCAGCATCAGTCCTTTCAATGACTATTCAGGGTTGATTTCCTTTAGGATTGACTGGTTTGATCTCCTTGAGGTCCAAGGGACTCTCAAGAGAGTCTTCTCCAACACCACAGTTCAAAAGCATCAATTCTTCAGCACTCAGCTTTCTTTATGGTCCAACTCTCACATCCATATATGACTACTGGAAAAACCATAGACTTGACTAGACAGACCTTTGCAACAAAGCAATGTCTTTGTCGGTAAAGTAAAGTCTCCTCTACTTCAATTTAAATATTTTATCATCTTACTAATTTTACATTCTTTGCAAGTATGAAACAATGGGATAACTAATATGTCATGTGTAAAGTGTGAGTTTTTTTAGGGAATGAAACTCAGTCCATGGAGTATTAAAAAGAGAGACAACCATCTTCTTAACAGGAAAGTTTGGTCCTATGAGCCCTAGGAAGGCCTTTCCTGCTCCAGTGAGCTTATCCCAGAAAAGCAGCTGAATTAAGGGCCAGAAATATCATGCAACCCATATAAATACTTGCAGTGTCGCAAAACCCAGGTTAGGAAGAGACTGTGTTGGTCTCCCCCAATTTCTGCCTTACTGACCCTGAACTTGCCTATAAAAAGCCTAACATTGTTGAAGGGCGGTACTTGCATCTTGGCGCTGAATGAAAGCACTTTCCTCAAGAGGGGCTTCTCAGAGCCCTATCGCGAAGGTCAGGTATGGCCCTTCCTGAGGACTCTCCCACTTCCTTGGTCTGGTCTGCGAGTGTATTTCCTGCCAGCCCTCTTCTAACCAATGATTCATAACTTTTTGCTTCCACGAAGCCCCCAAGCTTAGTAAAGCAGCCCTGTTCCCTATAAATAGGATATCACAAAGTCTCATTTGTGAGCCTGCTGGCTAGACCAGGTGCCCACTGGCCTAGAGCCGAATGACTCTTAATGATCAGGATACCTGGTATGCAGGCTGGTCTTACTAACTGGGTTTCCCTTGGCCCATTTGGGGGAGGGTTTTTAAACCTCGGTAGTTATCTTCTGTCGGAGAGTCCTGTTTTCATGCTATTTATTTTGCTCTCTGCCCATCCCCACCACCATATCTGATAACTCAGCTCTCAAAGCTAAGAGTATATGCCATGCTGAGCGCAACATCGCAAAATCCAGCTGGGCTCTGGCAACCCCTGGAATTCTCCTTCACCATTTTGAGACAAAAATTGAATCAGCACAAATCTCTTGTTTTTAAGAAAACAGAAAGGCTGTGTACAATGACAACAAAAACAACAGCAGAGGCAACAACATCTCCATCTAGCAGGGTCTCCTCTGGGACAGGAGCTACGTGAGGAGCAAAACAGCTGCGTTTTCCAAATGCTCTGTCTGGTGGCTGTTTTGGAGTCTTCTCCTTGGGCTGTGGCCCCGGCTTCTTGCCTGTCCTCCAAGGACTGTTTCAGCTGTATAGCTCTTGCAGCTGCCCTGCTAGGCCCAGCCAAGTTCACTGAGGGCATTGTTCCAACCCTCAACTCAGAAAACATCCCATTTCCAGTGTATGGGGCTGTCTTAGGAATGAATACAACGAGAAACCAATCAAGCAGCATTAGGTTATGCAGTGTCTCCCTAACTCAACTTCAGAAAGCTCAAAACCCAGATGCTGAGAGGGCTCAGAAGCTGTGACCTCTCCAATGCAATAGGCACACCTAGCACCCTGGTCTTGTTGCATCAATGCCTTTCTCAGTAAAAGGAGCCAGGGCTTCCAAGAGAAGTGACTGATACCAGGGCTGGGGCAGGAAAGGTACAAGATAAGCCTGGAACATCTTATGCGAAAAAGTAAGGAAGGCCTCAAGAAGGATGTTGTATTTGTTAGTCACTCAGTCATGTCAGACTCTTTGCAATTCCATGGACTGTAGCCTGCCAGGCTCCGATGTCCATGGGATTTTCCAGGCAAGAATACTGGAGTGGGTAGCCATTCCCTTCTCTGGGGGATCTTCCCAACCAAGGGATCGAACCCAGATCTCCTGCATCGCAGGCAGACTCTTACTGTCTGAGGCACCAGGGAAGGATGAGGACATGTCAAAAAACATAGAAGCCAGCTTGAAGAGGCTACCCCTCACCAAATCTGCAATAGTCTGGGCACTGAAATAAAAAATGGTAATAACAGATTATAATCCATTGAATAAAATAATAATCCATGAGTCCATACTGACAATATCTAGACTGACCCATAGACAGACAGATAGTTGAGAAGAGCAAACACTACTGTAGAATGCTAGCTGATACATGTAGAAAGAAAGATCGAAATAGATTTATAAAAATGTTTATCATTATAAAAAAAAAATGTTGCAGGCAGGAGTCATCAGCGAATCCTAAACCTAGAGGCTGAAAACTTTGATGAGCACCAAGATATTTACAGTCTCATATCAGTTCCCCACATTTACTTATTATTATAAAGGGAGAAATAATAGCTTTACAGTGGATAAAACTGGCGGATACTATGTTAATCAATGACCAACACTGACACCACCCACACTGGAACAAATGGCTATCTGTGCCTCCTGCTCAGGTGCCCTGAGCAGGAAACATCACTTCAGTGGCACTTATGCCAAAAATCCATAGTCTGATTCTCGTGATGACAAGATATCACACAAAGCCAAGCTGAAGGGTATTCCACAAAACACTGACCTATGGTATTAAAAACTGTCACGGTCACAAAAGACCTAAATCAATTCACTAATTAAATTAAAAGAGTGAGCAATTTTTCCAGATTAATGGAGATCAAGGAGACATGACCAGTGAATGCAATGTCTGTATGATCTTGGGTTGGATTTCAGGGGGGAGAACGGGTATCAGCTGCACTGAGAAAAATCTGAAAAACATGTGTTTGAGATAATTGTTAAATTCCCCATTTTGACCCCTATATGGTGGCTATGTAAGTGAATGTCCTTGTTCTTAGGAAATACACACTGAAACACGAAGTATTTAGGAGGAAAATGACTCTTGAGAGTGCCTTGGACTATGAGGAGATCAAACCAGCTCATCCTAAAGGAAATCAACCCTGAATAATCATTGGAAGAACTGATGCTGAAGCTGAAGCTCTAGTTCTTTGGCCATCTGATAAGAAGAACCTACTCGTTGGAAAAGAACCTGATGCTGGTTAAGATTGAGGGCAAGAAGAGAAGGGGGCGACAGAGGATGAGATGGTTGGATGGCATCACCGACTCAATGGACATGAGTTTAAGCAAACTTTGGGAGACAGTGAAGGACAGGAAAGCCTGGTGTGGTGCAGACCATGGGGCCACAAAGAGTCAGACATGACTTAGCAACTCAACAACAACAAAGAGGAAAATGACATAATGTATGCAGCTTACTTTAAGACAGTTCAGAAATGAGATGATGGATGGATGGATGGATGGATGGATAGACAGAGACAGAGAGATGATAGGTAGAGAGAAAAAGAGAGAGATGTAGGAAATGCTATAGCAAATGCTGCAAAATTAACATTTGGTTAATCTTGGTGACGGTATAAAACTCTTTGTACTATTCTTTCTTAACAAAATTTCTGTTGTGTGAAATTATTTAAAAAGAATAGTTTTAAAAAACAAAGCAAAGTAGTTTCACAGTTTCCTAAAAACTTAAACATGTATTAATACTTACTATGGACTGGCCTGTGCTTAGTCGCTTAGTCGTGTCTGACTTGGTACAACACCATAGACTGTAGCCCACCAGGCTCCTCTGTCCATGCTGATTCTCCAGGCAAGAATACTGGAGCGGGTTGCCATGCCCTCCTCCAGCAGACCTTCCCAACCCAGGGATCGAACCTAAGTCCCCTGCATTTCAGGTGGATTCTTTATCATATGAGCCACCAGGGAAGCCCAAGTACACTGCAGTTGGTAGCCTATCCCTTCTGCAGGGGGTATTCCCAATCCAAGAATCAAACCAGGGTCTCCTGCATTGCAGGCAGATTCTTTACCAGGTGACCTACCAGGGAAGCCCAAATACTACCCAGCAATTGAACTCTTGGGTATTTATTCCAGAGAAGGATTTTTGTCTGTTCTCAAAAAGCCTGTACATGGATGTTCATAGAAGCTTTGGGTATAATATCCAAAAAACTGGAAACAGTCAAAACATCCTTCAATAGGTAAATAATGAAAGAAGCTGATGCATTCACATCATGGGCTACTACTGAGCAATGCAGAGGAACAAACTGTTGATACACACAACAGTTTAAAGGGATCTCAAGGAAATCCGGCTGAATGCCAAAAAGTCAACCTCAAAAGTTCACACTGCATGGTTTCTGCAGTATATAGCATTACTGAAATGACAAAATTGTAGAGATGAAGGAAAAGTTAGTGGTTGGCAGAGGTTTGGGGTGGAAAGAAGGAGGGAAGTGGCTGTGAGTATAAAAGGAAAACACAAGGAATCCATATCATGGAACAAGTCTGTATCTTGACTGTGATGGTAAATGTGCAAATCTGTACATATAAAACTACACAGAGCTACACACACACACGCACACACACACACAAGTGCTTGTGAAACCAGGGAAACCTGAAGAAGCTCTGTGGATGGTACCAGTGTATTTCCTGGTTTTGCTCTTGTACTGTGGTTATACAAGGTGCTAACTCTGGAGGAAACTGGGTGGAGGGTGTGCAGTACCATCCTGTACATCTCTTCGTAATTCCCTGTGAATCTATAATTATTTCAAAATAAACAGTTCAAACAAAGAAAACAGCAAGTCCCCGACAGAGCCTGTATGGGCTGCCCTGCTGGTACTGACATGACCTCAGTGCCCAAGAGATGTCCCCTGGCCTGAGTGCTGTCCTCTCTTCTCACTTAATCTGGCAGCCCCACAGCTTTGCATGAAGTTTCAGCCCCCATCCCCATGTAACTTATCACTGGGGAACAGATGATGGAAGCACAGGGCAGAGACCCAGAGAAATCTGGGTGTGACCTTTAACAATGCTAGAGCTCACGATGGATTAAGGGCTTTGAAGTCACGCTGCTTGGTTCAAACCCCAATCTGTCACTTACTGTCGATATGACCTCAGATAAGATGCTTACCCTTTTGTGCTGAGGTCTTATCTATGAAGTGGGAATGACGATAGTCCCCAGTCTTGGGTGTACAATGTATAGCAAATGTATAGCATACTGTGCTTGTACCTATAAAGCTTAGAACAGTACCAGACACCTAAAAGGAGTTAATAAATGTTAGTTTTTATTTATAATATAATAAAACAATTGTTTACCATTATTATATCTCTCTACAGGTTTTTTTTTTAAATATATATATATATTTATTTATTTATTTGGCTGCGCCAGGTCTTAATTGTGGAATGTGGGATCTTTAGTCACGGCATATGGGATCTAGTTCACTGACCAGGGATCAAACCCAGGTGCCCTGCCTTAGGAGCTCAGTCTTAGCCACTGAACCACCAGGGAAGTCCCTCTCTATAGGTTTTATCATTGCTCTTTTACAACGAAGAAGCTGAGACTTAACAAAACTACTTAACTAGTGTGAATCAGCTAGTGACAGAGCTGAGATTCAAATCCAGAGCCTCCAAAAGAAAGCGAAAGTGAAAGGTGCTCAGTCCTGTCCTACTCTTTGGGACCCCATGGATTAGATAGTCCATGGAATTCTCCAGGCCAGAATACTGGAGTGGATAGCCATTCCTTTCTCCATTCCACAAGATAGCCATTCCACAAGATCTCCAGGGATCTTCCTAACCCAGGGATCAAACCCAGTCTCCCGCATTGCAGGCAGATTCTTTACCAGCTGAGCCACCAGGGAAGCCCAGAGCCTCCAAGTGTATGCCCTTTCCCATGTGCATGTCTGAGCCAGGGTGTATGGAAACCTTCCCAGAAAGATGAGGAGAGGGAAATTTCAGAAACACAAAAGGAGAAAGAATAGATTATATTCTAGGGGAAAAAGATGTGAAAGAACATCTCAACTAACTTAGGACTATAAAGGAAATTCATGTTCTCACTTATTATGGTTTCCTAAGGTTGGAAGCCTCTCAGGTTGGTGAATTCAGTGGTTCAGCAATGTCATGGGTCACACGGGTCGGTCAGTCTTTTGACTCTGTGTTGTCAATTCAAAATTCAGTCAAACTACGAAAATCAGAAATGCTCGTCCTTTGGAGTAAACAAATTATGGAGGGTGTGAAATTCCATGCTAAGGCCTTAAGTAGGTTTTTCAGATGGTTTGTGAGCACCAAAGGAGCAGCAACTCTTCAGAAGCTCAGTTTGATATATTTTTTTCTTAAAGGACTTGCTAATGGTTTGTCTGAAGTCTGAGGAATATATGCATATAGCATGTCAGTTTAAAAAAAAACTTTCAGGACAATCTTTCACCTATTAAATATCATTCCATTGAGGATTTCTTTTAAAGAGGAAAACGAGTTAAAAACTTACAGAGGAAATATTTTAATAGCTTTTTTATCCTATCCTCTCTGTTTGCATATAACATGTATCAGCAAAAAAAAACAGTAAAAGCAAAATGGGTATCTTTACCTTTACATACAGTCCAGTGATATCAACGTGCTGTTGCTATAGTTTTGAATAGGTGATGCTTTGAGGGGTAGCTCCTTCTTTCCCTGATGAGAAAACCTCCACTGCATGATCTGGTTCTGCTATTCCATGAGGCATTCACAATAAGAGAGAAAAGATTTGTTAAAATACCTCTGCAGATTGAACATCAGCAATTCCACTTGCTTCACTGCCCTCAGATTTTACAGCAGAGGCTTGAGCTTTGACACTGGCACTCACGTAACTAAGTTATAAGCACACTTACTAGTAGCCCAGCAGGGTCTGATAATGACCTGACTGTTTTCAGATAGGAACCATTTCAGATGTTTAACCCAAGAACACAACAAGCACCTTGAAATTGCTTGAAGGCCCCTTTCGACTGAGAAGCCCTTCTCAGGTTAATGCCTTTGCTGGAAGATGGTCATTGGTGTCCAGTTCCTGCTCCCGCTGGGGGAGAACTAAGCAAACTGTGAAATATCATCACCAAGCTCCCTGAGTGGATTAGCGGCTCCAAAGGGCAACACACATCTCTAAGTCATCCTGTAAAGTGACCCCAAAGTGTGGCTTGTCACACCATCCTGGGCTCGTTTGCTCTCTGAAGGGCAGAAGGCAGCCTGATGCACAGCAGGTTCAAGCTCATGGATAATCCAGAGCATATTTTGTACAATAACTCTGGTTCCAGCCAAGTCATGGTCCCTGCAGGGCCTGCCAGAGCAGAAGCTTACCTGCCCTGGGGTGGGTAGGGGGAACAGGCAATGGGGGCTATTTTTCACCAGGAAGGAGGTCATCGTGTGCCTGGAATGATATCTCTGTGATTCTGCTACTAATTTGGTGCCTGTAACCTTGAAAGGCTGAGTCGTTTCTGAAACACCTCCCCTCCACATATAAAGGGTTGACGCCCTGAGGTTTTAGACCGGGGCTGTTGCAAACCCTAGCTCCTTGACACTGTATCAAGACAGCAGCAGATTCATCACAAAGGTAAATGATGTTGAACTTGAGTGTGCATGGGATGGAAATTCATCTTGCACTTCTCTGGGGGAAGTGAATGGAGAGAGTCCTTGTAACCCTGTCTTTTTCAGCCACTGGGGTTCATCTTTCCCTCTGAACTCTCACCTTATACCTGTTTGGGAATGGTGGAATTCCACTGCTTAGAAATCTCAACAGGACTTTTTCATATCTAGTTTATATATTTAAGTAATGCATTCAAAACAGCTCTATGAGAGAACCAGAAATCCATTCCAGTGTTCACTTAACAAGGCTCTGATAAGATGAAACCCTGTAAACAAAAACAGTGCATATTGAGCGGGAGATGCTAAACCTGAGGAATCAGCATCCATTCAAATAGAGATGCTCAGCTACAGTGGGCTCCTCAGAAGACTGGTGCTTAAGAGGAGGTACTAAATTCTGGTCGTTGTAATTCTGAAGCTGAGCTTCTTAAATTTTCCTGTGTGTGTGAATCATCTAGGGATTGGGTTAAAATGCAGATTTTGATTCAGATTTTGGTCTTATAACTCTGCATTCATAACAACTCCTAGGTGATACCAGCGCAGCTTCTCTATGCAACAACTGAGAAGGTTCTGTGGTGTTTCAGGGATGGTAAATAATCTTTCGACTTTTCAATGACTGAAATCAAGTCAGTGAAAAATCAAAAACAGTTCTGTTCTATTTTAAAATTTTGATTTGTATGTTAACATAGAGCAAAATGACTCTTCTGTGTGTGCTCAGTTCTAAGAATTTATCACATATTCAGCTCTGTGGAACTACCACCACAGTTGGGATACAGAAGAGTACCATCACCCCCATCCCCAATTTCTTCATGCTCTGGCTTTGAAGTTATGCTCTCCCCCATCTCTAACCCCAGGCAGTTATTATAGGCTTGTCTTCTAGTGAATGTCATAAAAATGGAATTATAAAGGGTATATAGTCTATTGAGACTGGCTTCTTCCACTCAACTTGAATGCCTTTGAGGTTCAGCCAAGTTATTGAAAATATCAACAGTATTCTTTTTTATTACTGCACAGTATTTCATCCTACAGATGTTCAACAGTTATTCACACACTCAAAGACTGTTGGTTGTCTCCACTTTTTGGCATGAAGAATAGAACTGTATATAGGTGTACAGATTTTTGCTAGAACATTAGTTTGCATTCATTGTTGTTGGTTGGTGAGTGGCTAAGTTGTGTCTGACTTTTTTGCAACCCCATAGACTGTAGCCGGCCAGGCTCCTCTGTCCATGGGATGATTTCCCAGGCAAGAATATTGGAGTGGGTTGCCATTTCCTTCTCCAGGGAAGCTTCCCAACCCAGGGATCGAACTTACTTCTTCTGCATTGCCGGGTGGATTCTTTACCACTGAGCCACCTGGGAAGGCACAGTTTGCATTCCTCTAGGCTAAATACCCAGGAATGGAATTGCTGGGTAATATGGTGGGAATATGTTTAACATGACAAGTCATACATTGACAGTTCCAATTGCTCCACACCTCTTCTCTCTAGCACTTGATATTGTCAATATATAAATTTTTATTTTGGCCATTCTTATAAGGAGGTAGTGGTATCTCTGCACTTTTCATTTAATTTGTATTTTCCTAGTGGCTAATGATGTTCAACATCTTTTAATGTTCACTTGTTATCTGTTCATTCTCTTTGGTGAAGTGTCTGCTAAAGTGTTTTTCCCATCTTTTACTTGGGTTGTTTGCTTTCATACTGTTGAGTTTTGATAGTTCTTCATATATTCTGGACACAAATCCTTTGTCATAGACATGATTTGCAAATATTTTTTTCTCAATTTGTATCTCATCTTTTCATTCTCTTTTGGAGAGCAAAACTTTCTAATTTTGATGAAGCCCAATTTATTGATTTTTTTTTCCTTTCATGGAGTGTGCTTTTTATGTCATGTCTAAGAATTTTTTACCTAGCCCCAAGTCACAAAAAATAAAAAAACCCTAGAGTTTTTCTTTAAAAGTTTTATAGTTTTACATTTTATATTAGATCTATAATAAGTTAATTTTTATATACTGTGTGGGCCTTAGAAGATTTTTTTTTTTTTTTGCATATTGGTTTCCTTTTGTTCCAACATTTTTTTTTTGAGACATTTTTTTATTGTTTTTTTTGGGTTTTTTTTTTTTTTTTTCTGAAATCACACATCTTCATTACTGTAGCTTTACAGTAAGACTTAACATTAGTTAGTGTAATTTCTCCAACTTTACTCATTTTCAAAAGTGCTTTAGTTACTCTAGTCCTTTTGCTTTTCCATGTAAGCATTAGAATCACTTTGCCTTCATTTATTTTTAAACATCCAGTTTGGATTTTTGCTAGAATTGCAATAAATCTATAGATTTATTTTTGGAGAACTAATATCTCTGCTATGCTATCTTCTAATCCATTAACATGATATGTCTCTCCATTTATTGAAGCTTTACTTTATTCATTAGCATTTTGCAGTTTTTAGCAACCACATCTTGTTAGATTTATACCTAAGTATTTAATCTGGGGGTGTTATTGTACATGGTATTATCTTTTTAATTTCAATTTCCAATTGCCCGATGGTAGCATACACTAATTTGTGTATATTAAACTGATATCCTGCATCTGTGCTAAACTCACTTACTAGTTTTAGGAGTTTTTTTGTGACTTGCCCCATGTGCACTTAAAAAGAATCTGTATTCTGTCATCATTGGATAGAGGTCTATAAATTACACTTAGATCTAGCTGGCAGCTGCTGCTGCTCAGTTTTTTTTATATCTGTGATGATTTTCTCTCTATCAATTCAGTTCAGGTGCTCAGTCGTGTCCAACTCTCTGCAACGCCACGGACTGCAGCACACCAGGCCTCCCTGTCCATCACCAACTCCCAGAGTTTGTTCAAACTCATGTCCACTGAGTCAGTGATGGATCCAGCCATCTCATCCTCTGTCATCCCCTTTGCCTCTCACCTTCAATCTTTCCCAGCATCAGGGTCTTTTCAAATGAGTCAGTTCTTTGCATCAGATGGCCAAAGTATTGGAGCCTCAGCTTTAACATCAATCCTTCTAATGAATATTCCAGACTGATTTCATTCAGGATGGACTGGTTGGATCTCATTGCAGTCCAAGGGACTCTCAAGAGTCTTCTCAACACCACAGTTCAAAAGCATCAATTCTTCGACACTCATCTTTCTTTATAGTCCAACTCTCACATCCATACATGACTACTGGAAAAACCATAGCTTTGACTAGACAGACGGACCTTTGTTGGCAAAGTAATGTCTCTGCTTTTTAATATGTTGTTTAGGTTGGTTATAACTTTTCTTCTAAGGAGCAAGTGTCTTTTAATTTCATGGCTGCAGTCACCATCTGCAGTGATGTTGGAGCCCCCAAAAATAAAGTCTGTCACTGTTTCCATTGTTTCCCCATCTATTTGCCATGAAGGGATGGGACCAGATGCCATGATCTTAGTTTTCTAAATGTTGAGTTTTAAGCCAACTTTTTCACTCTCTTCTTTCACTTTCATCAAGAGGCTCTTAAGTTTCTCTTCACTTTCTGCCATAAGGGTGGTGTCGTCTGCATATCTGAGGTTTTTGATATTTCTCCCAGCAATCTTGATTCCAGCCTGTGCTTCATCCAGCCCAGCGTTTCTCACGACGTACTCTGCCTATAAGTTAAATAAACAGGGTGACAATATACAGCCTTGACATGCACCTTTCCTGATTTGGAATCAGTCCATATCCAGTTCTAACTGTTGCTTCTTGACCTGCATACAGATTTCTCAGGAGTCAGGTCAGGTGGTCTGGTATTCCCATCTCTTTTAAGAATTTTCCAGTTTGTTGTGATCCACACAGTCAAAGGCTTTGGCATAGTCAATGAAGCATGCTGAGAGACAGAGAGAAAAGTAGTGAGGGTCTACTCCACCCAGTGGGACCACAGCTCCTCCTATCAGAGCTGGTGGGTTTTGCATCTCTGCAGGCCGTGCTGCTGGTCCATTCCACTGCTGCTGCCAAGCTTCCTCAGCTTGGAATTTCCTCAGTCATCTGGGACACAGTAAACCACAACTAGCTGACAGTCATAAGATTCTTATGAAGATAACTCTCACATCCCTCAATTTGGGTTTAATATTCTGAGTAGCCAGAGATTTGGGGAATTAAATGATTGGCACAGCAATTAGTGCTCACAATAGGCAAATGTGCCTTTGTCTCAGCTCACTCACTAAAATCAATTGGCCCCGAGGGCAGTACTGATGCCTCATGGATGGTGAAAAATTCAACACAGTTTTGTTTAACTGAATTCTATGATGATGTTACATGCCGCTGTTCTCTTTAAGCATGCATTAATTTTGTGAAGTAAAGTTTATAACTGTCATTGAAGTTTTGGCTTTTCTGAATTGGTGGTGATGGACTGGAAGGAATACTATTGAGTCTTTCTACAGGAATGTGATGTGCTATGTGCTTGGTCGTTCAGTCAAGTCTGACTCTTTGCTACCCCAAGAACTGTGGCCTGCCGGGCTCCTCTGTCCGTGGAATTTTTCAGGCAAGAATACTGGAATGGGTTGGCTTATTTCCTCCTCCAGGGGATCTTCCTGACCCAGGGATTGAATCTGTGTCTCTTTCATCTCCGGCATTGGCAGGGAGATTCTTTACCACTGTGCCACCTGGGAATGCAGTCTGGTGGATGGCACTGTTGGCTGAGCAGATACAGATGAATAGTCACTTATTCATCGAGGACAATCTTCCACATTTTCAAAGGACTTTCCGACTCCTGATTTCCTTGTCACATTTCTGCAAGTTAGAGTACTTGTCCTCGTCTCAGAAGCCAGGAAGCACCAATGTTCCCGGAAATGTGTATTATCTGTGAAGGAATGGGCTAAATCCTAACAATGAGATGCTGATTCTCCCAGGAGGTTAGAACTGGGGAACTTGGATGAATCTCTAGTCCAAAGATAGAAGACAGTTTTTCTCTATTTATTGAGACATAACTTAGGTGTAAGTAAATTCACCTGTTTTAGGTGTACAGTTTGATAAGTTTCAGCATTATATACAGCTGTGTCACCATGATGAGAAACAAGACATAAAACATTTCCACAACCCAAAAAAGTTACCAGGCCACCCCATCTGCTTCTGTCCCTCTGTTTCTTCAGGGCTCTCACCATAGGCCTCTGCAGAGTCCACTTCCCACACCCTGGGTGCTCCTACCTACTCATCCTGCATGTCCCTGCCTTTAGAAAGTGCCCTGAGGCCCTCAGGCCAGGCCAGGTGACCTCAGGGTGCCCCTCACTGGGCCCACAGACTGGCCCTCAATGCCTGAAGCACTTCCACAGAGACTACTGCCACTCCCTGGCCAGACCTTCAAGATAAAGATAACTTGGAGGTGGGGGGCATTTATTCAATTCAACAAATATTTATTGAGCACCAGTACACAGTTTGATCGGAGAAGGCATTGGCACCCCACTCCAGTACTCTTGCCAAGGAAATCCCATGCCATGGATGGAGGAGGCTGGTGGGCTGCAGTCCATGGGGTCGCTAAGAGTCGGAAATGACTGAGCAACTTCACTTTCACTTTTCACTTTCATGCATTGGAGAAGGAAATGGCAACCCACTCCAGCGTTCTTGCCTGGAGAATCCAAGGGACGGGGGAGCCTGGTGGGCTGCCATCTATGGGGTCGCACAGAGTCGGACACGACTGAAGCATCTTAGCAGCAGCAGCAGGACATACTTTAATATATTTAAATAAAACATAGGATAATCTCATTTCCTAAAAGCTCTGGGAGCTTTCTGCAAGGTCAGTGGGATCTCTGCTCTTTTGCCAGGAAAGTGTGAGATCACTGAGCATTTCCAGGAGATAAGAAAGACACTCTCCTCCTTCTTAGGGGACAGCTGGGGCAGGGGATGGGGCCTGGGCCCTGAGTATGACAGCTGTCCCACTTACCAGCTATACGACCTTGATAAGGTCAGATTGCTACTCAACTTCCTTACCTGCAAAATAGTGTCTACCCTGACAGACAGCTGTTGCTGAGACATACCTAGGCCCAGCCTTCACTACCTTAGCCTCCCTAGAGCCAGCTCTGGACACAGACATGACCAACACACGAGAGGACAGGATCAAAGACTGAGTCTCACCTTGGCTTGCACGTTAGAATCATAGGAGGAACTTTTAAAAATCCTGACACCCAGTACATTTTCAAGGCTGATGAAATTAGACTCCTCAAGGGGAAACCCTGGCATCCATTTTTGGAAAGCTCCCCAAGCGACTCCACGTTCAGTGAAGGTCAACAGACACTGATTCAGAAAGAAAAGAGAAGTATAATTATTTTATGTCTATAGAAAGAAAGCCGGGGGGAGGTTGTGATGATTACTTATTGCTAATTATTGTTCTATATCCTGTGCGATTTGAGGTTTCAGAATTACAAAAGGCTATGTATATTTAGATCAGAACTCATCAACTGCAAAACATTTTTACATTTATGATCAAATTTAACCTTCAGAGAAATTTTAAAGATGAGGAGGCCGAGACCTGGAGAATTATTGGCAAACAGAAGGTGCAGCAAGTTCATAGGTCTGGAGTAAATGTCTGGGTTCAAACCTGTCTCGCTTCCATCCTGCCCTAGTGTCCTTGCCAGTCCCCTCTGGGAGAGCTGTGATCTAGAACTTCATACTGATTCCAGACCGAGTATCCACATGCCCCTTCAGTAGTTCCCTTGGATGTTAGTGCCCAAACGACTCAAACTCTGTCCAACATTGCTCAGGGCTGCTCTGCACAACGCTCTTTCTCTGGTTGCCCGTCTTTGCACAGGCATGGCCAGGACAGCTCCACTGACAGCCCTCACTTTCGTTCACCACGCGGAGCTGACCTCTTCAGAATGCCTCCCTTACCCTTGCCTCTGCATCCCTGGACATTTCCAGCTGCCCATTAACTCCTTTCCCTGCACCCACTCTCACCCATCTGCCCCTGTTTTGACCTTTCTGCTGGACTTACCGAGGTCTGGGAGTTGGGCAGTGGTCTCTTTATGTAAAAAGTGAGCATTCTTGATTATCTGGCATGTATGATTCCACACACAAGCAGGCGTATACACACATGTGCGTGTACACTGAGCTGCTTGCTCTGTTGTGTCAGATGTTGGAACTATTTTCTGTGAAAAATCTCTTTGGTAAAGAGCCTGAAAATGTTCAGAGGTGTGCAGCCTGCCTTCTGCCTGTTACAGCCATGAGACCTCAAAGTGAATTTAATCACTCCTCAAATGTCTCGCCTAGAAAATGAAGAAGAGGATATTGACTCACGGAGATATGATAACTAAAGGGACCAACAGCATAAAATGCCTGGCTCATACTTCCTACTGATAAAAAGCTGAGAAGTCATTCATTTGTGAGGGGGAAGGAAGGACAGAGGTATTTGTCAGATGCTGGAAAAGGGATAGGCTATCCACTCCAGTATTCTTGGGCTTCCTTTGTGGCTCAGCTGGTTAAGAATCCTCCTGCAATATGGGAGACCTGGGTTTGTTTGATCCCTGGGTTGGGAAGATCCCCTGGAGAAGGGAAAGGCTACCTACTCCAGTATTCTCGCCTGGAGAATTCCATGGACTATAGTCTATGGGGTCGCAAAGAGTCAGACTGAGCGACTTTCACTTCACTTGTGACATGCTTCAGTGGGGAGCTTCTGCAGTCATATCCCTGGATCTCATCAATAAACCAGTGTGTCCCCATCATGAGGTTTTGTGCCTGATTGGGGCCTCCCTCAGGTGTTAAACAGCAGGGTCTGTACCTTCCAGAGTACAAGGGAGCATGTTCTGTGGGAGTTCAGTCGATATTTTCTTTTTCAGGGGATGAACAATCAGTACGTCCGCCGGGAGGTCTTCTGCCGGAACACCTGTCACGAGCTCAAACGCTTCTGGGAAAGGGAAATTGGCAAACAGACTTACTACCGAGAATCAGAAGAACATCGTCTGGGAAAAAGTGCACTGAGAAAGTACGTGCCTTGTCTACTTTTTTATCATAAGTTTTTAAAAATAAACTTTGATTTTTAGGGTGGATTTAGGTTCACAGCGAAATCCCGCCACACACAGCCTCTCCCACCAGCAACATGCCCCACCAGAAGGTACTCTGTTACAATTCATGAACCTATATGGACACATCATAATGACCTTTGCTTGCCTGATTTTTGAAAGCAAAATTTACTTCCCCAGAAAAATGCCAACCCTAGAGGATACAATTATTTTAATTTTCCATGCATGTGGTCCTGCCACCATCTATGGTTATCAGCAGTGATTTAAGAAATTCTTCCAAGTTAACAAGTGTACACAGCTCTCATCTTTATAACCAGAAAAATCTCTCCTCTCTGTCACCACTTCCAGTGTATGAGGGTTACACTAAATTTGTGGAGCATGTCAACAGATGTATCCATGAGGAGCAGTCAAACAAAGGGGACAATGACAAATGCTCAGTGCTCATTTGGATAATGACACAGGATGTCCTGCGTGGTTCTGGGAGGCTGTTGGCCCTCTGGTGTGCAATCCTGTTCTACCCAAGCAAGTCGAGTGGAGAGCAGTGACTCAGAGCAGACCTGGGTTGCTGTCTCTGGAAACAGTGGCACTTCACTACCCTCACACATACAGCCTCTCGATGACTGCAGGGAGTCACCTACAGGCCACAGAAAAGGACAGGCCAGCTTGTCTGTTCCCTCAGAGGGAACAGTTCAGTTGCTGTCATTTCACTAAGACCACAACTAGTGTGTAGCCAGGGACTGTGGGGCATGTGTATGCTAGCCGTTTTGTCTCCTCCATTGGCTTTTTAACTATATCTCTGTGTGTTATTCTAGTGGTTGCTTTAGGATTCATATACTTACCACAGTCTATCTTCAAGTGATACATCATTTCCTGTAGAGGGCAATCATATGAATACAATTTTTATCTCACCTCTGGTTTTTTGAAAGATAGCTTTTCTGGGTAAACAATTCTAGATTGGCAGGGCTTCCCTCCACCCTCCCTTATACTTTAAAGATATTGCACTTTCAAAAGAAATTTTAGAAATTAAGACTAAAAGAGTGCTCAAATAGAAAGAAAGAGAGAAAGTGAAATCGCTCAGTCATGTCCAACTCTTTGCAACTCTATGGACTGTAGCCTACCAGGCTCCTCTGTCCATGGGCTTTTCCAGGCAAGAGTACTGGAGTGGGTTGCCATTTCCTTCTCCAGAGAATCTCCCGAACCCAGGGATTGAACCTGGGTCTTCCACATTGTAGGCAGACACTTTACCATTTGAGCCACAAGGGCTCAAACAGAAATGAGAGTTCAAATATGTATATATTTAAATTTGCAAGTCCTCTGCATAGCTTTTAAAACCTGAACACACACAAGCACACACAAGCATACATAGAACACTTTCAGAATAAAAGGGAAAGAAGCTTCCATGAACCAAAAGTCATAGAGAGGAATGCTCCATTTGTGTATATTTTGTTTCTATTTTCAGGCTCAGGGAAGAATGGAAGCAGAAAGTGGAAACAAAGCTGAGACTACGCAACAATCCAGATGAGACAGAAAAGCAAGCTAACGTTGGTCCAGAGCTTCATTGACACAAGAGGATACAAAGCACTGAGGTCATTCTGCCAGGACAAGCCAGTGCAAATCCCTCAGTCTTTTGCTACACCATACATATCCCATGCTATTGTTTCCCCCATCTGTGAGGGGATTTACCTGTGAATCCTCCAGTGCTGAGTGGAAATTATTAGCCAAGATAGTCCTCTCTTCATGGGAGCCAGAATATTATTCCCAGTACCTCTAAAGATGGAATTATCTAACATCAAAGCTCTATGCAGCTTACTTTATTTCCATATTATTCTCTTCTAATTTTGAAATCCCAATATTTGAAATTCTAAGCACACGAGGTGGGGAGGTGATGATTTTTATGGTCATACTGGGTTGACCAAAACATTCACTCAGGTTTTTTGATAACATCTTATGGAAAAACTCAAATGAACTTTTGGCCAACTCAATACTTTAAACATTTGCACTGTAGTTTTGCTCTTCATTTCTCCTAAGAAACAGATCATGTAATCCTTTCTCTTGTTTTCTTTCTATAAGAGAAATGCACCTATCTGCAGCAATAAAAATATTGTAAATAGTCATTAGTATAAGGTTTATAAATTAATTGATCTAATACTATGTTTTCTTCACATGAATTTAATTGGCTTATTCAAAAACACATTCACATAGAACCACTCAATAAGATTAGGATGATTTTCATATAACTTGGTTGCCATGCCATTGCTGGCATGGGTGCTCTTTGTTTTGGCCATTCAGGCATGCAGGATCTTAGTTCTCCTGACTAGGATCAAACCCATGCACCCCACAGTGAAAGTCTTAACCACTGGGCCACTAGGGAAGTCCCATGTGCTCTTCATTTTGTTGCTTTAAATCTCCACATGCTGGCAGCTCAGCTAAGGTGTATCTTGCCGCCCTAACAAAGTGTCTGTCACATAGATTCTGGACTTTGCAAGATCACTGTTGCTGTTTAGCGGTCTCTCAGATCCCCTTACAGGGTTGCTGCTTCTTAAAGTGAAAATTATAAATAGGCCTGGTGCACTTCCCAAACAGGTCAAAGGAGCAGAGAGGTTGATGTATGTTGTGAAGTACTTGATGGTTGTAGGTAGCTAGCACCTGCAAAGTCTTACATATTCAAGCAGCAGTGCTACCAGGAGACACAGAGAGTAAGACAAGGCAATTCTGAACAAAGAAAGTGGGGTGTTCCAGTCCTCTAAATGCCCTGATATATCATAAAGTGCTTCCATTAACATCCCCAGGGGGCCCAGATGGGAATCACCATCTCACTGGAAGGCAAGAAGAGTTAGGGGAGCATTTCCTCAGGTTACACACTTATATGATTCAGGAAACAGGGCTCAGAGCCCTTCTCCCTGCTATGGTCTCTCATTCAACCTGGGATTCAATTCAATGAATAAACCACGAATCTTAGTTGGGATCATTGAGAGCATTCTGATGAAATAGGAATTTTTGTTGGATATAAGAGGGTAAGTGAAAGTGTTAGTCACTTAGTCATGTGTCTTTGCGACTCCGTGGACTGTAGCCCCCCAGGCTCCTCTGTACATGGAATTCTCCAAGCAAGAATACTGGAGTGGATACCGTTCCCTTCTCCAAGGGATCTTCCTGTCCCAGGGATTGAACCTGGGTCTACTGCACTGCAGGTACATTCTTTATTTTCTGAGCCACCAGGGAAGCCCCTAAGAGGGAAATAGAAGTTTAAAAGAAGGGGGAAAAAAGAGAACTTGCAGGCTCTGTCTGAGAGGCTCTTAGAGGCAAAGGCCTACCACCATGAACTGCAAAATGCTGCTGCTGGAATGTAAATGCAATCAAATGAGGCAGAAAATGCAGGTGAAAATTTGTTGTGGATTTTCTGACTCATCACATGCCCAGCACTGTGCTATGAATACAGCAGAAAAAAAAAAAAAAAAAAACCCAGAAGTGATGGCTCTGGAGGCTACAAGTCTAAGGAAGAAGATAGCAGAAAAGCCAAGGTAATAAGTGTGAAGAACTAAATAACACTGGGAGCCACAGCAGCAAAGGTGCCCACCCGATATGGGAACCCATTCTGGCTGAAAGAGGGCTTCTTAAGAACAGGCTAGTTAAGCCCAGCTGATCATGATCCAGTGAAGGCAAAATTCAGGACTCAAGACTTGGGTGTCTTGAGGGAATACATTTAGCTAAGCTAGAATGGGAGTAAGGAGAAAATGTAGCAAGAGCTGAATCTGAAGAAATTAGCATTTGGGGCCTTGCTGGCTGAGCATCTGAGCTTTTCCCAAGGGCCAGCCACTGAAGGGTGTTGGCCAGGAGAGTGCCACAACGGACATGGTTCGGGAGGATTACTTTACACAGGAAGATGGCAGGACAAGGGTGGGAAGGAAAGCCAAGAGCTTCTGCAGATGCCTCTCAAGAGGCAAGAAGGCTCACACGAAGTCCTCAGGGCCCTGGCAGCAGCGACTGGGGGGAGAGAGATGCAGAGAGAAGCAGGAGTGCCTTTTCTCACAGTACTAGAAGCTTGAAGTCCAAGATCTAAGTGGCAGCATGGTTGGTTTCTGATGACAGCTCTTTCCTGTCTTACAGATGGCCGCTTCTCACTATGTCCTCACATGGCATGAGGAGAAGGAAAAAGAGAGAGGGAGGGAGAGGGAGGGAGAGAACAAGCTCTCGGATGTCTCTTCTTGTTGTTGTTTAGTAGCTAAGTTGTGTCTGACTCTGTGACCCTGTAGACTGTGGCCTGCCAGGCTCATCTGTCCATGGGATTTCCCAGGCAAGAATACTGGAGTGGGTTGCCATTTCCTACTTCCGGGGATTTTCCTGACCTAAGGACCGAACCTGAGTCTCCTGCATTGGCAGGCAGGTTCTTTATCAGCAAGGCACCAGGAAAGCCTGGTATCTCTTCTTATAAGGACACTAATCCCACCATGAGGGCCCCACCTGCATGACCTTATCTAAACCTAATAACCCCCCAAAGGCCTCATTTCTAAATACCTGTCTTTATGAAGGGTTAGGGCTTCAGGATATGAATTTGGGAAGGGGTATGATTTTGGGGACAAGGAGGACACTGCAGTCCATAGCAGAATGGGATGCTTTCAATCTGTGTATCAACCCAGACAGAGCCCATTTATCAACCTGATCAGGATCAAACAGCAAAAACTTTGATAACTGAACTATGGCATGGAATGGCATAGGTTTCAAATTGACCTCTGGGTAGCACACAAGCAACAGACCACAAAATCACCACAAAGGCTTTGAAAAGTAGTTGATATTTAAAACATAGCCCACAAAAGTGGGCCAGGACACGCATTCTTAACATAAATAGATTGACTGCCTATTAAAATAGTTATATGAAAAGGAGAGTCTCCTAACCTTGTGCTCACAATGTCCATGATACAGTCCAAAATTACTCATACCAAGAGCCAAGAAATCTCAACTCAAATAGGAAAAGCACTAACAACAGACACTTAGTACTGAGATGACATAGAGGCTGAAATTATCTGACAAGGATTTTAAGGCAGTTATATAAACACTTCAACAAGCAATTACAAGAACTCTTTAGGCAAATGGAAAAAGTTTAAAAAAGTCAGCAAAAGAACAAAAGATATATAGAAGAACCAAATGAAACTTTTAGAAATGAAAGTTTTAATTACCAAGATAAACAAACAACAAAAATAACATCAGATGAGCTCAAGGGCAGAATGGAAAATATAGAGAAAAGGATCAGTGAAGTTCCAGATAGTTGATAAAATTATCTAATTTGAATAAGAAAGAGAAAACAGTTTTAATTTTTTTTTTTTTGGCAGAGCCACATGGCTTGTGGGATCTTAGTTCCTCAACCGGGGATTGAACCCACACCCCTTGCCTTAACCATTGGATTACCAGGGAAGTCCTGAATATAGTTTTCTCAAAAAAAAAAAAAAGTAGCAGAGTGTCAGGACCTGTGGGACAATAGCAAAAGATATGAAATTTGTGTCACTGGAGTCCTAAGAGCAGAGGATGTCCACTTTCACCACTTCTATTCAACATAGTACGAGACATCTAGTGAGAGCAACTAGCCAAGAAAAAGAAAAGGTTTATCTTTGTTCTTATATGACATGATCTTAAATCAAGATAACCCTAAAGATTACACACAAATACAAAATAAACTGTCAGAACTAATAATAAGTGAATTCAGAAAAGTTGAAGAATAGAAAATATACTCAAAAATCAGTTATATTTCTAATATACAAAAATGAACCATCTGAAAAAGATTATGAAAACAATTCCACTTCTAATAGCATCAAAAAGAATAAAATACTTAGGAATTAAATTAACTGAAGAGGCAAAAAGTTCTGTACACTTTAAAGTACAAAATATTGCTGAAAGAAATTTTAAAAGACACAAATAAACTAAAAGACATCTCATGTTTATGGATTAGAAAAATTAATATAGTTAAGATGTCAGTATAATCCAATTGAATCTATAGATTCAATGCAATCTTATCAAAATCTCAATGGTGATTTTTACAGTAATAGAAAAATCTGCCATAAAATTCAAAATTCAGTGAACTCCAAATAGCCAAAAACAATCCTGAAAAAGAAGAAAGTTGGAGGTCTCATAGTTGCTGATTTCAAAACTTTCTACAAAGCTAAAGTAATCAAAACAATGTGGTACTGGCAGAAAGACAGACACATAGGCCAATGTAATAACATAGAAAGCCAAAAAATAAACTCTTGCATATGTAGTCGGATGATTTTCAACAAGGGTGGCAAAACCATTCAATAGGGAAAGGAAAGTCATTTCAGCAAATGGTGCTGGGAAAACTGGATATAGACATGGAAAAGAATGAAGCTGGACACTTATTATACCATTTACAAAAATAAACTCAGAATGGATCAAAGACCTAAATATAAAGGCTAAAATTATAAAACTCTTAGAAGAAAACATAGCGGGTAACTTTATGACATTGAATTTGACAATAATTTCTGAATTTGACTTGGATATGATGACAAAAGAAAAAATAGATCAATTGGGCTACATCAAAATTTAAAACTTCTTTCATAAAAGGACACAATCAATAGAGTGAAAAGACAACCCACAGAATGGGAGAAAATATATACAAATTATATATCTGATAAGGGTTTCGTAGCCAGAACATATGAAAACTAGAACTCAATAACAAAACACAAACTATCTAATTCAAAAATGGGTAATGCAGTTGAGTAGCTATATTTAAGTGGAAATTCAACAGAAATCTCCAAAGAAAATATGTAAGTGGCCAATAAGCCCGTGAAAATATGCAACATCCTTAAATCATTAGGGAGACGTAAATCAAAATTACAATGAGATACCACCTCACACCCATATGATGGCTACTATCCAAAAAACCAGAAAATAAGTATTGGTGATGATATGGAGAAACTGAAATCCTGTCTGTTAGTGGGAATGTAAAATAGTACAATTGTGAAAAACAGTGTATCAGTTCCTCAAAAACCTAAATGAAGAATTATCACATGAGCCAGCAATTCTACTGCATATATACTCAAAAGAATTGAAAGCAGGATCTCAAGTGTTTATACACTTATGTCCATAGCAGCATTATCCATAGTAGCCAAAAGGTAGAAGCAATCCAAGTATCCACCAATGAATGAATGGATAAGCAAAATATGGTATATCCATACAATGGAACACTATGGAGCTTTAAATAGGGAGGAAGGTCTGACACATGGTACCGCATGGATAAACCCTGAGAACATTAGGCTAAGTGGAATAAGCTAGTCATGAAGGAACAAATACTGTATCCCATCAGGCTTGCATGGAATGGGGAAGGAGCAGTTTCCTCAAATAAAAAGCAGAAAGTGTACTGAGCAGAAAATAATTTGTCTACATAGATCTAAGGGGACCGTGACCAAATGACAAACACCCACAGGACCTCAACAGATCTGTGGTCACACTCCCCGCCTTAGCTGTTCTGAGCAGCATCTGCTCAGAGCTAAACTCAGAGAAGTTCCTCTCTGGCTTTCCTTTCCAAATCTGTGGTTCCCACAGCAGCCAGGCTTATGCCGCAGAGCCCTGTCCTGACTTGGGTTCAGAAAAGAGCATGGTGCAGACCCAGCAGACATTTCCCCAGGGTGAGGTGGGGTGGATCAAGGAAGAACCCATTTCCTTCTGAGCATCTGAATGAATACCATGGAAATCTGAGAGCTCATGGCCTCAGACTGTAAAGTGGAGAAGTCTAGCTGCTCGGAAATAAGAGGGAAGCAGATGCCTGGAGAAAAACATAGGGGTGAAAAGTGTCCTCCAGGGCTCTCGGCGGCCTTCCACTCCCAGTTCTTGTCCTGCCAGGGTCTGACTGCTTGCCCAACCTGGGCTCCAGGAGGTACTGATGCATCTGTATAATAAATTCCCTTTTCAAAGCTGCCTACACATTTCTCTTATTCACAAAGTTACACACAATATGGATTAAAGGAGATTTCAGGACTTCCCTGGTGGTCCAGTGGTTAAGAATTCACCTGCCAATGCAGGGGACACAGGTTCTATCCCCAGTCCAGAAGGATCCCACATGCCGCAGAGCAACTAATCCTTAACTACTGAGCCTGTTCTAGAGCCCGTGTTCCGCAACAAGGGAAGCCACTGCAATGAGAAGCCTGAGCACCATGACAAAGAGTAGCTGTCATTCACCGCAACTAGAGAAAGCCCAAGCCCAGCAGTGAAAATCCAGTGCAGTCAAAAATAAGTAAACATATATATATCTTTTTAAAGGAGATTTCAGAGTCTGGATCAAGGAGTGGGGCTGTTCTTTAGAGACCAGACCTCCCACATCACCCATGAAGTCTGCTGGGACCTGAGGCCCCAGATGTGCGCAGTACTCTAGAATGCCAAGTTACACCTCTAAACGGGAAAGAGTCAGTCTCAGAAGTTTGGTGCTAGGTTGCTTACTGGGAGGAGAGCACCCAGAGTCCACTCAACTCATGGACTAAATTCTGCAAACAAACCTCTCCCAGTTCTGTCTCAGCCAGTTCAGTTCAGTCGCTCAGTCGTATTCGACTCTTTGCGACCCCATAAACTGCAGCACGCCAGGCTTCCCTGTCCATCACCAGCTCCCGCAATCTACCCAAACCCATGGCCATTGAGTCGGTGATGCCATCCAGCCATCTCATCCTCTGTCTTCCCCTTCTCCTCCTACCCCCAATCCTTCCCAGCATCAGGGTCTTTTCCAATGAGTCAACTCTTCACATCAGGTGGCCAAAGTATTGGAGTTTCAGCTTCAACATCAGACCTTCCAATGAACAGCCAGGACTGATCTCCTTTAGGATGGACTTGTTGGATCTCCTTGCAGTCAAAGGGACTCTCACGAGTCTTCTCCAACACCATAGTTCAAAAGCATAAATTCTTCAGTGCTCAGCCCTTTTCACTGTCCAACTCTCACAGCAATACATGACTACTGGAAAAACCATGGCCTTGACTAGACAGACCTTTGTGGACAAAGTAATATCTCTGCTTTTCAATATGCTATCCAGGTTGGCCATAACTTTCCTTCTAAGGAGTAGGCATCTTTTGATTTCATGGCTGCAATCACCATCTGCAATGATTTTGGAGCCCCCAAAAATAAAGTGTGACACTTTTTCCATGGACATCTACACATGGACATCACCAGATGGTCAACATCAAAATCAGATTGATTATATTCTTTGCAGCCAAAGATGGAGAAGCTCTATACAGTTAGCAAAAACAAGATTGGGAGCTGATTGTGGGTTGGATCGTGAACTCCTTATTGCCAAGTTCAGATTGAAATTGAAGAAAGTAGGGAAAACCACTAGACCATTCAGGTATGACCTAAATCAAATCCCTTGTAATTATGCAGTGGAAGTTCTATCTCAAGGGCAGCCTAAATACTGTGGGTTCTCCAGAGCAGTCCTGATTTTGAATGTGTTGCCAATATCTGCTCCTGTGTCACCATTTTTGGTGAATAAATGTGGTCACCATAAATATACTCCAACAGGATTTCAAAGATTTTCAAAGACATCTCTCATAGATTCTCTTGGCTCAGCAAGTAAGTACTATGCATACACTGGATAAAGGAATTAGTGATCAGAAGCTACCGGACAGGGGAGCATGTATTCCACAGGGTCCAGGGAGCTGGTGCTGTTTGTTCTGAAGCCACAAAGCACCTGACAACTTGTGTCGTCTAACTTTCTGTATAACATATTAAATGTACAGAAAGAGAATTCTGTTGTGCATAATTCTAGCTAGGTGGCCTTAGTCAAGTTATTTATGAGCTTCAGTTTCCTCATCTTTAAAATAATACAGTTAAAAATTACTTTCTTCATAAGTACAGTGCCTGACACATCATAAGTTATGGTAGGCAAATAGATGGTGCAAATGGAGGTGTAAAGCAACTGAATAGATGGCTAAACTTCTAGGAATGATAATTTCTAGAGTTACAAATAGGCTTCAAGTGAGTGCTCTTAAAGGCTGTTCCCACATTTAAATGCTCAAGATCAAAGTATTCTTTCTTCTAAGATTTTCCCAGAAAGTTTCTCCTCTCCCACTCCCATATTCCACCACCCCTAACCTCATTATCTCCCTAAATAGTGACCCAGTCACTCTGTTGATCAGATTAAAATCTAGTCACCCAGCTCTTCTCTCTAAGCCTTCTGTCTAAACCACTCACAAATCCAGCCGGTTCTACCTTCAAAATTCACAAGGCTCTTAAGTTTCATAAGGTTTAGAATGAGACCACTACACCCTAGTTCAAAGGTGATACAATTAAAATGTATCATCTTTATACTGCTTAATTTATAAGAGAAGGTCAGAGCCACCCACTCCCCCCAAAGACACCTTCTTTGGGAAGTGCTGCCCCCTTTCCACGAGCGCTGGTTCACTTAGGATGGGTACAAGGGAGTTGGGTTGGTGAGCTGGAGGTCCCTCAGGAAGCTTGATGGAAGTGGTACTTTTTAAATAGAGTGTGAAATAGAGAAAGAATTCTATTTCCAGGCCACTGCTCAGGACACTTTGTAGATCCCGTCAAAATGGATATCTTGGGACCTTCTGTTTCAGTGTCTACCTGGCCTCCTAAACGGAGGACGGAGACTCAGCAGAAGTCTCGGCTAGTTCCATGCTGGTCCCCAGCACAAAGGCTATGACCCACCAGGGAGAATGATGAATTCACAGTCAAGGAGGCGATGAGTGGGAAGAAGAGGTCTTGGACTTGGAGATCCCATTTCTATGGGGATAGGTTTTATGGGTGTGCTGGCAGAGGGAACAGTTTGTGAATGTCACATCGCTGAGTATTAAAAAGCGGTGTCTTCCTTTGGAAACACCCAAGCATTGCTGACTAAGTGGGGCTCTATCCTATTCCCAGGCTGAACATGTCCTGAAGAGATTTTTATTGATTGGTATGTTTTAGTTCAGTTTTTTGTGAAGCACGTGAATACAAGCAGAAGGTAATTCTTCTTTTAAGACTGATCATAAAACCAGCTTTTCATGTCCACCTATGTGGATGTAACTTATCATTTTTAAAGTTCCATTGGAATTCTCTTCTAGGAAAAAAACATGTTTATGGAATCTTGTTTAGTGCTTGAAAATAATACCTGTATGACATAGGATTAGTTTGTTCAAGGTCAAAAAAGAGGCTTATGGGATGAAGCCTCAGCTCCCAGGCCATTCTGTCCCTCTGGCTTGTGTCCTCTCAGAGACCTGAACAGTCCTCGATGTTGCTCTTTGGAAATGAGCAGACACTGCTTCCTTTTCTCTAATCTGTGGGAAGGTCGCCAGGATAATGCATCTACCAGGTTGAAGACCAGCTTTGGGAGAACTTGAGAAACAAACAGTGGGAGAAGACCAGGAAAGGAAGGTTCCAACTATATGCTCTGGCTGTGGGGAAAGGGTAAGATAAGTTGGGGCCAGGAAGACCCAGGACCCACCTCAGGGGGCTCTGAGCGCAAATGTGAAAGCAGAAACCCTGGCTGCCTTGGCATCCAGTACAGCCCTAGGGTCTGGAACAACACTTGTAATAGGTTATGAGACATACAACTTACCTGCTGGATGAACGAATGGAGCGTTCACACAGGCACATTGCTCTATGAGAAACTCAGTAACACCCCATTCACAGCAGGGCCGAGGAAGCTGAATGGTTGTCACCACGGGCCTATTTGCTCCCCCTTTCAGCAGAGAACTCACTCAGCTTGTCTGAATTAGTCCACATAAAACAGCCTGATGTCAGTGGCTAAGCTTCAGAGGCTTCTCCTTTTAACAAGGGCAGTTCCTGACCAGGAAGATTTCATTATTTCGTAACTGTTCAATTGGTTCCATTCGGCCTAAAAAATGAAGGGCATTATAGAGGCTTGGTGCTTCTAGAACTTTTTCACACGGGTCCAGTCCAGTTGTGCCAGGCCTGAGCCCACCTCTAGGTGTGCTCTGTGGCTTCTTGGCGGGTACTTTCTCCCTATTAAACATAATTATATATGTAAGCCCTGAGTGGCTTTAGCGATGGGTGGTCCCTGTTCCTTGTTCATGACAGCGGCCCAATTCAGATCCTTCTAGCCCCAGGAGGCTATCTTGGAGGACAGCTCCAGAGTCTAGTGAGGACTTGGGACAAGAAGAGGGAAGGATAACAAAGGTGGCAGAGAATGAACCAAAGGAAGTAAAATCCATGAACAAGAGAGAGAGTACAGTTTTTTGGAAAGAATCATGCAAAGGGTTTAGAAAAATTGATTCCTGATCTGATACTTCTCACTGACAGGCCAGCCAAATGTATTTTGTTGGACTCACACAGCAGATAATTAAGCTGACTGAACAGGACCTCAAGTTGCAGGATGAAACCCTCCAATAGTATTGATTCAACCTCATCTCCCAGGGTCCAGGATCCATCAGCCAAACAAATCCCATCAACCCTGATGATGTGTACTTTAGAAAGCCAAGGGGCTTTCTCTGTAAGTCTTTATGCTGACCTTTCCCTTTGGCCCAAAGCATTTATCCAGGTACATAGGGTGTATTAGGATTACGGACTCCACTTTCTCCTGCAAGGAGGAAGCCTAGGAAGGGTCTATCATCTGTAACAGCCCCAGCCTGTGAGCTGAGGCTGCCCTGAATGCCTTCCAGAGCTGAGGTGGTGCCATTGACCACTTCAGCTGAAATCAAGGACAAGTTTTCACATCACCTTTTCTAACTGGATGACTCCCATTGGAGGGAAAAGTGCCCTCAGGGTCCACATACATAGTGAGTATGACCAAAGAATGGTAGCCTCATTTTGAAGAGATCTCAGCAATTGTCAGGGGCTTCCCAGGTGGCACTACTGGTAAAGGCTCTGCCTGCCAATGCAGGAGACTTAGGAGGCACGGGTTCAATACCTGGGTTGGGACGATCCCTTGGAGGAAGGCATGGTATTCCACTCCAGTATTCTTGCCTGGAGAATCCCATGGACAGGGGATACTGGCGGGATACGGTTCATAGCATCACAACAAGCCGGACACAACTGAAACAACTTAGCATGCATACACACAGCAGTTGTCAGGGCTATAGGAGCCGCTGGTGGTTAAGCATGCAAAGGTCTCTTATGACAGCCCCAAGGTACTAGTCACCTGTGGGCCATCCAGGATGGAGACAGGCGTCTGTATCCAACAGAGCCGTGAGCCGTGAAGCAGAGCCCTGAGTCCTTCCCTTCTCTGAGTTTCCCCAGCATACTTGAAGAGACGTACATGGCCTTTGATTTCTCTGGGGGAAATAAAGATCTCTGTCCCCTGCCCCAAGAATCTTACTCCTTAAAGGAGTTGCGTTGAGGACATAGGGGGATGGGAGAATCAGTATCACGTCTCATCAATTTACTCCTGGTTTGCTGGTTTCCTATGGTGGCGATCTTGGTGCTTCATTGACATTGTTTTTGTAGACTTTTTAATTCTATCTTGTGCTTTCTGATTCACTCTTGGATGAAAGACTCAAGTAACATACACTGATAGTCAAGAGCATAATTTATACAAATTTTAGGTATATAATATGTGAGAGGCACAAAGGACCTTAAGCAGTGTAGGTAGACAAACATGAAATAAGCTAACAAAATGAGCCTGTCTTAGTATGTCAGATTACAACAGATAACACTAAAAACTGGAATAACTGTGCCTGCCTTTTCTCCCCTACTTTGGTCACACCACATGGCATGAGGGATCTTAATTCCTCAACCAGGGGTCGAACTTGCACCCCCTGCATTGGAAGTACAGAGTCTTAACCACTGGACCTCTAGGGAAGTCTTCTGTGCCAACTTTAAAGGAATTTTGTGTTATTTTAACTTAGCGCTTAAATTTGGGGCTCTGGAATGAATTAACAATTTTCCACTGAAATTAAATGTAATTATGTTTTTTAACTTAGGAGAATTTGCCCCAGATAGGGCTTTTTTTCTCTCCTCTTCTGATCTTTATGTTATAAGCATTTTCAGATTTAAAGTATCATGAATATGCATATATATGTGATCAAAATTTAACAACTGCTGACATTTTGTCATGTTTGCTTTACCTGTAACTGTTCTGCAACTGTTTTTGAAAATAAATTACAGATACATTGACATTTCACTCCTTAGGTGTCTCTGAAATTTCCTCTGAAAATATGACATTTTCCCACATAACTAGTATAGAAGTAACACACCTAACAAAACCAATAGTCATTCTTTAAATTCATCTAATGCTCAGTAAAAATCATATTTCTTGAGAAAAAATTACTCAGCCTAAGGTTGGATAAACATTGTAATCCAAGAGAGAACCTGAAGATATTATAAATATTTAGATAGAATCTAAGACTCTGTAATAGTTTCCCTGTGAAAAGAACCAGCATAGCTTCCTTACACAAAGGAAAAAAGTGACAGAAATTTTCATTTTGTTCAAAAAAAATTTTAGACAGCATCAACAGAAACTTGTAAATTTCATTGCTATTGTCTGAGTGTGCATCGAGGTGAATAGGATGTTCAAAGCTCCCAAAGGGGACCTTCCCTGGGCATCAGTAGGAGTCCCTGAACTGGAGACACAGTATGTCTTTTCTCTTCTCTTTAGATACACACCAATGTGTGAGGTACACTCATCATCAGTTCTCAAACTCAAACCAAGACCACTTTCTCCCCGAGAAAGTGACCTTCCTGGATTCTCAGGAGCCACTAAGGACAGCTCTGGCCAGCACTGCTCTGCGCTATTCTGTTCTCAGAGCTGTGCCCCTCGGGGTCTCTGTGAAGCACTGAGACACTCAATCATCAAGGCCAGCAACCGACTCTCAGCTACATCCCGCTCATCTTCCTCTTGCTGCGTTTCCTCTGTTCTTACTCTCCATCAGCCCTCCCAACACAGGCACCTGCATAGCTCAGCAAATGACATTTACATTTGTGTTTACTGTGGTTATTTCCACTGTTTAGGCTAAAAGCATGACTGTGGTTTTGGCTTTCAAAATAAAGGGAAAAGGATAAGACAGTGGTTTATATCAGGAGCACTGACTCTGTCCCTCCCATCATGCCTTGATCCAAGTCAGAATCTAGAATTAGGTTGGGACTCTTTCCTCTTTTCACTGAAATGAACACACACTCTATGAGTCTACACACATCATCACTGGATGCATTAAGGGCTCTGTCACTGCCTTCTACTGTGTCCTGGAATGCATGGGATCCTTGGCCCTGGGAAGCACTGCTGTGGATTCCCCAGTCAGGAATCTACCTGACACCTTCGGTGAAGCCAAGTTCAAGCATGCTGGTGTCCTGCAGTGTCCGGGTCACCTCCTTCCCTGTCTATCACAGCACTATGGTGATCATGCAGACCTTTTCCTTCTCGGCCTCCAGTGCAGGACTACTAGGCTGCATCTTTGCCACTGAGTGCTACATCAGTATTCTGCTGAGTACTGATAAGAAAGCCTTGCAGGGTTTATTTTTGGGTCTATTTAAGGAGTAAAATAGGCCCTGGAGTCAATAAACATATCAAAGATTCATCTTATGGTTCTCAAATAGATAGATAACAGGCACATGAAAAAAAATCACCCTTTTTATAGAGATAGTGATTCCAAACCAAATTTATAATTTCACCTCTTTCTCACCTCTTTCTCCTACGTTCTCTAGTATACCAGGGGCACAGCTATGCTCAGTCAACAGTTTTTGACACTTCAAAGTTATCTTGGATATTCCACTGTTCAAAATTAAATCTATTATGCCTATTACCTATTTACATGTACAAAAACTTAATTTTACCCTTCAGTTCTTGAATGAATTTTCTAGCCAAGACATGATAGTTAGTACAATCTACTAGGTGGTCTACTATTAATATTTTAATTTGGTCCCAAAAACCTTTAGGCAGCGTCAATAGAAGTTAATGCTCCTAAATAAAATGGCTTTTCACATACTAATATGGGGACTTCTTTCCCTATTTCTTCTTCTAATATATTTAGAGTTTTATTTTTACCTTTTAACTGTTCAGTTTATCTGGTGTTTGTTTTTGTGGTTTGTGAAGGAAGCTACACCATCCCTTTTTTTTAAGAGAGAGAACTGGAGGGTGTGTGGTTTGCTATCTGTCCTGAGTGAGTCAGGTCTATCGAACAGAAGTGCCTAAAGGGAAAGACTAAAGAGATTTTGGGGCCCAAAGCCCCAACATTGGGGAGGCCCTATATGATGACAGGGCAATACATAAGCTGACAATGTCATAAGCAAGGAGGGAACAGAATCTTAATTTCCTGGGAGCCTGGGAATCCTGTGGGACCTGGGCCACCCAGGGGTCAGTTACTGGACACACAAGATTAGAGACACAGAAGCGCATCAGTTGGAAGAAATTCCTGCAATTCAGAGCCAGTCAGCATAAGAGATAGAGATGGAAGAGGTGGAGTCTGCCCTGACTCACACTGCCCACCATCTGGAGGGACAGGAACACTCAGGATGTGAGGGAGCTGGAGGGAGCCTCTGCATTAGCCCAGGGTGGGGAGGGTGAAACCTCAATAGTTACAGTAACAAAGAGAATTATGTGTTTTCTGTTGCCAGGAGAGCAAATGATCATAAATTTGGTGGCTTTAAAACAACACAAATGCACTCTCTTTCATTTCTGTAGGTAAGAAATCTGACACGGCTCTCCCTGGGCTGTGTTCCTTCCTGGAAGCTCCAGGACAGAATCCATTTCTTTGCCTTTTCCAGCTTCTAGAGGCTCTTACACTCTTGTGCTCCAACCCTGCATCTCCCGGGCCATTCCTCCATGGTCATTATCTCCTTCTGATACTCTCCCATCTCCTTCTTCAACTTTTTAGGACCCTTGTGATTAGATTGGACCCACCCAGAAAATCCAGGATCAGCTCTCCTCAACTTAATCACATCAACAAAAGCGATGTGACATATTCACAGCTTCAGGGATTAGGTAATAAACACCTTTGGAGGACAGTTTCTCTGCCTACCATACACTGAAAAGAAAGAAAGAAAAAAAAAAAGAATCCTCAAACTGCTATCCATTACACAGAGGAGAAACTGTTTCTGAGGCAGAAGCTGTCAGTGTATTTGGGATCTGTAACTTCAGTCAGAAGGCTGTCTTAACAGGGATAAAAGCCACACTCCACGAGGCCATGGCCCTGCCTCTTCCTGATGAGATCTCTGACGGCTCCTCTCCAGGCAAGGCTGGGGCTCTAACCTGCCCGTTTTAGGGTACAAAGATGCAGCTTCCACCAACACTGACCCTACCATGTCCTTGAAACTAATCTGTGTTGTTTCCTGTGGAGGACGGTGCACACAGCCAGGAAACAGAGGTTTTAGGATGAGAACCGCTTCTTCCTACTGTGAGGGGTGATGCTGTTGGGGAAAGGCCATGGTTAGGACAGCGACATGGGGGCTAGTGCCCAGTAGGAACCCTCCAGGCTCCCCGGGCAGTCACATGGTGGCGGTAAAGAAGTTTAGAAGACAAGGGTGGATGAGGAAGGAACTCACTGCACATCAACGGAAGAGCTGTGGATGCAGAAGTGCTTAGAGAAAGCAACCCGCAGGCTGTTCAGGCTGCCTCCTGCTCAGGCCAGTTTGTCCTAAGAGACTTTCTGATGACAACTGTGGGAGACTGAGAATTATGCAGCCTGGAGCCTGGGGCAGTAGGAAGCTGACACTCAGCAAAGAGGACGCCTGGTGCTTTGATTGGCAGCTGCCTGACAGTTGTGGCTCAGCCTATCCCATTTGAGGGCCAGTTTCTGGCCTGTAACTGGGCATTGGTGGACAGAGAGAGACTAGCTCCCCTTGCGTTGTTCTCCCCTGGCATGTCTGTCATGGAATAAAGTGGGCCCTGCCCAGCAAGCCCCTATTATTAAATGAAAACAGTACATCCAAGAAAGGAGTAAGCCAGCCGTCAACAGACTCTCCCACCTGCGTGGAAGTGTGGCCCTGCGATGTGGGGTCTTCAGTATACCACTGTCCCGGAGGATGCCTGGGAAAGAGCTAAAGAACGTAGGGGGAAACAAAAAAACTCTGTCCATGAATGGAGATGCAGACTGGTTCTTGTCCTGGAAGACACCCCCTGAACACACCTTGTTATACTTTCAGCAACCTGCAGCCAGTAGCCAAAGGCCGTCAGGGTGGCACCTGACAACTGAACAATCTGGGCAGAGTCCCAGCCCCTTAGGGATAAACTCTGGAGGCAGACTGCTCAGGATTCACGCGCTCTGTTCACGACCCATGAAAAAGGACTCTTTGGCAACGAACATCAGTGGAACCAATGACCAGTTCTGCGTCACACAGCTGAAGACCGCAGCCACATGCATATACCATCGCCCAGACTCTGGAGACCCCTTACCCTTGTCCTAGGGGTACCACTGGGTGTCAACTACAGTAATCTCCTTTCTGGGTACCACACAACAATTCCCACTTGCAGAGCAGATGCAGGACACGCCATTCGAGAACTCCTAAACATGCTGCTGCATATCTGAACTCCCTGAACACATCCAGTCAGACAGTGATGGCTCCCTCGTGGTCACGAGTGCCAACATCTGGCATTCATGTGGCATTTCATGCCCAGTATCACCCACAGACAACAGAAGCCATGGAAAGAGGAAGTGGACTCTTTTTTCAAAACTGGGAAAATAATGAGTGGACCCTAATTGTGGCAATTTTCCAGAAATGTACCACCATTTAAGTACACTATTTAATTAGGACAGAGGATGAGAAAAAGCCCACCCTGCCTGCAAGAGACCCCAGCCACCCAATGAGACTTCTCCCACCTCCATTTTCTCCTCCTGTGCCCACCTGCAGGAACCCAGGCCACAGGGTCTGTGGGAGGCAGAGCTGGGGACCAGGCAGTTTGGGGACATAATGAGCATGAGCACAAGGTGACAACTCCTGGGGTGTCCTGCCAGCATGGCCAGCATGATCTGAGATGCCATGTAGCAATCTCCTATGGATGAATCCATCCAGAGTAAGAAATGGCGAGGAGTTTTAAAAGGGTTAAAATTCCTGTGCTGCAGGGACAGGTCATACAGATACAGTTGTTCTGCTGGTGGGAGGAGACCTCGGATGCTCTGGAGGTCAAAGATGTTGTAGGCTCAGGAGGGGCGGCATTAGTGACTTGGCTGTCACCTGCAGGACCTCTGGCCCAGCCTGCCTTCTCAGAATGCTTTGACAACCTCATCCCAAACCATCGCCATGCCTTCCGATCTGAGTCCTGGACACCCTCTCTTGGGACACCCTGAACCGAGGACTCACCGGGGAGGCAGGATAGCTTCCACTAAATGACGAAACAACATTTTCTAGAGGCTGATATGAACTCCTTTAGCTCCATCTTATTATGGCTGGTGCCCTGTGGTTACTCTCTACTGTCAAAACAAAAACAAACTCCTCTTGTGTGCTTCCTGCAGAACTGAACTGGTTGCTGGCTCTGTCACCGCCAGCCCCAACCTGGTCCTGCTGGTGGGACCACCTCCCCCTCTCCTGGCTTCTTGCCCACCCCCCTTGGACCTGAGCCGGGGAGGCCTCCGCCAGGGGCTCTTGGTCAGAACTCGGGTCCAGCTCCCCCTTCTCTCCATGTAGCAAGCAGAGGGAGCGGTGTCCCTGGTGAACTGGGGGGAAGCAGGCACCCACCTGTCACACACCAGTAACACGACCTAGTCGGGGAAGGGATCCTAGAGAGGGCTGGGGAGCAGGAAGACTCCTGCCTTGGGACACAGGGCTTCATGGGAGTGGGGCCTGTAAGGACGGTGCAGGCTGGGACCCAGTGGTACCAGAGGAGGACATTTCTAGGGGAGAGAGCACGGGGAAGGAGCTGGAGGGCAGGAAGGGCAGCAGACAGGTTTGACTGGCAAAAGGAAGTAGTCGGGGTGGGGCGGGGGCAGGGGGAAGCAGGGGTTGAGAGCTTGCATGAGAGACTGCCTGCAGGACCAGGGCAAAGGCGGGGCTCCAGAGTCAGGGCCACAGTGAAAAGTGGGGGGTTGGGTCGTGTGCCTCGACACATCTGCTCACTGAGAGGCCATTTACTAACCCTCTGGTGTCTCTGTCTTAGCCCCACGTCCAGGCCCTTGAAGGCCAGTGTTGCCCTTTGGAGCCTGTTAGAACTCCATCAGCGGGAAGCATCTCCCCTGGACTCTCTCCTCTGTGGCCCTGGTGATCACGAATCTTGATTGAGACAGACTGCGAAGAATTCTACCACTTCCTCACGATTATTGATGAAAGCAGAATCCTCACTCAAGAGAGGAGATGGGGACCAGAAAGACAGGGGGCAGAGGCTGCTTGTCACATCAACCGGATCACTCGAGGTGCTAGAGTCCCTGGTTTCCAACCAGACTCGCAGAGTGGACACCAGTGCTCCTACCGCAGCCAAGGGGCTCCTGCAGCAGCTGGGAGACTCCATCACTGAGGGTGGACACGCCTGCCCAGAGGCGGCCACCTCCATCAACCTCCCCAAGGGACTTACACGGCAGGTGGTCACCTGGCTCCAGGTGTCTCCTCTGTAAATGAAGCACTGACCTTAGCTGTCAATCTGCTGTCTAATCTGAGGGCCCCTGCTGGCTCTGCGGCTGTGCTGAAAGGGTCTGACAGCAGAGCTGCCCTGGGAATCTCCCGAAGTGCTGTCAGGAGGCCCCAGTTCAGTAGGCGTGGGCAAGGCCTAGACAAAGGATGGGTGATAGGGTCCTGGTGAATCTGAACTGTGGTGAGTGGGCACCGATGCCAACAAAGCCAGGGAGTGTGTAGGGAGTGAGGCTGCAGCATCGCAGCAGCCCAGCGCTGCCCTCCGGCAAGGCTGCTGTCACTCGTTAAAGGAGGAGAACCAGCTCACAGCTGCTGGAGAGCTACCACCGTCCTGGCTGAGGGGCATGCCCATGGCACCCTGGGGATCCCTGTTCTTCACCAGTCCAGTCCTCTTCCAGGGACCTCTGTGAGGACACCACGGGCATGTCTGGCAAAACCAGAGCCCAAAACCTTTCTCCATTCCAGCTGTTCACTTGGCAGAACCAGGCAGGGAAGCTCACCCTTGTCCCTCCTTCTGGAGGCAGCTACAGCTCTACGCTCAGTGCTCCCTAGTGTCTCTGAGGGTCCTGGGATTGGCCCCCTGAGTCCTTGGGCACAGTCCCCACCCCGGAACCCTTGGGCCCCTGCTGTCCTTCCTGCGTGCAGGTCCACAGAGGCCAATTCCCTTGGCACCTGCTGACAGTGAGGCAAGCAAGGTGAGTTTCTTTCCCCTCTCCCTCCAGCCTGCTCCAGGGTGGCCATTATATGTGAACTGCAGTTCAGAGATCCCCAAGCCCACTCCCTCAATAGCGCAGACGAGGAGGGGAGGGCCTGGCCAGAGGCCACCCAGCGGGGTGGAGCTGGAACAGTTCCTACCCTGAGGCCCTGAGAGGCCAGCTCCACCCTGGGGCCACATGGGAAGGAAGCAGGTCCACGGAAGATGACTCATGGGGAATAAAAACCAATAAAGGAAGCAGTCACCAGCAGTTTGGAGCCTCTGACCAGGACAAGAGAAATGGAATGACACCCCCCATGACACAGGAACTTCACTTACAGCCCAACAGAGCAAAGTCAGACTTACGGAAGGATGCCAGAAGTCAGCAAGATGGATGGAAGGCTCTTTACAGATCCCCTAGTCCACCATTTTACAGATGGCAACACTGAGGCCCAGAGCGGCTCAGTCACATGAAGGCAAGGCTCAGGCAAGGAGAAGTCAGGGTCTCTTTGCCCTCAGCATGGAGGAGGCCATCCAAGGCTGGCCTGGAGAGTGGTGGGGGGCAGACCACCAGCTCTGGGGCCACACCCGTCACCCTCACCCCAGTCAGGACTCCAGCAGCATCTCCCTGGAGAAACTGGACCCTCATCTCCTCAAAGAGTCACCTCCAGGGCCCATCCTGCCTTTTGCCCCCTGGGCCAAGCTGAGCTAGGCCCGGGCCACGGACATTCCACAGCAGCCCTCTCAGCTGTGCGGCGTGTCCAGGAGAAGCTGGTCTACCACGGCTCCCTGGAGCTCCAGCGGCTGGGCAGGCGATGCAGCCTCATGTCTTCCCTCTGGATGTGCTCGTAGCAGGACTGGCAGGAGAGAGGTGAGGCTGAGGCCGGCTGGCCTGTGCGCCCCCAGCCGTGTGCGCGGGCTTTAGGGCCTGACACGGGTGCCCCCACCTCCCAGGTCTGGACCACTGTGTCTCCAACTCAGCCCTCAGCCACAGTCTGCAAGGAAAGGGGTCCTTCCCTCTCCTCCTGTGCTCAGGGACACAGCCTGGAACACACTCAGCCCTGGGGAGCCAAGGGCCGGGATATGCTATGCCTACTTTCCCCCAGCCAGCCCCCTTTAACAAAGGCTGGGGCAGGGGCTCTGTGAGAACCCCTCCCACGGAGACACACACTAGTTGTGAATGTGAGCGCGTCCCCGTGACGGTGTCTGGGGCGAAAGGGCTCTGCCCCAGAGGCCAGGGTAACCCGCCTGGGCCAACCGCTTCCCTCCCTCACCTCCAGGGCCGTGAGCAGGAAGTCATACAGGCCTCCTGTGTGGAGAGGGTCCATCATGTCACGGATCAGGTGGATCTCGGCTCCCAGGTGCTGGATTCTGGAGCACCACCGCCACCACCACAAGAGGGAGAAGGGGACCCATCAGGACAGCCGCCCAGCAGCTGGGAAGGCACCCTGGTCTGGATGGCTAGACACCTGGGCTGTGGCCCCCACTGTGAGTGGTACCCATGGGACCCTGGGTGGGCCTTTCTGGGCCTCAGCTTCCCCATCTGTCCCAAGAAAGGCTGTGCCCACAGACCCCAGTGTTCAAAGGCTTTGCAATATGTCTTGGTTGGGGGCGGGCAGGGTGGGAAGGGGAGCTCCTGGGCCCACCCCCAGCTGGGGCTCACTGGGCACGAGACACCACGTAGATGAGCAGTGGCAGCAGGTCATCCATAGGCAGCTTGTGCTCCCGGCCCAGCACCCGTGACACAGTGGCCTCGATTTCCCCGTATGTCCTCTGCAGCACCTCGAGCTTCTCCCGGGGGTCCACCGTCGTGCTGCAGCAGGGTAACTGGCTCCAGATCAAGGCTCTCGGGTTCAGTCCCAACTGGGGGTCCCCACACTCCTGCCTCCCACGCCCCCCTCCCCAGGCTGCGGACTCACATCATCTTTTGCAGACACTCTGTGGCCGACAGGAAGCACTTGTCTCTGACCAGGGAGTATCTCTGCGTGGCCAGGGGAGAGGGTCAGATGAGGCCTCCCCTTCCCAGGGGTTGGGGCTGGTCCCCAAGCCCCTCACCACCCACCCCTTCCTCATCACTGGCTTCAGCACAGCTCTGCCCAGCGGGCCGAGTGACCCAGGGCAAGTCACAACTCCACTGTAAGCCTCAGTTTATTTGACTGTAAAGTGGGATAAACGGTCTCCAGGAGGCGGGAGGATCAAGGTGGATAGAGAAGAATCGTTAACAGCCAATGGTCACTGGGTGCTCCCCAGTTCTAAGTGCCTAGGTCAACAGCTGTTGAATCCCAGGGCTTGTTGGAACACAAATCTCAAGTTCCCTCCCTGAGTTTCTGACTCTAGGTTTGGCGTGGGTCCAAGAATTGGCCTTTCTAACTAGTTCCCAGCAACGCCAACGCTGCCGATGCAGCAAGCACGCTGAGCACCAGTGCCTCCTCTGTTCCAGCTGACTCCCCTCCTCCCCATCAGTCGCATGAGGGAGTACTAGTACCGCACAGACGGGGAAACGGAGGGGCAGAGAGCAAGTATTTCGCCCATGGTCATACAGCCAGTAAACGGGGCGGAGCCTGCACTTGAACCTGGTCACTGTGGCTGCACACGCACCCACAGGGAACACCACAACAGTGCAGAAAGCCTGCCGTCTTCTCCCTCACCTGCCTCTGCGGCCTGAGACCGTGACTATGGGGCAGAGAGCTGCTCGGAAGCCTGAGCAAACCCGGGGTCCAGCTGAGGCTCAGGCCCCCCTCTCCTGGGCAGGTAACCGGCCCACCCTCTCACCTGATTGCTCGTAAGTGTGAGGTCCTTGAGGGGCCACAGGTGCCTGAAATGAGACGGGAGATGGGAGGATTTGCTCTCTGAGTCAGAGGGCAAATTCCCTGCACCCGCATGTCCCCCAGGAGGGCTGAGCACGAGAAAGGGGCTGGGGATGCACAATGGCATCTGGGAGTAATTGTGTGGAGCCCAGCCTATAGGAGGCCAGGAGGGATTCCTTGAGGGGGCAGCCCCCCATGCAGCCCCAAAACACAGTGAGCGGAGAGAGGGGTGGTGCTGCAGGCCAGGGGACCCTCCGCGCAAAGTCCTGGGCGGGGGGTCCATCCAGAGAGCTCAGTTGTGGAGACTGCTCCAGGGGCTCGGTGAGCTGGCTCAGGCTGGTGAGAAGTAGGGATGGCATATAAGGGAAGTAGAGCCAATGAAGCAAGAAGGCCAGCATGGAGGAGGCAGCAATGAGGCAGCAGAGGAAAAACCCTTGGGAAGCTGCTGATGACCAGGTCTCTGGGCTGATGACTGGTCAGATTCAGGAGACATTCACCACAACAGAAAGGAAAACAAGGGTTTTGGGGGAAGGGGGGATAGGAAGCACCAATACCTTGACAAAAGGGGGACCAGGTGTGGGAAGCAGGAGTACATTCATACCCTCAACACTCAGATCGAAGGGGCATGGAGGATAAAGGATATTCTGATTACTGAGGGTAGAAGAGAGGCCTTGACCTGCTTCCAGAACAGTCCTCGGTTTCCCTCTTGAGGATCACCCCTCTCCCACTCTCAGTCCAAGAGCTGGGAGATATCACCCCAGCCCCAGCGGTAGATACTGGGGTCAGCCTGGCCAATCTGGGCCACAGCCAGCATTCAGGGGCACATTCAAGAACCTAGCCATGCCAGGGAGGAACTTTAGAGGCTCTGCTAGAGCTGTTGGGAAGGAGACACCAGCTCATTGTGGGGACTGAGCTGGAAGAGTATAAACCTCAAGTGGCTGGTGCTGTTTGTCACCATACATGGAAACCAGAGACACACCAACAGAGAAAGATAGAGGTCACTTCCTTTTTCATGCAGCTGAACACCTAGATCCAGCCATACCTGAATCTTGCCATACTAGCCACATCCTAGAACTTCATGGGTACATAAGCCAATTAACCTCTTCCCTTTTTCTCTGAAGACAACTGGAGTTGAGTTTGCATCCTCTGCTACACAAGAACTCTGGCCAACGTGGCATGGTCGAGAAGCTTACTTCTGCACGTCCAGGAACTCAAGCAGCTTGGTGTCAGGGAAGAGGCTCAGGTTGGTGATGCCCTGGCTGTAGAGGCTGTCCTCCCTCTCATGAAGAAGCAGGTAGAGAGTGAAGAGCTCTGAGTAGAAGCTGGGCAGCACGAGGGGAAGCACCAAGCCGTGCACTCGCAGATCCCTGAGTGAGAGCCACCAGGATGGTTCAGGGTCAGCAGGGCGGGTGTGGGGATCTACTTGGGCTGCCCCCAAGGGCCCACAGAAATCTTCATTCCACCCCAGTGTTCCTGCCTCCAGCCTCCCCCATCCCTGAGAAAACCCTTCCCAGCCCCATTCTCAGTCATTTCACAGTCATCTGACATCGTGACCACCTCATGCTCTCATTCAGCTTTGAGAACCAACATGGAAGGTGAGGTAGGGTTTTGATTGGCAGTTGACTGAAAGCAAAACCGGGCCCTGATGGACGAGTGACCAGCACAAAGCTGCCAGCAGCCATTCCAGGCTAGTCCAGCTCAGTCTCCTAGCTTTCTATGCTTGCTAGGACTCAGGGGGAAGTTCTCCCTAAGTCTAATCCTGTTTCCCATGCCTCCTGCAATGCAGTCACAGGATCCCTGGGCCTGGAAACTGAAGGCAAGTTGTGAGGTTTGGTCTCGGGGGGACTGGGCCAAGAGATTTAATGACCCACTTAATTCCTGCACTGTGTGACCTCAGGCTCAGCCTCTGCCAGGCCTCAGTTTCCCCATCTGTGCACAGGAAGAAGGAGGTGCCTGAGGTAGCTGCTCACCCTCCATGCACCTAACAGATAAGGTCGGGATAACGTGTTCAGAACAAAGGTGCATTTGATGCACTGTGGCAGTGTTCCTTCCCAGGCTGCTCAAGGAACAGAGGTCACAGGTCTTTATGATTCCTCAGTGGTCAATGAACAATGTGTGGTCAATAGCATGAATCCCCAATATTTCCTCAGAAACACCTCTTTTCCCTGAGGGAAGCCCTAGGAGCAAGGTATAAGGGCCCCCTGGACCTGAGCCTGGCTGTGCCAGGGGAGAAGACCCCACAGACTTCCCGGGGGCGGTCACCTTGTCTCTGCATCTTCATCTTCCTCTGGGGCCTGGCCCTTGCGCTGCAAGGCAACCTGCAGCAGGCCCCTGTGAACCAAAGAGAGGGGAGGTGTGGCTGCCGTCTCCCACAGAACGAGTCAGCCAGGGCCAGGCAGGTGGGTTCTGCTCCCAGAACCATGAAGCGTGAGGCCTGCAGAGCCCAGCTGCCCAAACCTCAGCAGTGAGGGGGCTGGGAGGACAGGATGTCCACCTGAGTATCCCGGAGCCCCACAACAGAACGAGCTACAGCATTTAAGGTTTCAGTTTATAATGTTTGATAGAGTCACAGCTCAGCCTGGACAGGACAGAAGCTGGGGTGTGAGCCCAGGTCAGGGTCAGCCTGCAGTGGGGTTAGGGCCAGCCCAGAGCCTGGCTGGGGCTCGGACTCTGGCTGCAATCAGGCCTTGTTATCACCTCCCCACCGTCTAACCCATATGCTCACCAGCTGCACGCTAACCAACCCATCCTCTGCTTCTCTCTCAATCCAGACCCAAGGCAGAGGCACCATTCTCCCCAGGGTAGCAGGCCTAGGAAGGGCAGAGCCCCATCCCTGGGGGCAGGGCAGTGGCTGTCCCCAAGTGCCACCGAGCTCACCTGTAGGCGGCCCAGAGCTCCTGGGCATGCTGCTTCACCTCCTCCTGTGCCAGCCCCTGCAGGTGCTTGTTGGCCCCAATGCCTGCGTATGTGGCCTGAAAGGTCAGCATCAGCGTCCGGAGCAGCTTCCCCAGGGGATGCAGAGAGTTGCTCAGAGCCTGGGCAGGTGCGACGGCCACAAAGAGATGCTCACCACCAGGGCAAGACCCCGCTTCTCGGACAGGAGCACCAAGGCCTCTCAGCGAGGCCTTTTCCCTGCGGTCAGCACCCTGCCCTGCAGCCTCACCTTCCTGAGGCACTGCTGCAGGGCCTCGGGCTCCCGGTGCTGCAGCAGCTCCTCCAGGAGGTCCTCCATCCTGCCCGACTGGTCTTCGGGGCGGGTCCTGGGGCACCACACACAATGTCTCATCCATGCCTGGGCCCGCCCCCTCCAGAAAGCCTTCCCCCCACCGCCCACTCAGAGCCCACTGCCTCCAGCCCTGGGTCTGGACACCCCGTGCGAACACATACCCCACACACCTGCGCCTCACCTCTCACAGCACAGGTACTCCTGCGACTTGCGCAGCTCCCTTGAGCTCTGCACGTGGAAGCCCAGCAGGACCTCCCGCAGGTCCCCAGGGCAGCCGGCACGAACAAAGTCCCGGAAGGGGCCATAGACACCCTGCCAGCGGCTCTCCACGGGGAAGACGCCCTGACCCAGCTGCCTGCGATGGAGGTGGTGGGAAACATGGACAGGGAGGGAGCCATGTAGGACCCTGTCCAGCCCTTGGAGAGGTGGGGATATCCAGCCTGGCCAGAGTTAGGGCCCCGGTGGGGTGGATGGACTGGGGTATGCAGAGGGGTCTGACCTCCAAGACTCCAGGAGGAGAAACAGGAGGCAGAGAGAGGTCAGAGAGAATCTACTCCATGGTAGAGAAAAGAGACAGGGGCACACAGAGCCCTGGAAAGGAAACAAAGATCTGGAGAGCTGGAGGCCAAGTCCAGACAGTGGGGTCTCGGCCTAACAGAGGTGAGGGCCCAAAGTCCAGGGTTCCCCGACTCTCCCTCCTCCCACACCTGGTTCCTTCCTGAGGTTGATCCTATCTCAGTCGCTAGGCCCAGGGGTCTGGCTGTGTGTGTGTCTGGTGAGCACTGCCCTCCCCTGTCACACTTACAGATATCCCTACACCTGCAGCTGACCTGGGCTCATGCCCCTAGGGTTTGCCATCCACTTCTAGCTCCTGCTATCAGAGAAAAAGAAACATGCTGGGATGATGTGTCAGGTAAATCAACTTCTGAAGTGCTGGCTGGCACCATTAGAACCACCAACCACATCTCAACAGACATAGCAAGAGTCACCACTTGAACACCTGTTTTCTAAGGACAAACTCTGTCCCCATAAGGAAGAAGTCTATCTGCTTCTCAAATACCCCATGATAAGGAGAGTTAATCCACTTCCAAGTTTCCTTTTTCACCATGGCTGCCAGGGAACTCAGAGTCAGGCTAATGCTCAATTATAGTGCCTATCTGCACCTCCCTTTCTTTTAAGTTCAACTCACACTTGAATTATCTGTTTTATTCTCATTTGCTTGGTTTGGAAACTATCTTGTACCTTCCTAGAAAAAATAAAACAGAGTCTATACATGGTATTTTTCTTCAGTTCTGTGGCATGTGGATTTATCACCACATAGACCTTGATTCCCAGAGTCTCTGATGAGGGTTGTGTGACCTGAGCTTTCTGAACTCTCCAAAGAGCTAAGAGGAGGTACAGGAAAGCCCTTCTAATGAGACCTGAGTCTTTTGGGTGGAAACACAGGCACCCACAAGCACACCCCCCAGAAAGGCTCCAGAATGCACAGGCCAGACGGTCAGGCCCTCACCTCTTGCAGGTACTGCTTGGATCTGGAGGGAGGGCAGCTGTGTCCAGCACACCCTGGGTATGCAGTCCTCTCCCTGATATGCTGCCAAAAGAGCCCTCCAGGGTGAAGCCATTGGGGAAGGTGACCTTGCCCTGGAAGCCGGGAGAGGAATGCAGGGGTGTCTGTCCAGCTGCCCTTCCACCCAATCATGACGGGCCTCATGCCCATCATCTGGGTCACAAAGGCTAGAAACTGGTGGGTGGCCTTCCCACCATCCATTCAATCTGCCCCACCCCAAGGGGCTCATAATCCTTCCCCCTGCAGAAGCCCTGACCGAGAGCTGTGGCCACCACCAAGGGGCTTGCCTCTGAGGTAGAAGATAGCGAGGGAGTCAGAGAAGGGACTCAGAGGTCAGAGTAGGGGGACCACCACAGAGGCTGGGAGCAGGGAATAAGTCCAGCAGGAGGCAGTGGCCTTAGGGAGGGTGTGAGGTGTTACTGGCCCCAAGGAGGGGCAGTTCCTTGCTGCACAGAACTGTCCCATTCACAGGATTCTCGGCCTCTATCTATTAGATGCCACCGTACCCTCCAGTCATCACAAAAAGAAAACAGCCCCCACATATCCAAAGGCCCCAGGAGGGGTACAACTGCCTTCTGCTGGGTCAGCTAGGGCAGAAAATCCCTAAAGTAAAATGCCTTCAGGGGACTCCGCTCAAGGCACTGATGATGGTGGCAGAGGGGGTGGATTCTTAACTCTGGAGCCAGCGGGGGCACAAGAGACCACCAGACCCACTGCACCCAAGGCAAGCCTGCCTCTGCCCTCTCGCTCATACCCAATCCAACTGCACCTTCATGGCGGAGAAAGGTCGCTGCACATGCCCCTAGTTAGAGTGGAGATGGGAGAGGCCCCCTACCTTCTCCACCCACCCTCGGTTCTGGGTCTGAGCAGGGAGATTACAGACTCCGGCCAAGCCCACAGGGCCGAGTGGAGTAGGGTCTCAGTGGCTCTCACCTTCCCCACAAGGGTCAGGTCCCTGGTGAAAGTGCCCTCATATAAGGAGTCATCATCAGAGAGAAGGATCCCTGGACCCTAGAGAAGGAGTGGGGAGGGTAGGAGCAGTGGGTTAGGAAGGGCCAGAAGGCTGGGGGTAGGGAGAGGAGAAGGTCCTGAGCCCTGGCACACCTCCTAGGACTGTGCCAGGTGGGATGCCAACCCTTGAACTGCACAAACCGCATGCACCTCGATCCTGGGTTCCTCAGACCTGGCTTCTCCCCTCCAGCGGCCTCTCTCAGGAAGCCTTCTGGGGGACCCTTCCTTCCCACCTACAGCTCAGGAAGTGCTGGGGTTTTCCTGAACCATCTCAACTTTCCTGTCACTGATGCCAGGGGCAGCAGAGTTCATCATGCTCCCTTGTGGCTCTGGCTGCCAGGAAGCTTCAGAGCCAAATGGGATACAATTTGTGTTCTTATTTTTGAATCTATTTTATGTGCCTATTCTTATCTTTTCTTCCTCCTTCAATTCCTTCCAGAACAAAGTGTAGCTAAACAAACAAGTCACAATATCAGTAACACCCATCAGGCCAAGCCATACTATGTGTCAACCACCTGGCAGGGTGTGGGTGAGGCAGAAGGTGGGGTTGATATGCCCAGCCTCAGGATACCTGGGCTTGAGACTCATTTCTGTCACTCAACAGAATGTAACACTAGGCAGGTTCTCTGACCTCTCTGAGCCTCACATTGTCACTTATACACTAGGGACGATGACATGAACCCCAGGGCTAATGCGAGGATCCCATGAGACCATGCTGGGAGGCTTAGCCCAGAGCTAGGCACCAGGGTTTCCCTGGTGGCTCAGATGGTAAAGAATCTGCCTGTAATGCAGGAGACCTGGGTTTAGTCCCTGGGTTGGGAAGATCCCCTGGAGGAGGGCATGGCAACCTGCTCCAGTATTCTTGCCTGGAGAATTCCATGGACAGAGGAGCCTGGCGGGCTATAGTCCATGGGGTCACAAAAGAGTCAGACATGACTGAATGACTAACGCTTCCACTTTCTTTTTTTTCAGGCACCCAATTAGTGGTCTATAAATGTGGGCAGTGGAGGCTGCTGGCATCCTCATTACCATTCACTTCATTATTGCTATTCCAATGAGTCATTACAATAAGTAGGTAACCTGAGCTGCTGAAGGGAAAACTGAGGCTGGGAAGGGGCAGGGACTTGTCCAAGGCCAGGGTAGGCAGATGGCAAAACTGGATCTCAGCCTGGGTTTGGGCTCGCTCCAGCACATCAGAATCGATTCCTGCCCCATCCACCCCTGACCAGCTTCAGTTCAGCTCTGGGGCCCCAGAGCAGGGAGAGGGTGGCTCAGGACACATGTGGGTCACCATACTCACCACCATCTTGTCTGCCTGGAAGGTGCCCTGGTAGCAGACACCCGCCTGGGTGACCATGACCCCTGGGCCATGGCGCTGGTCAGCCAGCCACATGCCAATATAGCGCTCACCCCTGGGGAGGAAAGAGGATGGCCAGAGTTGGATCAGAATTATTCCCATGCACCTTCTGTGTGCTCTGCTGGCATGGGACCGGGGGTGTGGAGAAGAGGCAGATAAGGAGCAAGGACATGAATTCACTCAAGTCAGACATGGGGAGGTGAGATCAGGACCCACAAGAGGAACAGAGGGTGGAGGAGAAAGGAAGCCTGCCTGGGGGAGGGCATCCTGGCAGGCTTCTTGGGAGAGGTGGCAGGAAGGACAGATGGAGTGAGGGTGCCACTATAACACACACAAAGCCATGGAGGAAGCAGTATACGTCAGTTATGTGGGGACATTCAGCGGTCTACAGGGCTTCCCGGCGGCTCAACTGGTCAAGAATCTGCCTGCTAATGCTCGATCCCGGGGTTGGGAGAATCCCCTGGAGAAGAGAACCGCTACCTACTCCAATATTCTGGCCTGGAGAATTCTATGGACTGTACAGTCCGTGGGGTCACAAAGAGTCGGACATGACTGAGCAACTTTCACTGCACTTCACTTCAGTGGTCTAGAAGGCTGAGGGGTACACAGGTGTCACGGCACGGATGAGGTCAGAGGAGCAGGTGAGGCCTCGGATGCCAGGCCAAGGACACCGGGCTTTGTCTCAGCCCAGAGAACCTGGAAGGGCTGTGACCCTTTGATGGGACCAGATCATGGGGGCACAAACTCCTCTCTGACAGAGCAGTGAAGAGCTGGAGTTGGGAGGGGGTGGCGCACCCACAGTCAAGGTCAGGGTTCCTTAACCTGAGTCTCAGCAGCAACTGAGGGCATGGAGAGGAAGTGAGGGGCTTCAGAGAGACTCTGGAGGACAAACAGAACGGACCCACTGATGACAGGGAACCCATGCCTGGAGGCATTTGGTCCGTGAGGGTCCTCTCTTCCCCTCAGTCCTGCCGGGGGGTGCAGAGCACTCACCTGTCACTGTCCTCCTCGACACCGTAGCCACTCCGCTGGCCCCTCTCCCAGTGGCCCGTGTACCGGAGGGGCTGAGGGGCCTGCGGGGCACTCTCGAGGACCCCGAATCCATGGCGCAGGCCCTCCTGGAAGTAGCCCTTGTACACCTCGCTGGTGCTGTACCTGAGGAGGGTCACCAATGGCTGGCCCTGCCTCCCAGAGGACGTGCCCAGGCCACAAGGCTGCCCCCGACAGATGAGGGTCACTTACTCACAGATGCCATAGCCGCACATGCTGCCTTCCCGCCAGTGGCACTTGTAACAGTCAAACTTATCCTCAGAGGCCTGGGGCACCAGGCGGATGCCAAAGCTGCCAGTGTGGGTGGGCAGGGAGGGAGGTCAGCACTAGGACCATGACACCTGTCACACCCCCTCCATGCTCGGGAGTGTCCCTGCTCCCGAGGGGCCTTGGCAGACAATGGGGAGAATCTTACAGGTGATCAGGTCCCTCTTCTTCCTAAGGGCCCTCAGGACACCCCACCTCAACCCCACCCCCAAGCACCCTGAGAGGGCATTCTGGCCCTAGACCACTCCCTCCATGACCTGCCCTCTCCTCAGGGCCTAGTTTCCCCTTTAGGACAATGAGGAGGGCTGGACCAGACGGCCTCCAAGTTTCTGCTGGAGGTTTGGGAATTTAGGGTGGGGCCAGGCTGGTGACAGTGATGGGGGGTAGGAACCCTCACCATGCAGCCCCGTGTCAGCCCAGCCTTACCCATGCTCCAGGCCCTGGCAGAAATCCCCCACGTGATTCCGCCCATCTGGCCACTTCAGGGTTCCCCTGGAACACAGTCGAGGTCCACAGTCATCAGGTCCATGGGCGTCAGGCCCACCAGATCATCCTTTAGTATACACAAGTTCCCCAGCCAGCCTCCACCATAGACCCTCTCAGAGGCCCCGATCTCGCCCTTGGACTGGACTCTGTTCCCACTCGGGCCTCTTCCCTGAGCTCTACGACCCTGCACGGGCTCTCAGCCCTTTCCTACTCCTGGCACAGCTGACCCCGCAGCCTCACAGAGAGCATTCTACACCCAGCAGGGAAAGTTCTGGAAGCATTCAGGGTGCTTTGCTCCCTCGACCAACAGGAAGCTCAGAGCTAACCTTCATGTTAAAGCCAAGCACTAGAAGTCAGTGGGGTTTCTACCATCCTCATCTCCTCTTCTGACACGGCATTGCTTTTTCTGTGTTTTTATTCATAGGCTTCCTGAGGCCCTTTCTGGAAGTAGGCAGGCTATCAGAAACGAGTGGAATGCTTGCCAGCATAACCTTGGCAAGTCCCTTCTGTTTTCTGGGCCTTGGTTTCACAGCTATAGCACAAATTAGGGCCACATTCTTCAAAAGCCTATCTGCCTGTGGGGTCGTATAGATCGGCAGTTGAGGCCAGGTTCCCCCTAGAACCTACCCTGAGGCCTGGGGAAAGTCATGGTTTCTGCATCTATAAAGGGTGGGCGTGCTAACACTCCCGCAGGGCACTCTTATAAGGGCCACCAGAAAATGCTAGGCAGATACGAGTTATCCTTTCACCCGCCTTGAGAACAGAACAGTAACTGCAGGCCCTGCAGTCCAGTTTCCTGATGCCTGTCCCGAGCTCGCCAGCCTCACCGACATCAGGACTATCTGGCACAAACCTACTATGGGCCAGTGCTGTCCAGGAAGACTTAAGAGAGACTCTGGGGGGAAAACAGAATTGCCCAGAGAGGGTAACAGCCCCTGGTTCATGCCCTGAGGCAATAGGTCCATCCAGGTTCTCTGTGCCCCCCAGACACCCAGGAGGAACCCTGCCTTTTGGCCCAGAACCTCAGCCACTCACTTGCCATGGGGCCTGCCCCAGTACCACTCGCCCTCGTAGGTGGCCTGGCAGAAGCGGCCCTCTGCACGGAAGGTATATGCTGCACAGCGGCAGGTGGGGGGTTCAGAAGGCTCCAGGCCTGCTCCTAGCACCGGGAAGTCCTTCTTCCCACGCAAGGCCTGGCACACGGCCTGGGTGACCTTCCATTGCCAGACCACCTGGGGGAGGACAGGGGAGACAGACGACAGGTCACTGCTGCTGGAGGCAGCCCCTCTAGGAAGCCTCCTGGGGTGGCTCCAGGCACCACCCCCACATCCCCTCTGTCACCTGGGGGGGACCTCCAACAGTTCCACACTGCTCCCTAAGGCCTCATCTAGACCTGAGATGCTTACTTGCAGTTTGGGGCCTGCCCAGAGAGGCCAAACAAAGCCATCAAGCAGGCCCCAGCCCTGGCTTCACAGACAAAAACACCTGTTCTCTATGGCAGCCCAACGCCTGAGCCCAGGCGGACACCTGACTCACCCTGGCCATGTCTCCAGAGGCTTGACATGCCCAAGGAGCCTCCAGGGCAGTATACTTGTGCCCTCCCTTTACCCTCCTGTGGCCTTCCCTTACTCCCCCGACCCCAGTCCCTGAATTCACAGTCCACCCACACTCACCAGGCCCTGCGGGTCCTTGGAACAAAAAGAGAACTCTTCCTCAGGTGTGAGGAGGTGAAACGTGCACCTAGACAGATGGAGGTGATGAGTAGGCCCCAGTTCTATTCAAAAGCGAGCTGGGGGCGGGTCCAAGTCAGAACCCTGGGGTGGGCAGATTTCATGGGGTAGAGGGAGGGAAGGCCTGAGATGTCACTGGAGAGGGGCGCTCACCTGTCCTGCCCAGGTTCTACCCACACCAGCTTCAGGTCAAAGGTGTGGATGTTGTGGCCCTGAAAGAGGATGGGGCATAGGTAGGCAAGATGCCCACCGGTTTGGCCTTGCTCCCAAGCACCAGCTCAGCACACCCCTGGGTGTCCCCAGGTTGCTCAGTTCAGCTTGCCCAGTGCTGAGTCCCCCCGACCCTTGCCTGTCCCCATTTCCAGCGCAGCCCCTCCACCTCCCTTCCTACTCAAAGCCCAGGATCAGTCTCCCACAACACCCCACATCCTGTCCCTCAGGGCCAACAGAGTGGTCTTCCGACATGCAGCTTGGACCTTGTGAGCCCCTGCTGGAAACTTCCCTCAAGTCCCTACTGCTGAGCCTGACTACTGAGACCACACAGAACAGCCCCAGGCCATGTGCCCCCTCCTTTCTCCACTTGCCACAAACTCTCCTCAGCCTGAACCTTCCCTTGTGCTGCTCCTTCCACCTGGAACGGCATCCCTGCTCTGAGAGCCAGACCAAACCTCCCTTCCTCTGGAAGATCTTGTGTAGTGACCTCTCCCGCCCAAAGTGGCTCCAGGCCCAGGCCTGAAGGGGAGAAGGAGTGTGCCAGACATGGGCAAGGACAAGAGAGGGTCCCGCACAGACAACAGGACGTGCCCAGGTCCAGAGGCGAGAAAGGGCTTGGCGCCTTTTAGTGAGTGTCTTGTCAGTGTAGCTGGAGCACAGAGGGGGAAGTCGGGGGTGGAGGGAAAGTCAAACTGCATCAAAACCCCCAAACCAGGCTTTTGGAGACCAGTTTAGATGGGCAAGTAGCTTCCACGCCTCAGCCCCCTCACCTCCCCCAGCCACTTGTCTCTTTCCTCCTGTTTTCAACCACTCCCAAGACCTCCGGCCTGCCCCAGCCCACCTGCAGCAGGACGAGGGCATCATCAAAGAGCAGCACGCGCTCTGCCCGCAGTGGGGTGACTGTCACAGGAACGTCCTGGCTGTCTTGCAAGAGTCGGCGAGCGGGGGTGCAGAGCACATCCTGGTGAGGCGAGGAGGGAACTGCAGAGCTCAGGGACCCCGTCCTTGACACTGCATCAGCCACTCCACTGCCCGCCTCTGCCCCAGGCACCTCCGCCCACACTCTGAGCGTCTCCTGGAGGGCCCCAGCTCAGTGATGGGCACTGGGGCTCTGAGCCGGTGGGGCTTCATTCCTGGCTTCATTCCTTCATTCCCAGAAAGACATCACAACTTCTCTTGAAGCCCCGCTTTGTCCGCCTCCACCCCATCTCAGGCCACGGCCACAGCCAAGCCCCCATCAGCTCTCACCCGAGGTTCTATGATCCCTGCCTCTCTCGGGCAATTCTTATTCCCTTCATTTGTCCTCCTAATTCTCTGCTCTGGGCCCCAAGCCTGTCATGCCTTGTCAGAGCACAGGGGATTTTCCCCCTATAGGGGCAGTATAGGCAGTGGCTCGAGGGTGCAATCATCCAGTGACATCCAAGGAGACAGCGTCAGTTCTGCAACCGCTCTTTCAGAGCCAGCAGCTCACATCCTAGCCCAGGAGGTGCTCAAGAAATGCGTGAGGATAGCTCGACACAGAAATGTCACAGACACTTGCTTTAGCCACTGCCCCATTCGTGTGGGAAAACTGAAGCACGGAGAATGCAGCAGGCAGCTCAAGCCACCCAGGGGGCCCCTCCTGGATGGGAAGGTCTTCTCAGAGTGCCCTTCAGGCGTGGAACTCACCCTCAGCCGGCTACTCAGAGTGGGCCAGAGGGCCTGCGTGGCTGTGGCCTGGTCCAGCTCCTGCCTCATGAAGGACTGCAAGTCCCCAAAGAGGCCGGCAGCATGTATCACCAGCTCCCGGGTGGGGTGACACTGTGGGGGGACAGAGCCACCGGGGTGGGGGCTTATCAGAACCTTCCCCCACTCTGGGATGACTGCCCCAGCCCTGCCCTGGCCCAGCTTTTCTCCCTGCTGGCTCCTCCTTCTCCGAGAGGTCAGCAGGAGGATACCTCCAGGGGATTCAGGACCATCTGATGATGCCCCACCTGGCCCTGGGCCACAGGTCCTCACACCCAGCCCATGAGTCTATGTCTGCTCTCTGGGTCTCTGCTGGCTCTGCCAGGGCAGGGCCATGTAACTCAGATACCCTAGGGCAAGGACACATCCCTTCAAACCCCCAGAACAACACGATGTTCCCAAGGCAGGCCAGGTCCTTTTCAAACAAGGGGTTCCTGAGTAAGGCAGGTTCCCTGAGCCAGAGGCCCATTTCTCCCATCCCTCAGCTTCCTCATGGAGGCAGGTCTGGTAAGCATCAATATCGCCCTGGCCCCCTGCCCCTGGCACCCCTGCTACCTACCTCCCCGACGGTGTCCCCAAGGCTCAGCAGGAGGAGCACGTACTGCTGCACGTGATGGGTGAGCGGCTGGCGGAGGGCCTGGGGCAGGGCCGTGCCCACCGAGCCCTCGGAGCTCACGCCCGACAGGACTTGCCGCAGCACCTTCCGCTGGCCCCGCCAGTACTCACTGAGCCGAGAGAGGGCCAAGCACCCCGTCACTCTCCCCTCCTCTGTTCCCGCACTCACCACCATTGCCTCCTTGCCCTGGCTAAGCCCTCAGATCCCAGGACCAGCCCCAGACCCCAAAGCTCCCTCCCATCAGAACAGTGGCTGAGGTTTGGGAGCAGTATCTCAGAGACTGAAGGGATCACTGATTACAACAGCCCTCCCTGAGTAGGAATGAGGAATGCTCCCCTACCCCAGGGTCACTCCTGCTAGCTGGTGTCTGGCTTCTGTGCACAGCCTCCAGAAGCTTCCCTGCCCCTTTCAGGGGTGTGGATCAGCGTGGGGTTGCCAGAGCCAAGAGTTCTCAGGATGAGCCCTGGGCTGTGCCACTCACTGCTCTGGGTCGTGGCTTCCCCAAGCCTCCCTCCCAGACACGCCCCACTCAGAGGCCCACCGCAACACCCTATGCTCACCTCCTCCTCTTTGCTGCTTTCTGAAAGGCGTGCACTGCCACGCAGCATGTGTAGGACTGGATGTACCTGTAGATAGCACCGGGGACACCCTGCAGGCCTCACCCTCAGCTCAAGACCCAAGGGCCTGCCCTTTTGGGGTTCCTAGATCCTATCCACTGAGTGACTACAGCCCTGAGGGCCTGGCTCTGGGCACTGCTGATCTTGAGTCCTCACTGACCCAACTGGACAATTCTAACTCAGAGTCCTTCTTCCCTGGGAGGTCACCAGGCTCAGATCTAGGGTGTCTGAGCCTGCCACCAGGCTAACACTCAACCCCAGTTTGCCGAAGCCCTAAGCCAGGTGAGTTCCAGTGACAGCCCCCAGCCCATCGGGGCTGTCTTACTCCAGGTGGACCTGCAGGACACGGTCCGCGCTATGCAGCAGCAGCAGGGACTCCAGGCCAACGGCTTCGGGGTGGCGCAGCCTCTCCCGCAGCGAGTGCAGGCTTTCCTCCGTCACATCCCACAGCTGCTGGGAGCTCCTGTGAAGCTGCTGCAGGAGCTGCAGGCACTCTCGGCCCCAGGGGTCTGAGGCCTCTGGAGCTGGGGCAGGAGCACAAGCACCCCTTGAGGAAGAACAGGGCCACTCCACCTTCCAGGGAAAACGTACTCGCCCTGGCTGGTCACCCAAGGGGCAGCAGCCCCGTGAGCCCTGGAGGTCCTTGGGACAGGACTGGAAGCCCACATGGCCCCCGGAGCTCAGCAAGGGACAGGCAGGCTGCAGTAGTGGGCGGCACCCTTGTGGATTAAACAGGGGCACATGTCCACTTCCTCACTATACAGGAGCAGCACTGATGACCTATGGTCACCAAGTACATGCATTCCTCAAGTTTCAGAACTTCTTCAGGTCCTGAATGTGCCATTTACAGATGCACCAATAGAGCTCCTGAAGTGAAGGCACCTGCCTAAGGTCACTTCACAGACCAGGCATCCTGCCTTCCAGTCACGCCCTGGGTGAGAGCAAGATGAGAATTTGGGCAGAGAATCCAGATCTGTGCCCTGGGAGAGATGGAATATCGTCTCCATGCACAGCAGACCTAGGTTAGAATGGGGTTCAGAGCCTAGCTCCCTGGGGTCCCTTTAAGAAGGAAACAGCCAACAATTGGGTGCAAGAACCCTGGACCCATCGAAAGCCACCCACTTCAAAGCCACCCACCACTCCCATCTGTGGTTGAGAAAGCCGTAGCTCAGAAGACCCAACCAGGGAGGACTCCTGTCCCTAGGAGGATGGTTCCTGTGGCCCCCACCTTTTTCACTGGAGAGCCTCAACTCACCGGCCTCGAGAAGGGGCTGGAGGACAAGGCTGTTGATGCGGGAGAGGGTGGCTGAGAAAACCTCCTCCAGCCGCAGCAGGGCCGCCTCCTCTGGGCTGCACATGGCCAGGGTGCCAGACTCAGGCCTGCAGACAGAGCACAGATCAGAGCAGCTGTGGGAGCATGGTCAGTGCTCCTCTCAGGCCTTATGCCCCAAAGCAAGGCCCATGACCACCCTGCCTTAGAACTGAGCAGGGAGCCCAGGTCAGCCCAAAGGAGAGTTCTAAACAGACCAGTGACTCCTGTTTGTGCTCCACTTGGACCCAGCTGAGGGGAGCCTGAAGGAGTAGTAGAGAGGGCTCAGAATTGCCAAAGGAAGCATCTATTTTTACCCAAAAGGCAGATGCTCCTTAAGCCCTCTGGCTTGTCATTTCCCTGCTCAAACACCCACCTTGGCTCCCAAGGGCTCAGAGTAACATGTAGTACTGCTCTGACCTAGCCCCCTCTCCAGAGTCTCTGGAAACAAGGATACTGTCAGAAGGGCATGGCCTTTTTCTCAAGGTCATGACTCAGGACCCCCTGTCAACAATAGGGCCTTGTAAGCAAGAAGAGGTCTGGGGAAGGTAGGGGACTGCATGCTGGAGCACGAAGGATGAACAAGAAATAAAAGAGGCAGAGAGGACAAGGCATGCAGGTGAGGGAACCATGAGAGCAAAAGCTCGATATCATGAAGACCCAGGCTCGATGGGGGTTCACCAAGAGCTGCCTAAGCGGCTGACAGAGGAGCCATGGAGAGGCTCAGAGTGGGGGAGTGGTGATATTCAAAGTCAGACTTGGGGACACGGACTTGGTGACAGCTGCAGATGAGAAGATGCCAAGCAGTGAGAGGGTGAGGTCAGCGTAGGCAGGAGGCAGCCGCTCCACGCTCCCCACCTGGCTGATCCTGCAGGACGGGTCCTTCTCCACATGTGGGGGCACTGGGGACGAGCAGGTCTTTGTACCTGCTGCTCTGGAGAGAGGGACCCACCGAGAAGACAGGATCACCTGAGAAAGGGGCCTCCTGACTGGAGAGAGAGGAATCAAAGGGCCTACGTTCAAACTCACTGCCATAGCCAGGCTGCAGCCTCCAATCAGACACAGCCCTCTCCTACCGGACCTGGCAAACGAGGTCATCTGCCCAGATTTCATGACTATACATCTTAGGATTGAAAATTAAATGCTCTTTTCACCCCAGACCCTCAGACTCAACCTGTCTCCAACTCTGACACTCTGAGATGGTTGACTGGGGTGGAACTAGAGACATAATTTGAGGCAATGCAGGCAGACCCAAAAGACCAAATGGGAAGGGGTCTCATCATCTCCCTCCCACCCAGCCCCAAAGAGCCTGAAGGGTATTCCAGGCCCCTGGCAGAGCCTATGATTCCCAGGGAATTGGCTCTGGGGCAACAAAGTGAGGCAAGTGTCTCAGAACTCTGGCCATGGGCCCAGGCATTCCTGCCCCACCTTTCCTGCTGTTGTTGTTTCAGGAGGGTGAGGTCTTGGTAGGGAGAGGCAGGAAGGAGAAATGACTGGACACCCAGCTGCAGCCTTCTTCTCTTCCTGCTGGCCCTGCAGCAGCCCCAGCCTGCTTTGGAGGACTAGGGGAAGGTTGCTCCAAGTCAACTCAGACAGACCGAGCGAGCCTAGCCTAGGAGTCAGAGGTGCAGCAAGTGTGGCCTGGGCCCATCTGACTCTCACCCACATCTCCAGAAACTGGTGGAATGGAAAGACCCTTTGGAAGGTGACCTTTCCAACCTTAGCTGGTAGTCTGTCGGGGTCACAGCTGACAGGTGAGGACGCTGGCTAAAAGTGAAAGGGGGAAGGTGTGGTTAAGACAGGAGGTACAGACTACAGATCAGATCAGGGTGAGCTGGGGACCTGCAGCAAATAACTCACTGTTGGGAGGCCCTGAACATCAGATCCCTGTTGTTATGTGGGGCCCACCCCAGCCAACGCCATATTCAAAGTGCTCCTCTCCCCCTCGGGTTTCTTCCCCTTGCCACATGGGGCTGGCAGTTGCTACCCCACCCTGGACACGTGGCTCACACCTCAGCAGCTCCCACAGGCCCCCTTCTGATCTCTGCCCAGTCTTGGCCATTTCCCAGCTTATCCAGAGCCTTGCTCATCTCTGCGCCTCAATCACCTTCTCTATGAAATGGAGAAGACTAAATTACAGCTTTTCACTCTGACCAAATCACAGCTTTTTCAGTCTTCCCTAGAAAGGATAAAGGAGCTTCCCTGGTGGCTCAGACAGTAAAGAACCCGCCTGCAATGCAGGAGACCCAGGTTCAGTCCCTTGGTCGGAAAGATCCCCTGGAGAAGGGAATGGCAACCCACTCTAGTATTCTTCCCTGGAGAATTCCATGGACAGAGGAGCCTGGAGGGCTACAGTCCATGGGGTTGCAAAGAGTCAGACATGATCAAGTGACCAACACTTTCAGAAAGGATAAACTGATGGAGGGGAGCTTCTCTAGGTATGGGGACCTGTTCCTCAGTCTCCCTTACCTTTCAGTGCAGCCTGGGGCCCCTGAAGCTGAGTCTTACAGACCCAGACTGGCAACACTATTCCAGGACCCTTCCAGGTCATCTGCCCAGATTTCATGACTGTACATCTTAGGATTGAAATTTAAATGCTCTTTTCACCCCAGACCCTCAGACTCAAGGCCGCAGAAGAAGGTCTAACTTTTGAGTCACACTGCCCAAAGGAAAGGCCAGAGGTTAAGCATTGCTGGTGAGGCTGTGGGCGGGGAGAAAACTACATTTGAGGCTAAACATTTGGTCTGGTAGTCCCAAGAGCCTCTGCTCCCAGGATAAGAAACTCCCAGACTTCACCCCAGAGGCAATAAGTGTGAGGGCAGGAGCCAGGCCAAGCATGAGTGTGCCTGAGTGTGTACAAGGAAGGAGAAAGAGGTGCTGAACCTAGCACCACAGGGACCCAGCAGGAGTCTCCTCCCTCAAACACCAGTCCCATCACCAAGCCACGGCTCGCTGGTTAAAGGCATGGCCTTCTTGCCCTCTCACTCCATCCAGTTCAAAGGTTCCTTAGGAGTCTGCAAATGAGGTACATATGGGGAAACTGAGGCCCAGGAAGGAATGGGAGAGCCCCAAAACACTAACTATAGAGCACATACATGGCCCAGACCCAGGACTCCAGCTCCCAGTCCCATGAGGCTCACTTGAGCTAGGCGGTTCGGAAAGGCTGGGCGACTCACCTCAGGGTACACAGCAAATACCTAGGCTCCCCAGGCAGCTTTCACGTTCACCATGGGGCAGGGTGAGGACAGACTGACTAGTCTTGGCATGCCCAGGTGAGTCAGCTGCCGGTCCTTGCAGCTATCTAACCAGCAGCCAGACCTGCTAGCTCACTCTCTGGCTCTCGCTCTCTCTCTCTCATACATTCTTGGCCTCTGTCCATGCTGGGTCCCTTTCTCCCCTGCCTTCTTCAAGGCCTGGCCCCTCAGGCCCCTTGGCCACACCCTGTCACGGTACTCTATGATTTCCTGGTCTGGCCAGCCAAGGAAGTGCTGTGTGCTGTGGAGGCTTCTTCCTGGGCTGCCTTGGAACCCCTTTGATTATCCACCAAGCTCCAGAGGTAGACAGAGAGAGGAGGGAGGAGCTGCCTGAGGGAGGGGGCGCTGGGCTGTCACAGCAGACAGGTCCCAGTCTCCACCTGAGCCTCTCCCCTATACCCTTCCTCTGGGCCTCAGTGGCTCCAGGCACCTTGTCCTAGACCCCACCCCTCACCCTCCCGATCTCCCTGGTGGCATTTTTTCACAGCCTTCCTTCCTCTCCCTGGCCAGGCACGCATAGTCACTGGAATTTCCCAAACATGGGATCCTGTTCCAGTCACCAGGCGTTTGCCCATGCCATTCTCCCTGTGGCAACACTAGACTGCGTCACCTCCTGGCGCCAAGTCCCTCAAGCTGGGTGCTGCCCACGAGGTCACCCCACAGACCAGGCCAAGTCCCTGGGCACTGCCCTCTTGTCAGGCACCGGACCAGGGAGGCTGTCCCGTGGTGACAGGGTGAACAAGGGGCAGGGAGGAAGAAGCTGAACCCCGCTGGGAGGGAGGGGCCTTCGGACAAACTCCGACTGCCCCGAGCGAGCGTGAGTGCTGCTGAGGACTGAGACGCGGCGCACGGCGGCCCGAGGGGGCGCGGAGACGAAAGTCTCACCTGGGGCGAAGAGAGGGGACAGCAGAAGGGCTCTGTCCCAGAGGCGCGACCTCCACCCCGCCCTTACCTGTGAGGCGCGGGGACCCACGCGGGGGAGCGCGCTGCGGTTGCTTCCTCGCGGACGCCCGCCCCTCACCGGCCCCGCCCACTTCTCCCAGGCCCCGCCCCTACTTCTTCCAGGCCCCGCCCCCGAAGGCCTCTCCGCTTCTCCGGCCTCCGTCTCGCTTGGGGCTGTTGCTCCCGGTCCAGGACAGGAATCCGCCTGGGAGGAGGCGGGAAGTGGCGTCAGTCTGCCGCACGCACGAGGCCTCTCCTGAGGTCTCAGTTTGGCGTCCTCTAGGGTCTGGGACGCCATCGGGGTGGGAGAAGGAGGTGAGGAGGTGGGAACTTGATTGCCCGCCCCAGCCAACACACACGCACACAAACACACAGGCTCACGCTCAGGAGAGCCCAGTTAGGCCTTAGGAAGCATCCTGGAGGGGTCTTTCCCTGTTCCACTCATCTGTGTCCCGCCCCCCGGCCCCGCCATTTTGACGCCCTACGGGCCTAGGTGCACCAGATGCGTTCCTGAAACCTGTGGCCAAGAGTAGGGTAAACCGAGGCTGCTCCTGGTGGGCAGGGTGTCTTTGGTCAGCCGCCACCCTTGTCTGAATGACCTTGGGGAAGTCTCCTGCCCCCACTCCCGACTCTCAACATGGCCCGGTAGACGGTGAAGTCAGCCAGCAGTTGTCTGCTCACCAGAGTCTGCGACCTTGGAAAAGGGGGCAGAAAGCCTTGTCCCAGAGGACCTCCTGGGAGAGGGAGGACCCACGGTTCAAGCCTATAACAATGTAGCCCGCTGTCTTCCTCTGGGTCCTCTAATCACTTCCGGTGGCATGAGGATTCTAGGGGATAACCGTGTCATCGACAAGACTGAGGTCAAGAGGCCCCCTCCAGAGACAGGCAGTGGAAATGAAGAAAGGATGCTGGCTGGTCTTTCCTCACTCACTCCCCACTCACTGGATAACATCACAGGCATTCCTAAGACCAGTTTTACTGTCTCATAAACGGGGTAAGACCTGCCCAGTCTTCCTTCCAGGTTGTGGGTATTTGGAGTGCCGTGGTAGTGCCCCAAAGACAGCTTCCACTGGGTCCCCCTTGCTCTTGGCCCCCTGCAGTACAGCCCAGGGCCCTTACCCAATCCCATCACAGATGTGCACATACCCACCTGAACTTCTCTCCACACACACACACACACACACACACACACACACACGATTCCACAGTACATTCACCTGTGTCACATGGACCTATCTGCTATTGAACCCACAGGCAGGGCTTCTGTGTTGCACAACTTGGGTGGCAGCTCTGTCCATAGGCACATGTATGCAGATTCACACACTGCTCCACGGAACACACACTGAGACTCAGACCCAGGCACGCAGAGAGGTCAGTGCAGAATATTTGTGTACTCCCATGTACTCGAGTGCTCCTGGACACAAGTACATGCTAATGAACACACAGATCTCACCCAGGCCGGGCTCAGCCCCAGAGCTATTTTGGGCCAGGCTCAAGGCCAACAAGGTCAGAAGCTGCCAGCTCCCAACAGGCCCCAGCCACTGTGTCACAGCCCAAAGCCACCTAGCCCCCCACCTCAGCCTAGGCTGAGTCCAAGATGCACAAGATCTCGGCCTGGCTCTGTGACAAGGGGGATCCTCCCTTCCTATCCCCTGCTTCCGTAGAACTGAACTTTGAACTCTGGGGTTTCAGACTCCAGAAGAGACTGTCCACAGGGTCCCCAGCCACTGCCAAATGACTCTGCCCACAGCTTCCAACCCAGAGGCCCTAGAGGCTGGACTGGATCCCTACAGGAAACCCACAGGAACTAAAAATAATACACAAGGGACAAACAGGCTTCTGCAGGCCAGCATTCATGCCACCATGTATAGGGGTGCATTATCTTTTAGGGAAGCCACGCTGGAGAGCTTAGGGTTCCAGAGCTCTGTTTCCCCAGACCTGATGGGCCCAACTGGGAGTGGAGTGCAGGAGTATGTGTGGCCCCTCAGAAGGAGTAGAAACAGTACTGAACAGTGAGCAGAGCTCACTGGATTACAAGCTGAAAACAGTTTGAAGCCCCAGTTCCTGAGTGACATTAGGTAGGATACAACATCTCCCTGGGCTTCAATTTTCACACGTAAACAAAGGAGAGGAGTAAAAAGGTAGAAAAGGCTTTAACTTTCAGGATGTTCATCTCACCATGGTGTTTAACATTGGAGAATTGGAAACACACAAGTATTCGAGAATAGGGAACTGACTGAATAAAGTATAGCTGAGAATTTTTGTTTGGTTTGGGGTTTTGGTTTTTTTGCCTGCACCACATGGCATGTGGGATCTAAGTTCCTTGACTAGGATTGAACGTGTGCATGCTGCAGTGGAAGCACAGAGACTACCAAGGAATTCCCTCTAGGTGGGTTTTATATAGTGCAATTTCAGACTGCCTTTAATAACAATAGCAATGATGATAATGACTTGCATTTACTGAAGGCTTGTAATGTGTGGGTGCCATGATACTGTAGTTATACCCAATTTACAGATGAAGGGTTGAAGCTCAGAGAGATTCACTAACCCACGGAGAGCTCACGGCTGTCAATATGACCATGACCCAGAGGTCTTCATTTTAAGCTTTAATAACTTCAGAAGCTGTAAAATATAAAGTTCAAACTTATAAAATACAATTTTAAAGTTTCATCACTTTTATCTTTAAGTTGATTTCATAGTGAACTTTGGATAACTAATTTTTGGTCAAGTTTTGTCATCTTCAGAGGCAGAAAAGAAACTATAAATAAACTTTCAAATGGGGTCTCTTGTAAGTTTATAGCTTTATACTTCTGAGGTTATTGAAGCTTAAAACTACACTAAACCTTTGGGTCCACATTGTTATTTTAAATCCATTTGACTCCAAAGCCTGCATGACAGTACTGACAGTGTGTTTAGGGAAGGTGGGGATCTACGATGTTGTACTGGGAACAATCTCTGGGAAAAAAGGCATATCGATAAATGGGACATGGTGAGATGTCAGCTGTGTTCAACAGCCTGCAGAGAGGTAGAGCCCACTTGGAGCAGTGGCTATCTCAGGGGACACACACGATTGTACTCCCTTTCAGATTTCTTCACTGGGCTTTCCCTACTTTTTGGATGGAAAGAAGCAATGACACCCTTCCCTCCTGGGCTGAGCCATCCCATCAAGGCAAGCCAGATTGTACTCATCACTCCCATAATTGTTAGACCATATAATCCCCCCATCAGCCCTGTGATGAGAGTTTTGCCTTCTCCATTCCTTAGATGAGGACATCGAAGCAGAGAGGAGTGGTGGTTTACTCAAGGCAACTGTTAGGCTCACTAACCTCAGCCCAATCCAGCCAAAGCTTCTCTGAGCTCATGTCCCAAGGGTAACCTCCCTAGCTGGTCTAAATGGTGGGCAGAGAGCAAGTGGTTTGGGCTTCGGTGAATTTCCTGTTTGCTTGATTAGGGCAAGACCCAGGGAGGATGAGGTGATCGAGCCTACTCAGTCCCCAGACTTTGCCAGCCACTGTCAAGGGTCTTCTCGATAGACCCCTTGGGACAGCCATCACGGTTCACTGCTGGCTCTCCCACCTTCCTGCCTGCCCTGCAAGTCCCAGCCCTGATGCCTGTAGGTCTCTACAGCTGGCCCTCTCCTCTCTGCTGCAGCCTGCCTTGGTCCTTGTCCATCTACATGGCACCACCAGGCAGGAGCCATAACAGGCTCTGGATCTTCAGGATTCCCAGTTCTGAGAGCAGGCCCAAGGCCCAAAGCGTCGCAGCCTGCACGGGTCTCCCCTGGTGTCCTTGGGGATGAGGAATGCAAGGGTCTAACACCTGGGCTGCTTCTCTAGCGCTCAGCAGGGCAAGTAATAATAACACAAAAGGAGAGAAGGGGGAGGGTGAGCCAGAGGAATCTCCCTACCACAGGCCTCCCCACTTCTCTCCCAAAGTCCTCCCCAGGTCTCCACAGCTCCTCCAATCCTCCCTGAATCCCTGGGTTGTCAAGGCTCACTCTGAGGTCAGGACCCGAATGCAGTGTGGGCCAGGTTCAGTGTGAGGCCAGGGCCATGGCTCAGACTGGAGTGAGAGTTAGAGCTCAGGCTGGGGCAGACACTGAGGATCAATCAGAACCAGAACGTGGTCTTCCAGCCCTTTCACGGGGAGCCACCCTGTCCTGTGGGGCCACAGATGCTGGCTCCTTCAGGAACGTTCTGTCACACCCGCAGCTGGCTGCTCTGACCATACAATCCCCTGTTCCCCCTCCCCCTCTCCCCTGCTCTGGTGTCCAGGGTGACCAGAGCTGCCTCTGGGCAGGAAGCCAGCCCAGAAAGCCCAGGACATCCCTGAGCGCCTGTCACCATAGCAACCTGCCTGCCAAGCCATCCACCCCCACCCCACCTGGGTCCAGTACGTTTTTCAAATTCAGAACGTCAGAATGGGAAGGGCCTCCTAGATCAGCAGATTCCAGCCCCTCCCTTTGTCCCAAATGAATAAACTGAGGCCCGAGTGGGGAAGGGAAGGGGGAACCTGTTGTCCAAGGACCTGACCCCAACCTGTCCCCGCCTCCCACCCACTCCCGCCTCTATGTCGGTCTTGGTCGAATTAGGGGACTAGGGAGTCTGGAGTGTGATCTCCGGAGGAGGGCGGGCCCTCCACCCGGAGTGATGCAGGGGCGGGTAGCCCAGGAACCGGACACCGACGATGAATAAATGATGCTCACTCGCAGCCTGCCTGCGACCAGATCGCCAGCGCCGAGCGCCGGCTGCCCAGGGGGCAGTCACCCGGCCAAGGCGGCCCGGCCGGCGGCCCTCGGCTCCCCCGACCTGCGACCTGCTGCGGAGCAGCGCGGCGCGCGCGAAGATGGCGGGGCTGAGGCTAGGCGCGGGGCTCCCCTGGGCGCTGGGCGGCGCCGCCCTGGGGGTTTGCCTCGCAGGGGTCGCCGGGCAGCTGGTGGAGGTGAGGCGGGCCGGCGCGGAGGGGTTCGGGGTGGCTGTCACCGTCCAGGCAAGCCAGGCGGTGCCTTTCTGACGGGGAGCTGGTTTTCCCCTTTCTTTTGCCCTAGGAGACCTGACTTAATGGGGAGACAAAGTCCATCCCAAGCGCTTCCAGGATGCAGGGAGACTCAGTCCCAGTCTTAGTGTCCTTGCTCAGATGGGCGGGCACAGCCCCCGATCTCAGGAACATTATTCTGATGGGGGAGACTCACCCTGACCTTAGGGCTTCCCAATCTGATTGGAGATACAGCCTGGCATCAGCGAATGTCTGATGGGGGACACTCAGTCCCTGTACTCTACTCTTTGGTGTCCAGAGGTGGGCAGGTGGGGGGCGGAGGCAGGAGGACGAGGACACCCATGGCAGAGCAGCCATGTGTTGAGTTTGACTCCACACTGCAGGGAGGGGCAGGCAGGGCACGGCCCAGAGACTCAGGGTCTTACTTGGTCCTGGTGATAACTGGGAGCTAGCAAAGGTGTCTGAGCAGAGGAGAATCAGGATGAGTCCTGGACTGGGAGGAGAATAAATCAGAAGAGGGCCCATACTCCAGAGAACTGGAAGGAGCTGCTGAGACAGTCCAGGAAGAGGTGAAAAGGATGGCTGAGAGGCTGGCCAGAGGGGAGGGTGGGGGCCATCTGCAGCCCCCTTGGCTGGCCTCTCTGTACCCCCATTCCTACTGAGCCAGGAAGCGGAGCTGATGAGGCTGACCAGACCTAGGATTCTAGAGCCGCAAGCCAGTGGGAGAAGGCCAGAGGTAGGGGCAGGAAGAGTTGGGTAGGAGCCTGTGTAGGCAGGGGCAGAGTAGAGAGAGCAGAAGTTCATGAGATAGTCACGCACCCCGGAGAACCCTCAAGAGCAACAGGGTGGGAGAAGGAGGACAGGGCCTTATCTTTGGGGTCTGACGGCACACACCCCTGAACCAGTGGGTCTGAGGTACGTGGGGACAGAGCCCTGCCAGCCCCATGCTAGTCTGTGCCTGCTGCTGACCAGGGGGTGTGATCAGAAGGCTGGGCTGGAGTCAGATGTCAGCTCTGGTGTCTCTGTAAGGGGAGTCGGGCTGGCTTGAGCCCCATGGAGTGCACTTAGGCCCCCATCAGCTGTCCTGAGGCCTCAGGTGCAGAAACTGAGCTGGTCTGGGTATAGGAAAAGCCTGACAGAGGGGGTCGACTCAAGTCTGAGTCAAGGACTCTTCCCTCAGTCTCCAGGAAAACGTCTTCTCCCAGTTCATCAAGGGAAATTGCATTTTGAGTCCCTCTGCCTACCATGCACCTACAGCCTGAACAAGGGCCTGGCTGAGCCCAGGCAATCCAAGGATGTACCAGAAAGATGAGCAGGGCTGGGGTCCATGGTATAACCCACCAAACCTACAGGCATCACCCTCCAATCAGCCTGTGAAATTCTGATGGAGGTCAGGCCCCTAAGCTTCAAAGTTCAGACTCCCAGCGGTGTCCACCACAAACAGATGCCCCACTATTACCTGTTTCCCCCTACTCAAGACCCTATCAGGGTGTCTTGAACAAAGCTAGAACAAGAGTGTGTCAGAAGTGAGCTCCTGGCTGCCCAGGCTCTGAATCTGAGGTCTTTACCATGGCCCTCAGAATCTCCCAGTCTTACAACCAGCTGGGTCAACACACTGAGCCTCAGAACCATGGAACCGTGCCACTGCCCAGACCTTGGCCCTGACTCTACAGATGTGTGCCTGACCACATACACATGTACTCCAGCCACATGTGCCCTATACCCACAGTGCCCAGCCCCAACCCCACACACTTGTGCCAGACCCTGCATACACGTGTCTGACCCCACAGATGGGTCCAGGCCCCTGGGATGATGCTGAGGAAGGGTGTCTGCTTGTCCATTTTACCACTCAGGTTGTATAGGAAGCTTCTCAGAGACCCCTGGAACCATTCCACTCAAGTTACAGATGGAGAAACTGAGGACTAAAGAAAAGAAGGCTCCTACCCCAGTTCACCTTCGTTAAGAAAAGAGAGCCAGGAATCATGTGCCAGTCCTGGGCACACAGACCTTCTTGGTTACCTGGGACAGGCTGCTGGTCCTCTCCAGGTGTCTCCAGTACAGGCTGAGGGGTGGTGTCTGTAAAGTGAAGAAGTATCTGGCCTTTGGTAGATGCTCCATTCAGGCTTACAGACCAGGGGAAAGACTGGACAGACGGTTGAGCTACGGGTTGCCTTTCCTTTTCAGAGAGCTGGAAGAGATTCCTCTTTTCTGTCTCTATTTGGTTAATAGAGGGGCAAGGCATTGCACTGATGCCCTATGGGGGTCCCCTCTCCCTCCAAGTACCCCTCCGCCAAACTCGATGGCAGAGAGAGGGTCATATTCGTCTCAGCCCCACAGGTGAGGGACAGGTCTCGCTGCTACCCTCCAGAGCAGGGCCGTGTCCCTGACCTGTGGGGCTGAGAGGGATATGACCCTCTCTGTGTCCTCAGAACCCCAGGACAGGGAGGTGTTGCACTGGGAAGGTGGGAAGTGGCGCGCTGTGCTCATGATCACTCCTGCCGTGCTTACAATTTTTGGCCTCCAGGTGTCGCTACTGCATTTCAGACAAATTATCTAGCCCCCTTTTTTTTGATGAGGATTGTGGCCTAGCTTTCTGGTCAGAGGAGGTGACTCAGGTAGGACAGGCAACTGCTTTAGGCCACCTGGTGGGAGTCCTGGTCAAGTAAGAGAGTTACGAAGCCCTGGCTGCAGTTCCACACCCTATCCCACACTTGGGGACATGAGAAAAAAAGACCACGGGGCAGTACAGGACTCGCCTTGTCTCTGGCCTTGGTCCTGAGACCCCATCTGCCTGTGTGGGGCCCAGGCCTGGAGCAGGAGGAGAGAAGGGGCTTTGAACCTGACTGAAACAAACCATCCACATTTGCCCTTTGGGTTCAGTTTCCCCAAGCATTAACCACCCTCGCATTCCCAAGTTCCCAGCTCCATGGTTCTGGGTTCTGCCCTCTTCTCTTGCTCTAAGGCTGAAACTCCCAAGGTCTAAGGCATTGGTTATGAATGTCTAAGACCCTTGCTTGATTCTGGGAGATTCTGAAATGCTCGGACTTAGTGAGTCCTCGCTGAGACCTGGGCCTCTCTCAGTCCAGTCCCAGCCCCTGGCTTCTGCCTGGCTCACTCTGTTCTCTCCCGACCCACAGCCCAGCACAGCCCCGCCCAAGCCCAAGCCGCCCCCGCTGACCAAGGAGACGGTGGTGTTCTGGGACATGCGTCTGTGGCACGTGGTGGGCATCTTCTCACTTTTCGTGTTGTCCATCAGTAAGTAGCGGCTGCCCCCCTCTACTACCCCGTGCTGCCGCCACACCACAGTGGGAGCACAGCACTCCGTTACCCCCCAGCACCACCCCCCAGGGGCTCAGAGCAGCAATTCCGGGCAGTGCAAGCAGGCCCAGTGCCCACAGGAGGCCCGCTGTGGTTTCTGGCACCTCCTGATCCACACAAAGTCCCTGTGGAGGGCTGACAGGCTGGTGGTGACCTGAAGTATTCTGCCCGACAGGAGATGCAGCCACATGGCAATTATGGTAATTACAGGGGACTCCACTGAACCAGGACGAAGACGTGTCATTTTTCCCTATCGCTGGCCTCCTCATGCTTTTCCTGCAGCTTGGCCAGCTTTAAACACCCACACCCAGGGGCCCCAACAAGGCCACCCTTGGCTTCAGCTCAGCACCAGGGCTCCCCAGACATCCAGCAGATGTGGCTCCCAGGCTGCAAACCCAGCATTGTTAAATACCATTTCCTTGGAATGACTCACACCCACCTCAGTTAAAAACAAGAGACCGCCCCCTTCCTCTCTTGGATCTGGGAGCTGCTTGATGCGAAGTTGCAACAGAAGCCAGTTTGGGATGCTCCTTTCAGTTGTCCTTCCAGAGTTGGGGTCTGGAGTTGAGAAAAAGGGGGCTGAGAAATACAGACTGGATGGGAGAGGCCATCAGCCATGGGCCAAAGGGAGGAGGGGTGGGGATGCGCAGGCAGTAAAGGAATAAAACACACTCCCCCAGTAAAGGTTTCGTGGAGGAGGGGTCCTCTAAGCTGTAGATGGGTAGGGTAGATGGTGGTTTGTGTCAGGCAAGGCATTCCGGAGAGAGGTAACAGTGGGGGCGGACGTGGGAGAAAACGGCCTCCACACAGGTCTCAGATAACCCAAGACATTTACTGAGTGCACCCTGGCTCGGGGGCTACAGGGGCATTTAAGTTCTAGGAGGAGCTTTCCTGGGACGAGGTTCCCTGGGGGCAGGGCTGAGCACAGGGGCCCAACCAGATGTAGGGGCTCCAGGGGAGACAAGGACATCGATTTTGCATGTGCTTCTCCTGGTACCAGAAGTGCCCTTCCACCCCCACCCCCCACCACCACTCTCTCCACAGCTAGAGTGGGAGAGCTCCCCTGGTGGCTCAGACGGTACAGAATCTGCCTGTAATATGGGAGACCTGGGTTCAGTCTCTGGGTTGGGAAGATCCCCTGGAGAAGGGAACAGCTAGCTACCGACTCCAGTGTTCTGGCCTGGAGCATTCCATGGCAGGCTACAGTCCAAGGGGTCGCAAAGAGCTGGACATGACTGAGTGACTTTCACAGAATGGGAGGAGGAGATGAGCAACAGGCTGCCTTCTGTTCCTAGCCAAAGCTGGTGAGTAGTCAGGTTTCTGAGTGGAGGCCCCACCGACAGACAGGTGAGGCTGCAGCCCCAGCCAGGTATTCAGAGAGTGGAGCAACCCCCCAGCACCAAGAAGCAGGTTTAGGGGAGGTATCTGCCTGCAGGGGCCACAGGAGCAGTCCAGGGTGCAGGTCCAAAGAGCAGCTCCGGGGCACCCTGAGGAACAGGGTTGAGGGCACCATGGGCCTCAAGACACACAATGATTTCTCCCGAGCTCTGCTTGGCCCAAAATGGTGGAAATGCCCAGAGCCACATAGGAAAGCTGCAGTGTCAGGCCCAAAGAGGCACTTGGACCTCAACTACACAGACTGACTTCTATTTCTAACCCTATTTCCTGGGAAAAGGGTAAGGGATAGTCCCAAAGGCCTCTGAGCAACAGGTCAGCACTTGTTACCTTCTATGCAGGGCTTTAGGGAGTTGGGGATCCAGTCTCCTGGGGAGGTAACATTTTTCCCACTTCCCTGTCTGCTTGGGCCTCAGTGATACAGCTGTTAGTGAGCATCACCCCCAGAACCTTGTGGAGAGGATGGAGTTGGATGGGCCTACTTGGTTCCCTGCCAGCCTGGGCACTCCTATCCCCAGCCTCTTCCTGGGCTTGGAACTCCATCCAAGAAACTTTGTTTCTCTCCTCTGAAGAGAAGCAGGCCAGGCTGGGTGAGACAGGTCCAGAGTCAGGGGCAGTGCCTCCATCCTGCTCTGACTGCCAATAGCTGTGGCTGCACTCCCTTTAAAGTCCAGGCCTCCCAGGGACTGGGACTAGCCTTTGCTGAGAGCCCGGGCATGGTCCTGAGAAGGTACCTGATGGGGGAACTGGAAGAGGTGGTTCAGCCAGTAGGGTGGGGGTGGGGGACCAACCCTGGACCTCTGGCATACAGAGGTCTGGAGGCGACCAGAGCCCAGCTCTTTGGGTAAGAAAGGCCTACTGTCTTCCCAGGCCCATCGCTGGGCAGCAGTGCACAGTCAGACCTACTATTAGGGCCCTCACATGACTATCCCCCACCATGTGTTCCTGGATGCTATTGACACCCTGTCCATTCATTCAGGAGTCCTGTCCTGAGTCACAAAAGCTTTGAAATCATCTCATTCATATTTTCTTTCATTCTGTTGAGTCTGGGGAAGACTCAGTGGGGCCACAATACTGGCTGATGAGGTTGTACAAGATGACCCCAAAGGGTGCTCCTGCCCAGGCCACATAGGTCTGATCTATCTTCCCCAAAAAGAGGCCTGGCTTGTCCTGCCTGGCCCTCCTGCCTAGAGAAGTCTGCCAGGAAGTTATGTCTGGTCATCTGATTTATAATAGGAAGCAGCTCTGTCCCCTCCCCCTGAGGCTGGGGCCAAGGTGGTCAGACTGTGGGGGCCTTAGAAAAATAAACTCAGTCCAGCCGGGTCCTGGCAGCCCTGCCCTGCCCGTCCCTGGACAGGCCAGCTCCATGCCTTGGGCCAGCTTGCGTGGGCACGGCTGCCCTGAGCCAGAAAACCACTCCTGGAATAACTCTGCCTGAGGTGAACGCCCCAGGGCAAGGTCTGTGCCCTCCTGCAGGCTCTCACAGCTAGGAGGAGCCCCGGCTTGGCCTGAGGGAGGTTGAGGAAGATGCAGCCTGTCCTCTGGGGTCTGAGGTGCTCTCAAGAGCCTGGGGAGGAAAAACTAGGATGAACCTGGAGCCCAGGGGCCTCGGTTGAAAGTAGAGGACACCCTCCAGGAGGCTGTAGCTTGAGTCATGATGTAGCCCACGACCTACTCTCCAGGACCTCTCAATCTAGTCAGAAAGACACCCCCCCGCCCCAGCCCCCAGCCGCTGCCAGAGCCAGGACCACTGACATAATACACGGGACCAGTGAAAAATGAAAATATGGGATCCCTGTCCAAAGATGAGTCAGAGTTTCAAGAAAGTGACAGCAGAGTATTACACCAAGCACAAGGCCTTTCTGAGAATAGGCCTACTACCTAAAGCCAGCCCTGCTCAGGAAAGATATTTCTGAAAATCTCAGAGCCCAAAGGGGTTTTGTCAAAATGTGGAACCTCCTGAAAGAGACTCTTGGGTAAGACACACATAGATAGACGGAGACAGGCCTGGAGTTGGGGTGCATTGCTGGGGTGTCTGAGCTCTGGCCCTGTCCTCCCTGTAGTTATCACTCTTTGCTGTGTCTTCAACTGTCGTGTGCCACGGACCCGGAAGGAGATTGAAGCCCGCTATCTGCAGCGAAAGGCAGCCAAGATGTACACGGACAAACTAGAGACTGTGCCACCCCTCAACGAGCTCACAGAAATCCCTGGAGGTGAGCAGGCCGGGCCCCCAGTCCTGCCAACCCCCAACGCTGCCAAGCTGGCCACTCCCTTGATCATTCCACCCAGAGTGCCCTGTTCCTCCCCTCCACCTGGTTCAGGGAGGGGACTCATCCCCTGTTTCTGGAGACAAGAGCAAAGAAACAGGTCAGAGTGAGGCAGGGAAAACAAGAAGCTATTTTGCCGGTAGGAGTGGTTTGGATGGAAAAAGGAATGAAGGGTTGGACTGGGAGGCTCTGGTGTGGGTCCTAGGATGCTGTTTCACTCCTGTTGAACCCTTTCCTTCCATTCCACAGAGGATAAAAAGAAGAAGAAGAAGAAGGACAGTGTGGATACAGTGGCCATCAAGGTAGAAGAGGATGAGAAGAATGAGGCCAAGAAGAAGAAAGGAGAGAAATGAGCTTTCTGGAGGTGGCAGCTGGAGCTGGCCAGCCCTGGGGCTCGTGGTCCTGCCAGAGTCCAGACATCTTAAACTCCAAACTCACACATGGACCCCAGAGGTTGCAGAGAACCCTCTCCCTATAGAGAGGGAGTTGGAAGGGCCCCGGACCCTGTCCTAGAGCCTATAGGAGCAAGGACAAAACTGTACCAGGTGTGCCACCTCCTGGCCTGGACGCCAGCTCCTTTCACCCTGTCCACTTGGCTGCTCAGCAGAGGTGGTCTGTAGACCCTGTCCCTCTGTAGATCCAAAGTGGCCTCTACCCATCCAGACATGCCTCTGTCTCCTCTTCTGCCAGGAACAGCTGTGGCTAAGGGTGATGGGATGTGGGTTTTCTTCTGGAAGGGGATGGCCAGCCTGGATGGGCCATTGTGAGGCCACACCAGGCTGCCCACAAGGAGGGAGAGGGTCACTGGAGGAAGCAGGGGCAGCAGGAGGCTCTCGGACTTGGCTGGATAGCAGCCCTGTTGGTGAGGGGCTGTCCCAAGTCTGGCATAGGTTCTGGCCCAGAGCAGTGGGCAGAGAAGGGCCAGAGGCAGAACCCCCAGCCCAGCAGATACCAAGCTCCAGGCAGTGGATGCACATGTATTATTTACTGTGATGTAGCTGAGGCTGCTGGAGGGCCTAGCATGAGGCCCAAGGGCTCAGGACTGGGGGCTCCAGGGTGCAAAAGGTGGAGGCCAGTGGACCAGAGAGAGATGAGAAGACAGCTGGCACCTGGTACCCCACTTGGGAATCCAGGGAATATTTGAGAAGCCAACAGGGACTTGAGGCTGTTCTGGGGCCCTTTCTAGGCTTAGCTGTGGTGGCAGGGCCCCAGGAGACCACCACAGCAGGCAGTTAGGGATGGAGGTAGCAGCCAGCCTTCCACCTGCTGAATGTAACAGTACAGCTTCCTCTTCTGCTCTCAACCACGAGGCCTGAAACAGCACTGCTGACCAGAAGGTGAAGACTCAAACTTGACTTGCAGACTGGACCCCTGGGGAGGGGACACGCAAAGCGGGGCATCTAGATGGCAGCAAACATCACCCAAGAAACTCAGACCTGGGCCAGGAGACTTAGGAGATACTGGAGGTTTCTGAGCCAGGGGGAGCTGCTGGCAAAGCTCACGCTGCCTCTGCAGCCTGTAGAGATTTGTAAATAAAACTGAGTTGCCTTCTCATACCCGAGCGACCTGAGATGACCGCTCAGGTACCCTGTCCCTGGAGCATTTACATGGAGAGCGATGCAGTGATCAGTGACAGGCGGTGAAGGCCAAGCTGGTGTTCCCTTTCCCGACTTTTCTCCCAGTCTGAATTCAGATAAGCTGAAGGAAGAGGTGGTGGGCTGAGAGGCGGAGGGTCATCTGTGGCCAGTGGGGCTCAGCCCTGAGGCAGGGCATCAGGACCAAGAAGGAAGCTGCTTGCTCTGTGCTTGCCTCTGCTCCACCTCCTGGTGTCAAGAGATGGGTGCTTGAGACACGGGAGTCAAACCTGGATTCCAACCTGAACCTAAATCATTGTTACACAAGGAGAGGGAACCAGGCTGCCATGGGGAAAGGAGCACAGGGTCTTAGAGACCCCTGGCGGGGGAGGGGGAAGGCAGAGACTACAGAAGGCCCTCCTGTGGAAGCTGAGTACTCACTGCACCACCAAGCGGGGACCCTGGTTCTGCCCAGGGAGCCAGCCTGTGGGCTTCTCATTCATACGGTTGTGCCAAAGACAATTCTACCTGTACAAGCCAGAGCCCTCCTGCTGGCTGGGCAGCAGAGGCCCTGGGGAGCGGGGGCCACTATAAGTCAGAGAAGCAGCTGGGTATTGCCTGAGCTAAGTCCAAGCCCAGGCTACATCTCCCCCATCAGCTGCCCCCTGACCTCTGACCTGGGTCTCCACTAGCCATTTAAGGACAGGCATGTCTGCTGATTGTGGGGATAATGTCTGATCCCAGTGGGCATCTGCCCCATGTCCAGGCAGGGAACAGGGTTGGAAGGTCAAAATTCACTACAGTGCTTCAGGGCAATGACAAGAGTATGTTCCAGTCACAGGCCAGAAGATGGGCCAAAGTCAAGGAGAAGACACTCACCTCCGCAGCCCAGAGCTGCACCCTTAGGCCCAGCCTCGCATTGGGTCCTGACAGCCCCAGCATCAGCCTGGGCCATACATTCAAGGCCCTGAATCATCTGACCCCAGTATCATCCCCACACACTCCCTCCAACTCTGCGGAAGCCACCCTGAGCCTTTGGATGGAGCTGGGGCTCTGCCCGTTGCAGTATCAACTGCCTGGAGCCACCCATCCCACCCCTTGCCCCTTCTCTCATCTCCCACTGCAGCAGGCCCAGGAAGGAGGAGGCATGGGGAAGAGAAGCATTTAATTGAACACCTGGTCTCTGCCCCGCCTGTGAGGAGGGGCCTGGGCAAGGGAGGGCGCACCCAGGGACAGCACAAATGTCAGAGGGCAGCCAGGAAGCTGAGGAGCATCAGGAGTGCCAGGAGCAGGGCCTGGGATGGGGCTGGCAGAGTCTGCCCACTGATGCGTTCCCCAATCCACTGCTGGTAGGAGGAGACGTGGACGTAGATGGGCGGAGCCTCACTCTTCTTGCAGCCCAGGCCCCAGCTCACCACTCCCACCAGGTGCCATATGTTCTGCACAGGACAGGCCAAGGGCTCACCACTTATCTCCTGTGGGGAGGGGTGGGGAACAAAAGGGAGGCCAAATGTGGACCAAAGGAGACTTGATCCAGCTCAGAAACAAACAGGGTGCCCTCACCAAACCTGCACAGTCTCCAAGCGTCTCATAGCTGAGAGGTACCTTTGAGGTCCTCACCCAGGAGACCTTCCTTAAAAGGCTCCACCTTCCATCCCTCGCCAGCCTCCATCTCTTTAACACCCACCTTCCATCTCCCACCCTTCCCGTCGTCCCCCCTCATCCAAGCCTCCGTCCCCACACTCCCCATCTCTCTCTCCCCAACTGTCATCTCATTCCTCCCAATCTCCATTCCCTGTCAAATTTCCCCTCCTTCATCTTCCTCCTCACTCACCCCTGCTCATCCCGGTCCCTCTCTCCTCCCAACAGGTCCTGCCTCTGCTGTGCCCCTCACCCCTATTCTGGCCAGGTGCCCTTGGAGGCAAATGAGTGAGGGTGAGAGATGCTCACGTAGCAGAATTTTTCCCTGTCGACGTCCTTTGCACAAATCATCTGGGAGTTGATGATCTGAATCAGAGAGGTGATTTTGGAAAGTCTGCGGTAGAGGCTGTCACACACTGTGCTGTTCAGGATGATGACTTCCTTCTCCTGGATGGTTCGAAATTGGGGCCACACACCTGTGGTACAGGGGCCCCCATGCAGGCTTGGCTGTTTGGCTTCTGCCCACAGCCACTGGCCTCATGTCCTCCCTCCTTTGTTCCTTGCCACTCCTCTAGCCTCGTCTCCTTGCCACACAGCAGCCCTGCAGATCTCTCCAGGGTTAGCCCACCTACCACTCCAGCTGACGCTTCCTGAAGGCCCCTCGATATAGAGACCCTGGAGCAGGTTACCCAGGATCTGGCTTTGCCGGACCTGATCTCACATCTGGCAGAATCAAATCCATCAAATCCATTCTGATCTCAGCATCTTGGCTTTTGCATTCCGTCTATCCCCACAGCCCACCAAGTCTGTCTGAGGTCCAAATCCTGACTTTCTTCGAGCTCTCCTCAAAGGCCTCTTCCTCCCCTGAGCTTCCCCAGACTCGCCTCCGTGGTCCCAGGCACTCCTCAGTCCCCTCCCCACTCTCACAAGTGTGTGTCTGTCCCTAAGCTTGAGCTTCGTGGGGACAGGTGACTTCCAGCCATTCCCAATCATTCACCAGGCAGGCTATGGCAGGGATGACAAAAAGCCACTCCATCCGGGCTGGAGATCCTGGGTGCTTTCAGGCATGCTGTCTCCATGAGACCACAGGGAAGAGGACTTCTCTTGTGGGAAAGGGACAGGGGTTCCCTGAAGAGGACGGACATTCCTGGGCTTCTAAGGAAATGGGCCCTTGGATGGCCCTGGGACAACACTCCTGCTCGCTGGGCTCCTAAACTGGGATGATAAGGAATTGAGGGCCACTGCTGCGGGGGCGGGGGGGGCAGGGGGAGACATGAGGGAAACCTCGGTGACTCCCAGCTTCTGGGTGCAGATTGCCCTTAGCCAGACACATGGATCTTCTGGGGAGCCTATTACAGACACAGACCCCTTCTCCTCTCACCTTTCTTGTTCTGCTTCAAAACATGAATTACCCTGGGATTGTGTGCAGATAGCAAGATATTACTCTGTGCCCACTATGCCTTCAAGGAAGGCCTGTTTACATACCCTGACCTGGGCGTGAGGGTTTCAAGGGCAATCTGGGTCCCCTAGATAAATTCACTGCTGAAATCCTCAAAGGGAAAAAGAGATAAGAGTCTGACAGGAGCGGGGTGGTGGGCTCCCTGGGGAAGGTGTCTCAGAAATACCTGTCCATGGTAGACCCTGGCCTGCACCCAGGTTCTCTCCCACACCATCCACCCTGCTGGGGGTAGGAAGGTTCCAACTCACCATCAGCCCTGGGGAGTCCCCAGCCTGTCACAGTGCAGAGGGAGTAGTCCTTCACCGAATAGTCCAAGCCAGGCAGGCAGATGGGCCAGACATACTTGCTGTACTGCAGTGGCCGCTCAAGATGCAGGAGGGCAATGTCGTTGGCCCGGCCAACCCAGGACCAGTACCGATTGGCTCGGTAACGGCTGTGCATGATGACGTCTTCTGCCGGCACGTCGATGGTAGTCTTCGTTATCTGGTCAATCCACGGACTCCCCACCCGTACTGAATAGGTAACGTCACTCCTAGGGGAAGGGCAAGGGAAGTCCTTCATTAGTCCCAGGAACCCCACACCAGCCTGCACCCTGCTAAACTCCACCACACTGTTGTACTCTGAGCAAATCCAGGCAAGCCACCAGCCTGCTTTGAGTCCTGGAGCCCATTCCTCAGGGCAGATATGAATGGGGCCCTGCACACACACACACACCGTGTGGTCAGTCCTGACAACAACGCTTCAGTTCATGGAGAGGGAAACTGAGACTCAAGCAACCGACTCAAGGCTACACAGCTAGCAAGTAGGTAGTGGAGCTGGGATGTGGACCCAGTTTTCTCTGGTTCAAACTCTAGACTCTGCCCAGCAACCCATGCTGGGTCCCAGAAGTGACAGAGACCTTGTGCAATCATCCAACCCTCCCTCTAGCTTTCTTTCTCAGTGTGTCCCTTAGGCGTGGAAATCACTTCTCTGGCCAGCCCTCACAGCCGGATGGGACCCTGAGGTCGCAGGAACACAGGCACGCCTGCTCGCTCGTCCCCACACTGACCAGCCTGGGGGCATCTATATTCTTGTCCGTCTGGCCCAGCAGTCTGAGAGGACTGCTGCAGCCCTCTTCTGTTACCAGTGCTCAGGCCAGGGCCTGGCTTCAAAGACTGTCAAGGCCACTGATTGAATGACGGAAGGAAAAAGTGAAACGAAGGGGAACAGAAGAATCAGAATCTCCTTTCTCTGCACAGGAGGAAGGAGGCCTAGACAGTGGTTTGCAAGTCTCCAGTTCCTAGGAAGGAATCTACAGGACTCAGCTCCACCCTGCTAGGAGCTGGAGTGAGGCTGGGATTATGGGCTTCTCCGACTGATGGGCTAGCTGGCAGAATGACTGAGGCCCTGGTGCCTCCACATGACTTCCCACCCGTCTGTCTAGGCCCCGACTCACTGGGTCGTGCAGTGGGCCGCAGTCAGCACCCACTCGGAGGCAATGAGGGTTCCTGCACAGATGTGTGTGCCATTGGCCCGCACACTGACCATCCACGGCCACCGCCGCGCCATGGACTCCGGATCCCTGAGGGTGGGGTCCCGCTCATAGGAGAAGCCACAGGCTGAGGAGGAAAGTGAAAGGAGCTTGATAAGGCGCGGACCCTTGCAGCTACATCTCAGCACCTCTCCCTCTCCCTCTCCTCAGCCTGATCTCCCACCACTCTAGCTGGCCCGCACCCATCCAACGATTCTCCTTCTTCATTGGTCATCAAAAATAATGAGGAATGGGGTCTCCAGCCTTAGAAGGGCCTCAGGACCCCCAAGGCATCCCTCTCTGGTCCCACAGGTCAGGTGCCAGGGCTGACCAGTCTGGGCATCACTGGCTCCTTTGTCCTGGTCAAGCAGGCCTCAGCTCTGGCTAGGCTAGGCCCTTCACAAATTCATCTGTGTTTCCATCTGGTTCCCCTGCTTCAGCCAGAAAGACCCTTCCCTCCTTCTCTAGGACCCTCCTCCTGTGATTCAGTGAGAGAAAGGCAGATGACCTAAGAGAAAAATGAGCACCGTATGTGAAGGCACATACATCTGAGGATGAAACCCCAACAGCAAATGAACACAGCTCTTCAGCCCCATTTGTCCCCAGGGGAGCGTGGACTTAAATTACAGTGAAGTTCTGCTCACCACCACCTGCCAGGCAAAACTAAATGTCCCTGATGCTAGGAGATGGTGAGGATCACAGCCCCAGACTACTCGCTCACTGCTTGAGGGAAGGTCAATGGGTGCAGCCACTTTGGAAGAGCTTTTGTGGAAAAATTCTTTCAAATGAAGAGACACATATCCAACACCATAGCAGACCCACTCCTAGGTGTTCCAAGTGGATTAGCAGACTGTGAGATCAATGTAAGTAGGCCATCACCAGCAGCTGTAAAGGCTACCACAAGAGAGGGAACGGCAGCCTGCACCGCGGAGTGCTGCGGGGTCCTCGGGGTGAGACTTCCCGTGACACTTAAATTCTGAGCAATGAGTTCCAGGGTGAGAAGTATTCCTTATGTGGATCAACCAGCTTGGAAGGCACTGCTAAAGAGAACACTTGTGGATGTGCCCCCAAACACACAAGGGAAAGCTCCCTGAAAGCGGCGTCGGAGACGCCCAGAGGCCTTGGCTGGGAGCGTGGATCAGGGCCTGGGCCAGATGGAGAGACGCTGTCCCCATCGGCCATTCAGGAAGGCAGGATGTACAGCACACCGCAGGCTCCCCTGACCTTCCTTGCCTCCTACCTCAACAGCATGGGAGGTCCCACCAATAGGCGCTCCGTAAGCACTAGTGAAAGGAAGGTCTCTCACTCTCCCTGCCCCTTCTTCCTCTGTCCCTTCAGGCCCTCAAGGCTGCCTGGGCACCTCCTCCCGCATGGAGGCCACAGTACTCACGGGGAAGGAATTCGCTGTCGGAGGCTTTAGAAGCAGAGTCCTGCAAGATACTGGGCGGCTGGCTACCACCAGTGACCTGCCGGGGCGAGCGACGTCTGCCCGAGGGACAGGTGGCACTGGGGGCACAGAGGGAATCAAGGTCGGCGGGGACATCCGTGGACAGCGCCCCCAGCGCGTCGCCAGCGCCCAAGCAACCTGTGGAAGGAGGCAGAGGATCAGAGGCGGAGGCCAGACCTGAGGGGGCGGGGGAGGGGCGGGGCGGGCCTCACCCAGGGGCCGTAGCAGCAGCAGCAGGAGCCCGGCGAAGGCCAGGGCCAGGGCCAGGGTGGACGTCCCAGGGCGCGGGGGGCCGCGCCTGCCGGCCGGCGGCCCACACCAAAGCTCCATCTGCGGGAAACAGCGACAGCGCCGCGGCGCTCTTCTAGCTCCCGCGCTCTTGGGACCCGCCCCACGAAGGCGCCCCCCATCGGCGGCCCGTGACGGCTTTCTGTGGTGTGGTGGGCGCGGGCATCCGCGGCCTCGCGGGCGCCCCCCAGTGGCCCCCTGCCACGCTGCTTCTGGTGTGCCAGTCGCTCTCTGGCTTGCTGGTGCTCAGGACTGCCTGGCTTCTGGCCACACCTCTGCCCTCCTGGGAGCACGTCGCTCCCAGGCGGTCTGGCCAAGCAGTTTCCTGGAGTCCCTTAACCTCACCTCGGCCGGTTTCTGCACCTCCTTCTCTGGCAGCCCACTTCCATCCCTACCCGGTGAGATGAAGGCCCAACCCCTGGGGTTGGCATCCGGGATTTCCAAGTGGTCCCATCTGCCCTCCAGTCTGGTAACTACAGTGGGGCCTTGCCCCCGGGTACTGAAATTAAGCAGATTGAAATGTTTTCAATAATGATTTTTCAAGAGTGCATAGATTTAAGCCTTGTTCCCCCCACCTCCACCCTCGACCTCCATTCAGCAAATGCCCTTCCCTTACAGATCCACCCACTTAGAAGGATGGCACAGGTGAGGTCTCCACAGACAGTAAGAGAGTGATGGTAACCAATGGGCTCTTCTTGGTACGCTAGAAGTTGGGGGACGTTTTGATGGCTCAGTGACACGGATGGATAATACAGTTAAAAGGTAGTCTGGGGAAATCCTATGCGAAGTTTTGGTTCAAAGCTGTTGGGAAATTCTAGCCCAATAAATGGTGAAAGCTAAATCTCACTAGAACAATCTAACTTTTGCCAAGGCCTGCTCTCTTGGGACAGGCAATAGGGCTGGCCATTCAGTACTCGGGTCTCCAGCAAACCACACCTACTATGCTCTGGAGCCTGAGGGCAAGGATAGCCAGCCACTATGAACCTGATGGGCTCCCATGCTACCTCCCACAGAGGTGGTAGGGCTCTGCCCTCTCGGTCTGGCTAGCTTGGGCCTGTTTTTCCTCTTCAGAGTATGACAGATGTCACTAAGGCAGCTCAGGAGCTTAGGGTGCAGTCACCCCCCACAGTCACTCTCAGTAGACTCTTAGGGTGATATGAGGGCTTGGGAGAGGCCCAGAGGTTCTGGAACTGAGTCCACAAGTGCAGGTCTGGTCATTTTAAGTTTTCTGGGAAGAAGACAACCCTCATAGTAAGGAACTGAAGGCAAACTGTTGGTCAGAGACTCAGGGGACGGCCGTGGAGACCTGGGGATTGCTGGAGGGCTGGGATTACTGAGCAGGGAGTGGGGATCACAGAGTCCAGCTTCATATTGGTAGACGAGGAAACCATAGCCCAGAGGATGAGTACAAGTACAAGGAAAGCTATCAGGGAGGCTCCCCTTGAGAAAACAGCCAGGCCTCTTGGGAGTGGGGAGGCTCTGAGGGTCTGGCCAAAGTCAAGAAAAAAGATGATGACTTCATTGACACAAAGTTCAGGAGCATCTTCATTGAACAATTGAAAAAACAGTGGCTCTGGAAACGTCCCCCATGGACTTGCCCTGATGTCCTGTGCTCCTCCAGTCTCCACTTCTCCTCAGGACAGACAGAGGGGAGGAAGCAGCTGCATCTGGGAGGGACTGCCCAGGAAACATCATTCACAGGAACCACAGGCAGCCCAAGGAGATCAGCAGGACGGAGCTAGTGAGGAAGATGGGGCTAAAGAAGGCAGGCCTGGCCCTGCTGACGAACCTCACATCACCGATCTGCTGCCTCATCCAGTCAGTGAAGTAGGAGGTGCTGGTGTAGACACCCGGGAAGTGGCGCTGGTTGCAGCTAAAGCTCCAGCTCACTACCCCCATCTGAATCCAGGTGTTGTTCATCTGGCAGACCAGGGAATTGCCAGAGTTACCCTGTGGAGGGGAGCAGGAGCGGTATAAGAGAGGCAGCAGGAGGGCCTCCTCGCAGGGCCTTGCACCTTCCCAGGCATGTCCTTAACACGAGCTGTATTAGGCCAGTGCTGTCCCTGATAATGAGGCATAGCTGGGAGCCTGCCCTGTGACAGGGAAGCACTGTTCTGGGGCCTGAGCTCAGGATCACACTGGCCTCTCTTCACTCCTCTGCTAACCCTCTGACCATAACTCCCCGGTCCCCTCCTCTGCCCTCTCTCTTAAATTGTGGTGGGCCTCCAAGGTGTTACCCTTGACTTTCTCCTTTCCTATCATCCTGCCGGCATAATGAACTATTTGAAATGCAAATCTGTCCCCTCTCTTTTCATGCAAAGCAGAGGCAAATGTAAGAATAATGTTTACAACAGCAAACATCAAAAGGTAACAGCTTTTATTTCTGCTGATGATGGGTTTATGATTTTTTAAACTATCCTACACTCTTCAGTATTGTCGAAAAGTTTTATAAATCAGAGAAATAGCCCATGCTCTCCCTTCTTCCCTATATGTATACATATATATTTTAATGTAATGTAAACCAAGATTTGGAGAAGGAAATGGCAACCCACTCCAGTATTCTTGCCTGGAGAATCCCACTGATGGAGGAGGCTGGTGGGCTGCAGTCTATGGGGTCTCTAAGAGTCGGACATGACTGAGCAACCTCACTTTCACTTTTTACTTTCATGCATTGGAGAAGAAAATGACAACCCACTCCAGTGTTCTTGCCTGGAGAATCCCAGGGACAGAGGAGCCTGGTGGGCTACTCTCTATGGGGCTGCACAAAGTCGGACATGACTGAAGCGACTTAGCAGCAGCAGCAAACCAAGATTTATAAGACATAAGCTAATGAAGAGTGCATAAGACATGTAAGGAAAAATAACAAAATCATACTTAGTAAGATAAAAGAAGACCTACATTAATGTACAGATATACTATTGTTCTTAGGTGAGGCCATTTAAAACACTGTAAAACTCAATTCTCAGCATCTGGCTTCCTGCAGCACGGAAGGCTAGATCCCCTATCCCACCTTGCTGAAGATAATAGGTGAAGTTTTTTTTATCATTTTAAATGCATGGGTGAGCTGGCAAGAAAATAGACTCCTCAGATTGCAAAACCCATAGGAGGGCTGAAATCCAGAGAGCTGACAGCAAAGCCCAGAAGATGACTTTTTGCCCCAAGGCCATGGGCCAAACCCAGTGAAACTGAGCTTTGGTTTTCACAGTCTCATTCATGGGTGCAAAAGACAAAATGCAAAATCCAGAGCCTTCTCAAGATGGGGAGCCCAAGAGAAAACCTCCTACAAAAAGCTATTCCTGCCAAAAGGACCACACTTTCTGCGTGAGGATAAACTGGGAACACCTGCCCTCATGTGAACTTGTAATTCAAATTCACACTGTCTGGGTGATTAAAAAAAAATTGAGCCAACAACATCGTTTAAAGCGGTTCTTGGTTGGCTCTATGCCCTGGTACCTGGCAGAAGCAAATACAGATTCTGTCTGAAGGACCTCACTTTTCAAGCCATGCTTCAGAGAACTCCCACGAAGAACACTCTAAAGAGCATGTCATCACTCTTAGAACATCACCCCACACACAGGGAAGTTGAGGCACCAAAAGCAAATGCCAGCCAGCAGAAAAAACCAAAAGCAGCATCAGAGCCTTCACAGTTTGATACTCAGAAATCATCACATGAGAGCCTCAAAGTTTCTGGTGATGCACTATTTTGTAGGCTTGGTGGTACTGACTGTGTTATTCTTTGTTCTCCAAACACATTTTATAAATATCTTTTATCTCTATTCATTAGAGAGTAAAACAGTCAAAATATTGTGACAATGTCAGTTCCTGCGTTGACCTCTAACATTCAAGCAATTCCATATAAAATGCTACTAGGATTTTTTCAGGACCTTGACAATCTGATTCTGGAACTAATATTAAAGGATAAAGGCCATGAATTCTATGACAAGTTTGAGAAAAAAAGAGCAAACTGGAGAGACTGGGGACTGGAGATATATCTAACCAGAGCTAGATATATTTCAAAGCTATAATTATACAAACTATGGCATTAGCATAGAAACAGAAAAATAGACCACTGGGGTAATGGAGAGCCAGCCAGATGCCTGCAAGTGAGGAAACTTGGCACATGCTCCACAAAGTGTCATGACTGTGGAAAAGGAGGTCTCTGCTGTAGATGGTAGGGAAACTGACAGAGAAAAATTAATTTGGACCCCACCATAACAAAACTCCAGGGAGGTAGAGTGGGCTTGGTGAAGTTTAAATCAGACTGATTTTTAAATTGAGGCTTATAGTAGGACAAGGCATTTATTAACTGAAAGTAACTGAAAATTATGGGCTCCTCCCAAATGGAGAAGGGAGAAAGATTTGACATGGGGGAAATGACTTAAAGGAATAAAACTAATGTGGATTCTCTAACAAATTGAGACTCCTCAACAAATAAATACAGGAGGGGAATGTAGAACAACATCAGTTATATAAATTAAAATACCCATATATCATGCTACACATTTTTCAAAGATACAGACATCTTTAAAGACATTACTAAACACATTTCAGTAGGGGCCTTATGTGAGGAGAGAAAATGGAAGATGAAGGGGAAAATCAAGCCAGTGATAATTAAGCTAGTAATGATAGCGTGAGGACCCTTACCTGAGAGATATGGTTAACTAGACTTCAGGAATCCAGAGTTAAAGAAAACTCAGAGAAAAAGAGAGAGAAAATTGGAGGGCAAAAGAAAGATCCTATGTGGACATTCTCTTACCACAGTGAAATAAAGCCAGAACCCAAAAACAAAATGTGAAACACCCCCATCAGAGGGAAAAAAATTCACTTTCAAAAATGCTAAAGTAAAACAGAATTAAAATCTACAATTGGAATGCAGAAAGATAAGAATACCATATATTTCAAAGCCCATGGGATGTGGGCCAAAATTGCACTCAGAATAGTCTTAGTCTAAATACTTTTAACATCAAACAAGAGGGAATGAAATAAATTATTATCAATTATTTATCACTGCACATTCAGCTGAAGACATTTAAAATGGAATTAATAAAGGCAAAAAGAAGATGTCATGCATTAGAAAGCAAAAAAATCATAGAACTGAGAAATAAAATCAATCACTTTTTCTTAAAACACAACAAAATAAACACCTTTTAAGTCCTATCAAAGAAAACTGAAAGAGAAGGAAAATGCAAATATTTTGTGATGTAAGCATTCTGCTTACGGATTAAAATCAGATCCAGGGGAAATACACTTTCTAGGATCTGAAGACTGTTTATAACTTTCTCTCTATGGACTTAAATTCTGGATGAAGTGAATAATTTCTAAGAAAATACAAATCATAAGCCAATAACCATGGACAAAATAACGTAAAATACTGCTCAAGAACTATCCCTTCAAACGAGGACAGGTCTGTGTGGTTTTACAGGCAACTTCTTTCTAGCATTCAAGGAGCAGATAGTTTATGTCATTTCAAATGTTCTAAAACATAGATTGTACTTTCAAGTGAAGCATAGTTGTGATTCTATAATTTGACAAGAGGAGCGCCTTTCTCAACACACCTTAAATGTGGTCCAGTCTCACTGGAGGAAAACAAAACACAATGCAAAGACCGCACATTTGATATCTTACAGGACTGCTGTTCCCGGGCCAGTACCCTTCCTAGGCTGGGCACCAGCCCTGTCCTGTGCCTGGTCCAGGGCCTAGTACAGGGTGGTCTGTTGGTGAAGAAATAAATTAAACATATCCTAAAAAAGGATATTATAAATCTGAATACAACAGATGAATGAAACCAAAGCATATTATGACCAGGGAGGGCTGATCCTAGCAAGCAGGGTAAATGGACATGAGAAATCTGTTCACAGAACCAACTTAGCATGCTGAAGAGTATAGAGTCATCTTGATAGCTGCAGAAAACACATTTTATGAAGTTTAGCATTCGTTCCTGAAATAAAATGCCACCGTGAAACAGAAAGCAATCACTCTCTCCTCCACAGATGATATGCCATGTGGGAAGCACATCCAAGGTCAGCGAAAAGAAAAAGCAGAACCACAATTCCAGGCTGCTTTTAGGGACAGTACCCAGGATAATGGAAAAAGTAAAAATCATGAAAACAAAAGAGGCAAAATCATCACTAATCATGGCTCACATGGGCATAAACCTGGAAAGCCCAAGAGGGTCAATAAAAACTCTTGGGATATAATAAAAGGGTTCAGTGAGCTGAACTAGATGTTTTCAACAAAATGAGTCTGGTGGATGGAAGTGGGGCAAGTCAAAAGGAAGGAAGGTTCTTGCTGAGGAAGCTGTAGACATTGATTAACCCTGGGTGTTAAATTTAGATACATGTGTGGAAAATATCAGGCGACCAACAGGAAAACGACACTGAGATACAACTTTTAAACCACTACAGGGAAAAATTGGAGTGGAAAAAAAAATCAAACCAATACATAAAGTGAGGGGCATAAAGAGAAACATTCTTCTTGGTAAATGGATTAAAGGAAAGCCTCTGAAGTGTGTTGGAAAGTATAAGGCACTGAGCCTTATACTGTTTATAAGACATATAACTAAAACAAGATAGCACAGCGTCTCATGGAAGACAGAGGAATTATTCTGGAATATGATTTTTGACATTGCAAAAAAATAGAAAAAGAAATAACAGACATAATACTGAAAAGTAGGAGACAAATTTATCACTGTTTGCAGATGATTATGTCTCTGGGCCCACAAAATTAAAAAGAATCCACTATACCTAGGAAGTTTGGTTATTACAAAGTGAATACACACAAAAAGCAATATACTGATATAATACAAACAGAAAATACACTGGGGAAAAAATACTGCTCACAATAGAGATGTGACATAAAACATTATGTCAATAAAACAGAATGTGAATAATGTCACAAAACATTATGCGAATAAACTTAAGAAGCAGGCAGGCAATAACTATATGGACAAAGCTATATAAACTCTTGCTCTAGGGACACAAAGAAGTAAAGCAAAATAGGGTCTATTTTCCCTAAATCAATCTATTAATTTCCACCAAAATCACCACATTATTTTTCTTTTATATTGTATAAGACTGTTCAAGAGGAAAATGGGGAAAAAAGAACATATGGAGACTATACAACATGCTACTAAAATACCAATGAGTCAGTAATGAAATCAAAGCAGAAATCAGAAAATACCTTGAGACAAAGATTGTTCAATTAGAATGAACATGGGAGAACAGCCAGGTAAATTCTTTAAAAGAAAAATAATAAATGAGGACTTGCCTTATCACACACAAAATAGAATTGTAGAGCTATAATTTAAAACAGTGGTGGTGGCATAGGAATGAGACTGCAAAAGGCAGAAATACACAAAATAAGATAATAATATAATAAAGAGGGCATTTCTAATTCATTGCCCAAAAAGAGTATTCAATAAAAATTGTTGACATGACTGGTTTCTTCTTTCACCTTTCCAGATGAATCAAAATTAAAATATTTAAAGAAAATAATTAAGAACATATATGAGTAAAGAAGTTTTAAAATCTTAGGGTGGGAAAGATTTCTAAGCACAGCACAAAAACTACAATCACTAAGGGAAATAATGAAAAATGTGAACATATGGAAATTTTAATTAACTCTATGAGAACAAATCCACGCCCAAAGAAGGTAAATCATGAACAAGTAGGGTAAAATTGTAAAGCATTTCACAAAGGGTTAAAACTTTGTTTCCAAAGTTGAAAAAAAAAACTTTTGATTTTGAAGTAATTTAAGACTTTACAAGACTTCCCTGGCGGTAGATAGGAATCCGCCTGCCAATGCGGGGGACATGAGTTTGATCCCTGGTCTAGGAAGATTCCACATGCCCGGAGCAACTAAGCCTGTGCACCACAACTTTTAAAGCCCAAGCCTGGAGCCTGTGCTCCACAAGAGAAGCCACTGCAGCAAGAAACCAGTGCACCACTGCAACGAAGAGCAGCCCCTACTCACCAGAACTAGAGGAAGCCCGAGCACAGCAACCAAGACCCAGTGGAACCAAAAATAAAATTAATTAATTAATTTTAAAAAGACTTACAAAAAAAGTTATGAGTATAATATTTTTACTCAGACCCACTGATTTAATGTTTAACCATACTTGTTTTATCTTCTCTATCCATAAGTACTTGTGTGTATATACACATATTTTATAAGCCACTAAAATTAAGTTGAAAAAGACATGATGTTCCTTACCAGTAATTACCAGAGCATATAATATCTACAGTTTTTACAAATCAATAAAAAGAAAAGTAGTTTAAGAGAACATGGGCAAAGAGCAGGGAAAAGTGTAAATGGTACACTGAACACAATAAGCATCTTCATTTGAACATCTTTTGTCCATAAATAAAATGTTAGGGTTAGGGTTAGGGTCCTTGATCCTGGCTAAAAACTGGGCAGAATCAGAATATTTTGCTCACTGTGATTATTGTAATCATAATCACTGGGATTACACTGTCATATAAACAGCTCAGTTTAGAAATCAGAATATACACATCCACACAATAAGCACAAAGCTAGACTTGATTTAAAGTCAAACTTCTCAGTAGATAACTAATGAGGACCTACTGTATAGCATAGGGAACTCTACTCAATACTCTATAATGGTCCATATGGGAAAAGAATCTAAAAAGGATACATCTGGAACTGACGGAACTCCTGGACAACCAAGGCTGCAAGAAGGATCCCCATGTAATCAAGTGTGACAGGAACAAAAGCATTGGGTCAGGACCTGTGCCCCTGGAGGGGGTCTAAGAGAAGAAAGACTTCACAGTAAAACCTCACCTTGAGGGGCCAGCGAGTCAAGCCACAGACTGGCCATCCCAGTCCTGGGGTCCTACCTGGAGGAGACAAACCCCCTTGGCTGTTGTGAGAATCACTGGGTCAGATAAGCAGAAGAAACCTAGATGCCATGCACGAGGAGCGTGCCAGTGCTAGCTTAATGACGCTAGAGAGACATCTGCCTAATGACTGCTGCCTTACTGCCTTAAACTTAAACCCCACTCACGTGATGCCACAGCTTGGCACAGAGTGGAGGGCAGCTGGGTCCTGGGAAAAGACTCAGTCTAGCAAGGCAGAGGCAGCACAGGGGTCTGGGTGGGGGGGGTCCAGATGTGGGGACAGTGGCCATGGTTGGCACTTACTCAAACAGCACCACGGAGACAGCCTGGACCTCTGGTGGCAGTACAGCCACTTAAACCCTGGCAACCAACACCACCATCCTGACTCCCATCCCACACCATGACAGCACCAGATGTGGGACAAGCGAGCAGGGGAAAAGACTCAATCTTGGGCTGTGTGTGAGCAGCGCCCAGAAGCCTACACTGGCAGCGCAAGAGAGCTGTGTGAGCACGCAAGCCCATTTACTTCGGCAGTCCCCTCCTTTGGGGCAAAAGCCCCAGTGTAGGGAGAAGAAAATCACAACTTAAAGGGAACAGAATTAGCGTGAACTCGACCTCAGGGTTTCCTAGCAACGTGGGAGCAAACTCCACCCCTGACGGGGCGGCCACAGCCAGGGAGCAGAGAGGAAGTCCCACTCATACCCTGCACAGTCTCCAGCTCCTCTAACAGCGGCCACACCTTCCATCAAGGTGACAGTGGCCAGTACACCATGAAGAAAGATGCCATGGCTGGCATCTACATCAAATCCAGCCCTCACACCAAAGACACTGGGCACACAGTCTACAAAGGGACACTTCCACATAAAAACACCACCCCTTCAAGACCACAACAGACAACTGTGTTTCACCCAAATTCACAGAGACAGAGAAAGCTAAGTAAAATTAAAAGAAAGAAACTTACTCCCAGCTGAAAGAACAAAAGGAAACCCCTGAACAAATAATGAAACAGAGATAATCAGTCTACCAGACACTGAGTTCAAAAAGTTGGTAACAGGGACTTTCTTGGCGGTCCAGTGGCTAAGACTCTGCATGCCCAATGCAGGGGGCCTGGGTTCAACTCCTGATCAAGAAACTAGACCCCACGTGCTGCAACTAAGAGTTCTCATGCCCCAACTAAAGATACCACATGCTGAAATGAAGACTGACAATTCCCTGTGCCACAATTAAGACCTGGTGCAGCCAAATAAATAAATGTTTTTTAAGTTAGTAATAAAAATGCTAAGTGATTTAAGAAAAAAAATCAGTATAAACATAGATGATTTTAACAAGAAAGTAGAACTACAAAGAAGGCCCAATCAAAAATAGACAAATCAATTTCTGAGATAAAAGGTACTCTAGAGGTAATGAATAGCCAAGAAAATAACAAAGAATAATACATAAGAGATATGGAAGATAGAATAATGGAAATTACCAAATCTGAACAGCAGAAAGACAAATGAAAAATCAAAAAAAAAAACCAGCAAAATACGAGATCTATGGGTATAATATAAAAGGTGCCAATGTATGCATAATAGGGATTCCAGAAGGAGAAGAGAGAGAAGGGGATTGAAAATGTATTTGAAGGAACTTCCCTGGTGGTCCAGTGATTGGGATTCCTCCTGCCAATGCAGAAGACATGAGTTCAATCCCTGGTCCAGGAAGATCCCACATGCCGCGGATCAGCTGAGCCCATGAGCCACAACTACCAAAGCCTGTGTGCCTAGAGCCCATGCTCCGCAATAAGAGAAGCCACTACAATAAGAAGCCCACACACCACAATGAAGAATAGCCCCCACTCGCCGCAACTAGTAAAGCCCATGCATTAATAAAGACCCAGCACAGTCAAATAAATAAATAAGATAATTTTTACAAAAAGAAAATGCATTTGAAGAAATTATGGCTAAAAACTTCCTAAGCCTAAAGGAGGAAACATATCCAGGTACACAGAGGGTCCCAAACAAAATGAATCAAAACATTCCCACACCAATACATATTATAGCTAAAATGGCAAAAATCAGGGCTTCCCTGGTGGTCCAGAGTTAAAGGTCCACCTTGCAACACAGGGGACATGGGTTGGATCCCTAGTCTGGGAAGGTTCTGCATATAGTGGGGCAGCTAAGCCTGTGCAGCACAACTACTGAAGGCTACCCACCCGGGAGCCCACACTCTGCAACAAGAGAAGTCACCCCAGTGAGAAAAGCCTTTGCATCACAACTACCAGCCCCCACTTGCTGCAACTAGAGAAAGTCCTCACAGCAACAAATAAACAACACAGCCATAAATAAATAAATATTTTTAATGGCAAAAGTTAAAGAGAGAATCCTAAAGGTAGCAAGAGAAAAACAGAGTCATGTACAAGGGGATCCCCTTAAAGCTGTCAACTGATTTCTCTGCAAAAGCTTTGCAGACTAGAAGGAGGCGGCATAATATATGCAAATTCATGAAAAAGGAAAGACCTGAAACCTAGGATACTCGACCCAACAAGATTATAATTTAGAACAGAAGTAGAGAGGAAAAAATTCCTCACACAAGCAACACTAAGAGAATTCAGTTACACTAAACCATTCTAAAAGAAATGTTGAGCATCTTCTCTAAATGGAAAAGAAACAGTATGGTACTGGCACCAAGACAGAAATATAGATCAATGGAACAAAATAGAAAGCCCAGAGATAAATCCACGCACCTATGGACACCTTATCTTTGACAAAGGAGGCAAGAATATACAATGGAGAAAAGACAATCTCTTTAACAAGTGGTGCTGGGAAAACTGGTCAACCACTTGTAAGAGAATGAAACTAGAACACTTTATAACACCATACACAAAAATAAACTCAAAGTGGGTTAGAGATCTAAACATAAGACCAGAAACTAAAAAACTCCTCGAGGAAAACATAGGCAAAACACTCTCCGATATGAATCACAGCAGGATCCTCTATGATCCACCTCCCAGCATATTGGAAATAAAAGCAAAAATAAACAAATGGGACCTAATTAAACTTAAAAGCTTTTGCACAACAAAGGAAACTATAAGCAAGGTGAAAAGACAGCCTTCAGAATGGGAGAAAATAATAGCAAATGAAGCAACTGACAAAGAATTGATCTCAAAAATATACAAGCAACTCCTGCAGCTCAATTCCAGAAAAATAAATGACCCAATCAAAAAATGGACCAAAGAACTAAACAGACATTTCTCCAAAGACATACAGATGGCTAACACACACATGAAAAGATGCTTAACATCACTCATTATTATCAGAGAAATGCAAATCAAAACCACAATGAGGTACCATCTCACGCCAGTCAGAATGGCTGCTATCCAAAAGTCTACAAACAATAAATGCTGGAGAGGGTGTGGAGAAAAGGGAACCCTCTTACACTGTTGGTGGGAATGCAAACTAGTACAGCCACTATGGAGAATAGTATGGAGATTCCTTAAAAAACTGGAAATAGAACTGCCATATGACCCAGCAATCCCACTGCTGGGGATACACACTGAGGAAACCAGAATCGAAAGAGACACGTGTACCCCAGTGTTCATTGCAGCACTGTTTATAATAGCCAGGACATGGAAGCAATCTAGATGTCCATCAGCAGACGAATGGATAAGAAAGCTGTGGTACATATACACAATGGAATATTACTCAGCCATTAAAAAGAATACATTTGAATCATTTCTACTGAAGTGGATGAAACTGGAGCCTATTATACCGAGTGACATAAGCCAGAAGGAAAAACAAAAATACAGTATACTAACGCATACATATGGAATTTAGAAAGATGGTAACGGTAACTCTGTATGCAAGACAGCAAAAGAGAAGCAGATGTATAGAACAGTCTTTTGGACTCTGTGGGAGAGAGCGAGGGTGGGATGATTTGGGAGAATGGCATTGAAACATGTATATTATCATATGTGAAACAAATCACCAGTCCAGGTTCGACGTATGAGACAGGGTGCTCGGGGCTGGTGCACTGGGATGACCCAGAGGGATGGAATGGGGAGGGAAGTGGGAGGGGGGTTCAGGATGGGGAACACATGTACACCTGTGGCAGATTCATGTCAATGTATGGCAAAATCACTACAATATTGTAAAGTAATTAGCCTCCAATTAAAATAAATAAATTTATATTTTAAAAAAAGGAAAAGAAACAATCTATAGGGAAAGGAAAATCCCAATAGGAAAGGCAAACTATATAATAAGCATTGACAATCACTTATCGTCAAATAATTCAAAACACAGAATAAAAAACAAACAAAAAACTATAAAAGCAACTATAACTGCTGAGACAGTCAACTCCTAAGCAGGTTGATTAAAAAGTCCAGGGTCTCCAAGGAAGTAAAAGGGGTCTGGCGCTCTCAAGGAGGAGGAAAGGACAAACTTTTTTTTCTACATTCCTTAGTAAGGATTATATAACAATAACGTATCCTGCTTGAGGATAGGTTTCTCCTTCCTGAAAACCTTCTGACTAATCCTGTTATCTTAAAATGTATATTATGGGAGCGGGTCTAGTAAGATCTTTACAACCTTGAGCCATTCTTTTGATTTATTGTAATAGCCAATTAAAAAATATATAATTCCCTTGCTAAGACTAGGGATGGGGGCACCTTCGTTCCCCTTCTTATGTCTATGTCAGAAGACATCTCTGTCTCTTTTTCACTTTAATAAAATTCTGCTATGCAAAAGCTCTTGAGAGATCATGTCTGGTGCCTGATCCTGAAGCTAAATCTTCTTCAGAGATCACGAATCTGACACCGTTCACCGTAAGCTATCACTATAATAAATAGTAAAGGGGCAAGCATGAAGATGTAAAATATGACATCAAAAACACAAAATCTGGAGGAGGGGAGTAAATAAGTAGATCTTTTAGAATGTATTTGAACTTCTTTTTAAAGCAACTAGATATAGTTATGGACCAACATATATATAAATTCCATGGTAACCACAAATCAAAAACATACTTATTATAGGTTGTGTATACACAAAAACCAAATAGAAAAGACCTCAAGCATACTATTAAAGAAAATTATCAAGCCACATTGGAAAAGCAAGAGGAAGAAGAAAGGAACAAGTAAGAACTACAAACACATTGGAAAGCAAGGAATAAAACAGCAGTAAGTACATACTTGCCAATAAAAACTTTACATGTCAATGGACTAAATCCTCTGATCAAAAGACATAGAGTCACTTACTGGACACCAAAAACAAAATGAGACCCTTCATTACGCTGCTTACAAGAGACTCACTTCAGGGCAAAAGACATATGCAGACTGAAAGTGAAGGGACAGAAAAAGATATTTCATGCAAATGGAAATGACAAGAAGGTGGGAGTAGCAATACTCATATGAGACAAAACAGACTCTAAAACAAAGGCCATAATAAAAGACAAAGAAGCAGATTATATAATGATAAAGGGGTCAATACAAGAAGAGGATATTACACTTATTAACACACACACTTAATACAGGAGCAATTAAATACAAAGCAAATACTAACAGACATAAAGGGAGAAACTGACAATAATGCAATAACAGTAAGAGACTTTAAAACCCTACTGATCTCAATGGACAGATCATTCAGAAAGAAAATCAATAAGGCAACAGAGTTCCTAAGTGACACCAAGGTTCAAGATCAGTTGCACCTGATATCTACAGGACACCACATTTAAAAAATGCACACTCTTTTCGAGTGAGCATGGAATGTTCTCCAGGTTATCTCACACACTATGTCAGAAAACCAGCCTCAACAAATTTAATAGGATAGAAATTATATCAAGCATCTTTCTGACCGCAACAATATAAAACGAGAAATCAACTATAGAAAAACAGGAAAAAAGATACATGGAGACTAAACAACATGCTACTAAAAATGATTCAATGATGACACCAAAGACAAAACCATTCTGAGAGAAGTTAGTAGTGATACAGACCTTCCTCAAGGAAAAAAAAGAAAGATCTCAAATAAACACCCTAACCTACCACCTAAAAGAATTAGAAAAAGAAGAACAAAGAAAGTCCAAAGTTGCCAGAAGGAAGGAAATCATAAAGACCAGAGATGAAATAAGTAAAACAGAGATTTAAAAAAATAGAAAAGAAGGATGAAACCAAGGGCTGTTTCTTTTGAAAAGATAAACAAAATTAATAAACATTTAGCCAGGCTCACCAAAAAGAAAAGAGGACCCAAATAAACAAAATAAGAAAGAAAGAAAAAAAATAACAATCAATATCACATATGTAAAAAAATCATAAGAGAATACTATAAACACTTAAATGTCAAGAAACTGGACAATACAGAAGAAATGGACAAAATTTGACAAATTTCTAGAGACATATAGCTTGCCAAGACTGAGTCAAAAAGAAACCGACAATTTGAATAGACTAATCATAATCATTACAAGTGAAACAGATTCTGTAAAACAAACAAAAACACTGCAAACAAAAGTTCAGATCTGTCCAGTGGTTAAGAACTCTGTGCTTCCACTGAGGGGGCATGGGTTCGATCCCTGGTCTTGGAACTAAGATCCCACATGAGGCAAAAAAAAAAGAATCAGTTTATTTTTAGGGACTTCCCTGGAGGTTCAGGTCTGAATAGCTTCAGTGAGGAATTCTATCAAACACAGAAAAAACTAGTTATATCTATTCTTCTCCAACTATTTCAAAAACCTAAAGAGGGGATACTCCCAGATTCATTCTATGAGGCCACTATTACCCTAATATCAAAACTAGACAAAGATCAGAAAAGAAAATTACAGGCCAACATCTTTTATGAATATAGATGCACAAATGCTCAACAAAATATTAGCAAACTGAATCCAACAATACATTAAAAAGATCATATATCATTATTAAGTTGGATTTACTCCAGGGTCACAATGATGGTTTAACATACACAAATCAATCAATGTGATATACCACACTAACAAAATGAAAGAAACCCATGTGATCATCTCAGTAGATGCTGAGAAATACATCAATAAAATTCAATATCCATTCATAATAAAAAACCCTCATCAAAGTGGGTACAGAGGAAACATATCTCAACATGATAAAGGTCATTTATGACAAAATCAGGGCCAACATAATATTCAATGGTGAAAAGCTGAACGCCTTCCTCCTGAATTCAGGAAGAAGAGAAGGATGTCCATTCTTCTCACCGTTATTTTTTTGGGGGGTCACTGTTATTTAATATAGTACTGGAAGCCCTATCCACAGCAATCAGTCAAGAAAAAGAAATAAAATATATGCAAGGGGAGAAATTAAATTGTCACATTTGCAGGAGAAATAAAATTGTCACATTTGCAGATGACATGGTACTCTATATTGAGAACCCTAAAGTTTCCATCCAGAACTATTAGAATAAATGAATTCAGTAAGTTTTCAGGATACAAAATTAATATACAGAAATTTGTTGCATTTAAAGTAAAAAAACTATCCTGTTCAAAATCATGTAAAGAAAAAAAAACCCTAGGAATAATGTTAAACCAAGGAGGTGAAAGACCTATACACTGAGAACTATAAAACACTGATGAAGCAAACTGAAGATGACTGAAAGAAATGTAAACATAATCTGTGCTCCTGGATTTCAAAATTAATATTATTAAAATGGCCATACTACTCAAAGCAATCTACAGATTTAATTTGTTGTTGTTCAGTCACTCAGTTGTATCTGACTCTTTGAGACCCCATGGACTGCAGCATGCCAGGCTTGCCTGTCCTTCACTATCTCCCAGAGTTTACTCAAACTCATGTCCATTGAGCTAGTGATGCCATCCAACCATCTCATCCTCTGTCATCCCCTTTTCCCGCCTTCCATCTTTCCCAGCATCAGGGTCTTTTCCAATGAATTGACTCTTCACATCAGGTGGCCAAAGTACTGGAACTTCAGCTTCACCATCAGTCCTTCCAATGAATATTCAGGGTTGATATTTTTTAGGATTGACTGGTTTGATCTCCTTGCAGTCCAAGGAACTCTCAAGAGTCTTTTCCAACACCACAGTTCAAAAGCATCAGTTCTTCGGTGCTCAGCCTTCTTTATGATCCAACTCTCACATCCATACATGACTACTGGAAAAACCATAGCTTCGACTAGGGGGATATTTGTCAGCAAAGTAATGTCTCTGCTTTTTAATATGCCATCTAGGTTTCTCATAGCATCTCTTCCAAGGAGCGAGAGTCTTTTAATTTCATGGCTGCAGTCACCATGTGCAGGGATTTTGGAGCCCAAGAAATTAGTCTGCCACTAATTTCCCCATCTATTTGCCATGAAGTGATGTGACCGTATGCTATGACCTTAGTTTTTTGAATGTTGAATGTTGAGTTTTAAGCCAGCTTTTCTACTCTCCAGGTTTCCCTGATAGTTCAGTTGGTAAAGAATGTGACCTCAATGCATAGGAGACCCTGGTTGGATTCCTGGGTCAGGAAGATCTGCTAGAGAAGGGATAGGCCACCTACTCCAGTATTCTTAGGCATTCCTTGTGGCTCAGCTGGTAAAGAATCTGACTGCAATGCAGGAGACATGGGTTCAGTCACGGGGCTGGGAAGATCCCCTGGAGAAGGGAAAGGTTACCCACTCCAGTATTCTGACCTAGAAAATTCCATGGACTGTATAGTTCACAGGGTCACAAAGAGTCAGACATAACTGAATGACTTTCACTTTCACTCTCCTCTTTCACCTTCATCAAGAGGCTCTTTAGTTCCTCTTCTGCTTTCTGCCATAAGGGTGGTGTCATCTGCATACCTGAGGTTATTGATATTTCTCCTGGCAATGTTGATTCTAGCTTATGCTTCATCCAGCCTAGCATTTCACATGATGTACATTGCATATAAGTTAAATAAACAGGGTGACAATATACAGTTTTGATACACTCCTTTCCCAATTGTGAACCAGTCTATTGTTCCATGTTCAGTTCTAACTATTGCTTCTTGACCTGCATACAGGTTTCTCAGGAAGCGGGTAAGTTTGTCTGGTATTCCTATCTCTTTAAGAATTCCCCACAGTTTGTTGTGATCCACACAAAGGCTTTAGTGTACTCAGTGAAGCAGAAGTAGATGTTTCTCTGGAATTCTCTTGCTTTTTCTATGATCCAACAGATGTTGACAATTTGATCTCTGGTTCCTCTACCTTTTCTAAATCCAGCTTGTACATCTGAAGTTCTCAGTTCACAAACTGTTAAAGCCTAGCTTGGAGGATTTTGAGCATGACCTTGTTAGCATGTGAAATGAGTGCAATTGTATGGTAGTTTGAACATTCTTTGGCATTGCCTTTCTTTGGGATTGGGATGAAAACTGACCTTTTCCAGTCCTGTGGCCACTGCTCAGTTTTCCAAACTCGCTGGCATATTGAGTGCAGCACTTTAATAGCATGGAAGCAACCCAAGTACCCATCAACAGACAATTGGCTTAAGAAGATATGATACCCAGACATACACAATGGAATATAACTCAGTCAATTAAAAAAGAATGAAATAATGCCACTTGCAATGTGAATGAACCTTGAGAATATTACGCTTAGTGAAATAAGTCAGATAAAGATGAATACTATATGATATCATTTATATGTGGAATCTAAAAAGAATACAAACGAATGTATACACAAAACAGAAACACAGTCACTGATACAGAAAACAATCTAAAGGGAGAAGGGACACAGGGAGGAACAAGTTAAGGGTATGGGATTAACAGATACAAACTACTACTCAATATATATAAAAGAGATAAGCAATAAGCATATACTGTACAGGACAGAAATCATACCCATTATCATGTAATAACCTATAACTGAATATAATCTGCAAAAACACTGAATCGCTACGCTTTACAAATGAAACTAACACAATAAATCAACTATACTTTAATTTTAAAAAACTAAAAGAAACACTTGTACTAAAGATGAAAAAAAGTGAAGATGTCCAACTCAAGATATTATCCTCTGTGTATACAGAAATTTGATTTATGAGATTAGCTGTGACAGCCAGTAGAGAAAATGGTTTTTTCACTGAATGACACTGGAAAGACTGGTAGTCCATACACAGAAATAGATAAAAATAGACCTCTAACATTCACTATTCACAAAATGAATGCACATGATTCAAGACCTAAATGTAGAAACCAAAATTTCCAAACTTTCAGGAAAAAGAAAACATAGGAAAATGTCTTTATAACCTCAGGAAAACGAAGGATTTCTTAAATAAGCATAAGCCCAGAGGGAAAAAATAGATATATGTTTAACTGAAATAAAAACTGAATTGCTAACACAACACTGTAAATCAACTATACTTCAAAAAAAGTTTTAAAAAAATCTCAATTGCTGTTCAGCAAAGACAGTATATATAAAATGATTTCAAAAAGAAAATATTTGCAATATATATAATGAACATAAAATCAGTATCCAAAATATAAAAATATAATAAAATGAAAATAGCAAACAACAGAAAATATATAAAATATCTGAACAAGTGACTCACAGAAAAAGAATCATGAATGGTGAATAAACATATGAAAGGATGCACAAGTACGCTAGTAACTAGAACATGTACATGTTTCTCTAGTTCTCATCCTCGGAATGGAAAACATTTTAGTCTGACCAATACCAAAAGTTGGCAAGGATATAGAGCAATGAAATTTTCAAACACTGCTATAAGAATATAGATTAATACAATCACTTTGGAAAACAATTTGGCAATGACTATTAAGGATGAAAGTATGCACAGCCTATCACCCATCAGTTACCTATAAGTACTGCCTTTATTAACTATAATTGGGGAGAGGAGTGAAAAGTATTTTCATCCCTATTTTCCAGAGTGGGGAAACTGAAGCCCAGGGAAAGGCGATTTTTAATCTCCCAGTGCCATGTGGGAAAGAATGCACGACCCCCTAAGAGTCACCTTCTTGCCCAGGTCCAGACATTGCGCACCTGGCAGGTGTCCACGCCCAAATGTGAACGGGCACAAATCATGTCATTCCCAAGTAACTTCTTCTGGTCTGTCAAGAAGAGGAACTTGTACTGTTGATTGCAGATATCATTATTTATGATCTTGACAGCCACCTCCTGAAGACTGTAGGGGGACTGTGGGTTCGCTGGAGAGAGAGAGATCCTGCCTCACCATCTCTTCAGCTCATCTCCATCTTGGAGCTATCCTGATTCATAATGTGGGAGGCAGGGCCATTTCCTAGGATAGCGATTCACAAAGGCCCCACTCCACAGTCTGACTTTTGAAAATGCCCAAGCGCATTAAAAAGTCTAAGAACAACATCCAGGCGCTGAATGAAGCCGAGGATTCAGGTTTCATGGGCATGAGTGGGTGGCTGAACACTGCTCCATTGCTACCTGCCAATGTGGCAAGACCCTAAAGCCTAGACTGAGCCACTCCACGGAAGGCAGGACCCCACAAAGGCTCGATTCTAGGACCTCAGAGTGACACCAACAGGAGACAGGAAGTGTTGGTGCTCAAGGCAACAAGTGTGTAAATGGCTACCCAATGTCTAGGCAGCCCCTGAGACCATGGCCCCTGTGCGACCTACAGACAGGGAATCCTAGTAACAAAGTTAATTTCCTTCCAGGCTTCAAGGTGAGAGTTTGACATTGGATTTAACTTTGGGAACTGAGGTCCATGCACATCATGGTGTCTTTTACACCAGAGTGCTGTATATATTCTCCCTCAACAGAGATCAGGACAATGTGCAGCACATTTAGGTGCTCAGGAGATGTTTGCTGATGGAGTGAACAAAGGAATGGGATGGAGGAGCCCCTGGTGGAGCTATGGTCTGAAGAGGCAGGTGTCTTGGGACCTCAGCCTGCTTTCACTTACCGTGAATATCCATTTTTCCCCACCCGATCATCCAGCACAGGGATCCAAAAGATGGCTTGAGTCTGGGGTTAGGTAGACAGACAGGCTGGATGAGGGGGGACCAGGAGACAGAGTCCCTGAGCTTCAGGAGGGCAAGATCCTGGGACAGGTTAGTGAAATCCTCATGAATCACGATGCGAGTGACTGGGAGTTTGGTACCATTTTCTGAGAGGCTCTGAACTCCCATCTTCACGGAGTATGACGAGGGGTCCTTGGATCTGCAGGGTCATGGGTAGGAGGCAGATCACCAGCAGTGAGGTCAAACATGGAATGCGTAGAGAGACACAGCTGAGCACAGGGCTACCCAGCCAGGCCCCTACTCCCAGATCACCAGATTCAGCAGGGCCTCCCAGGCCAAAAAGCAGAGCCCCTGAGACCACTGGCCACCCTTACTGACCTCTGTAAGCAGTGAGCAGCTGTAAGGACCCACTGGTGGTGGATGAGGGAGCCGCTGCAGATGTTCATGCCCAGGAATAGGATGCTCACCTGCCATGGCCACTTGCCTACCTCCACTAGCTTTCCGTTTACATTCTTGCAGGAGATGTTAGTCTGACCACAACCCCGGATCCAGGACCCTTAGAAAAAAGATAGAGAGGGTGCCATGCCAGCCTCATGAAGATTCTCAGGCAGCAAGGGGCAGCCCTCAGACTTCCAGCCGTCACCAGCAGCCACTGCCACATGCACATGTGGGGAGGGACTTTTCTCACCACCCCCAAAGTGGCAATCAAAGGCCCAGAGGCAGCAGGAGCCCCATGCTAAAAAGACAGCCTCCAAATAATGGGGAACAGACAAACTCTCCAGGGCTCATTCAGATCCAACAGCCCAGGAGTCATCCCTCCTCCCTTGTTAACACAAGCAAAAGGTTACGGGAGTGAAGGGGAAAAGAGAATCATCAGAGGGGTGAGAGTCAGTCAAGCACTGAGCGATGGGGCACAATGAGCAGGGCCGCTGGTCAGCTGTAGCCAGAAGGCAACAGACAGTGATGTCACGCTGCGCAACTCCAGGGCCTGCCTCCACGGACCACCAGCCCTGGAGGTGCGCTCTCTGTGACTACTCCAGGAAATGAGCAAAGATGTTTGCCAGTTCCCTCCTTGCCCCTCACTGGCAGCATGAGTGGGAGGAGACAGGGCTGCACTGAATTGGCTATGAGACTGAGATTTTGAACTGGACCTTCCTGGACTAATATTTAATAACTCAACATCACTGAGAACAGGAAAAGGAGAAATTCTACAGCAAAGGTTGGAGACTGAGATCAAAGACAAAAAGGTTTTTTTATCTCTGTATAACCTGCTGTCAAGTTTGGGCTGGTCTAGAAGCCGGCACAGGGAGGTCAGAGACCTCCTCATTATATGCAAACTTGGACATGTGTTTACACTGTCTCAAGAAGACGTGGTTCCAGCAAGTGTGCCCCTAAGCAGTTCAGCATGCAGTGCCAACCAGAGTTTCAGGGACTCAGCAGCAGCAAGCAAAGCTTGTCCTTGCCTGGGAGTGAGGGGAAGGGGCAGGAGGGGCAGGTGGTGGTGGAGAGGGTACAACAATGAACAGACCAGGCTAATAATCTATTATCTATTGCAACCCAAACACTAGCAGAAACATCTACTGGGCCATGCCTCATAGCAATCCCTCAGAGAGCCCCAAACCACTGACGTTTGGTCTTGTTCCACCATGTCCAAGGGCTCTTGGTACTTCTATCAGATATGAGTGGCTGGTTTCCTTGCCACACCTGAGGCTGGTCACCTTTACCCTCAACCAGTGGCTCCCTACAGGGATCCACAGGCACCCACGCAGGCCCCACATCTCCATGGAGTTTTGTCTACCTGGATCTCTCATTGCTCCATTCTTGCCTATGTCTCTGGCCAATGGCTTACTGTCCTATTTTCTGTCTGCCCCAAGGTGGGGTGGCTATATTTTCCAGCCTTTCTCATATACTGTGATGGATTTATGGCTACCTTGTTTCAGATTACAGCCTACCCCAATGGAGACTTTGGGAGGAAAGAGAAGGCTTTAAGTCTTGCCCTTTCCTTTCTCACAAGGCTAAGGCCCTGGAGAGCCAGGGTCCCACAGAATTAACTTCCCCACTTGAAAAATCTAAATCTCATATCTAGTTCAACACAGCTCCTTCTCCTCCCACTCCTGCTGCTGGGGCCAGTGAGTGGCAAGGAAGGAACTGACAGCTCTAGGAGGAAGGGTTGGGCTCTGCTTCTGTGCTCCACAACTGTAGTGGGTTCTTCAGTTTCAGAGAATAGCACTCCTCAGAACTCATGTCCAGGACAACACTGACTCTGATCTCTTCCCCCAAAAGCTTATGCAAGATTTGCAGGATTTAAAAAAAAAAAAAAAGATTTGCAGGATTCAGCTTGGAGATGCCAGTGCCAAGTACAGTAGCTGAATCTTTAGGGAACCAGGATGGATTAATGTGGGGGCATGAGATGTTGCAGATCAATCTCATCGGCACACTGAGACCATCCCACACACAGGGGACACTCAGTGGCTCCAAGAGACCACTGCGGGTATCTCCACCCCTTCTTGGAGTTCCAGAGTCCAAGCACTCCCACTCACAAGCTACATTCTGATGTCACCACCTGCACTCACACACGGTGATGGAGACACCTGTCTTGGCTCATGACCTCCATCCCTACAAGGTCGCAGCTCCTCACCCCCACACCACCACAGACACAGCCATCAGCAACAAGGAGCAGTGCACATCCTCACCAGCCCCAACCGTCACAGAGGCCCGAGGACAGCAGAGAGCAGGACGGCCCTCATCCATTCAGTCCTTCACTTGAGGAACTGGTCTGGAAAGGTAAGTCACACAGTAAGGGAAAAGGACAAAGTCCCCAAGTTGGGGGACACATCCCTACCAACAGACGCCATGCCAGCATATTTTCTGCCAAGGGGCAGAATGGGCAGCTGGCAGGTAATCTGAACCAGGGCTGCCACCATAATATTACCTGTGGTCAGATAGGATGGGATCCCAGACTTTGTCACATAGGGTCTCAAACTTTATACCCCTCAAGAGTCTATTGGAAACTGGTACTGAATCTGGCTCCATAAGCATTTAGTTCTCTGGGCGCAGGTTCCCTTTGTGAAATGGTCCACCTCATAGGGTGCTGAGACCTGAGCCATGTGAATGACGTCGTCCATGGGGTGAGCAGTCACCTCCATATCACACTGTCCTCAGCACGAGTCCTGGTTCTCTGGACTGTGCCTCCCTAACAAGCTCATCCATTCCACAGACTATTAGTTTTCTTCTACTTTTAATAAGGCTCTTTCCTCATGTTCATGGTCACCTGCAAATGGGAACTGCCTTGACACTGTCTGGGTCCCCAAGCTTGGCACACCATGCAGTCTGGTGAGGAGGTGCCCATCAAGAACAAATGGAGGCCCTTCAGGCATGAGGACAGCTGACATGGGCACCCAGGCAGAGTCCTCCTGCCTCTCTCTCATATTCCCAAAGCCCTACCTTCAACATAGAGGAGACTGTCAGCCCTGGCAGAAGGAAATGGAGATGCGAGGCCCTGAAGATCTCCCTGCCCACAGGCCATAGCAAGCAAGGGAACAGCTCTCACTGGCTCTCATAATGGGACTTGGGGGCAGGGCATCTCTACTGCATGAGAATTCTAGAACTCATGGTTTGTTTATATAGCAGGAAGTGGGGCAGAATCAGGAAGCTAAGGAGACAGTGGGGGCTGGGTCATGACCTGCCAGGGTTGTGCTGTGATGCCGTCGCCAAGCCCAAGGCCTGTGACAGCGCCTGGTGTCTGGCCCCTGACAGTACCCCTGGGCTCAGCCTTGGCCTTGACAGTGGCCCTGTCTGCCTGACCCTGGGTCTGTGGTAGTGCAAGGTATCTGGCTTGGGGCAGCGCCTACTCCCTGCCCTGTGAGGCATCCCCAGTGCCCAGGTCAAGATCCTCAAAGCCCTTCTCATGGCTTCCCTGGAGGTATGGAAACTGAGGCTCTAACAGGGGGATGGCTAGTTCCTGCCGAGACTGAGCTGGAACTTGAGTTTTCCTTTTTCCCACACTTTTTCTCTGCACTTTTAAGAGAACAGCTCATGGGTGGAGGGAGGTGAGCTGTCTGGGGCCTAGAAGGTGGATTCCTGAGAGGAAGCAGTTGCAAGCCTGGGTCTTCATGAAGCAGCCGAGTAAGTGACATCCTGGGACCCCTCCTCCTCACTCCACTGAAGTCCCACCCAAGAATCCCATACCATACAGGAGGATGACTCACTCCTGCTCCACCCTGTTGTTAGTGTTGTCAAGAATGTGGAGTAATGAGATTGCTACCATCACATGGCCACAGGAGATGGACTGGGACCAGCACTGTGAAAAACCCTGGGATCATTAAGTAAAGCAGAATATGTGCCTAACTCACTACCTGCAGTTCCATTTCTTGTAGTGTGCCCTGGAAATATCATGCATGTAAGCAGCAGAAAAGACATATGAGACTTTTCACAGTGGTACTGTTGAGTACAGCCCCAACTAGAAACCCACCAGCTGTCATCAAAGGCAGGATGAACACATAGAATATTCAAGAGCAATGAGAACGCAGCAACATGGTAAATCTCATAAAACATACTGTTGAAAGAAGTCAAACACCAAGAGGAACATATCACATGAAGTCCAAAAACAGGCAGCACAAACTGTTTTTAGGGATCGCTAAGTCACTTCAGTCTTGTCCGACTCTTTGGACAGGCTCCTCTGTCCATGGGATTCTCTAGGCAAAAATACTAGACTGGGTTGCCATGCCCTCCTCCAGAGGATCTTCCTGACCCAGGGATCAAACCCACATAGCCTATGTTTCCTGTATTGGCAGGCAGGTTCTTTACCACTGAACCATCAGGGAATACATGGTACAAAAATCAGTAGAATGATTAGTCCTATAATTAGATTGCCTCTGAGAAAAAGAGTAAGGAAAATAGAGAAAAAAGAAAACCCAGAGAAGCAAAACCATCTCTCTACTCTTCTGGCTCTGTGGAAAGTAATACTCTGTGGGGAATGATCAACCAATAATAAAAGATAACTGAATAAAAACCAAGCATATTCATTACCACCAATGTGAATACAAAGAAAAACCTCTACTTATACAACAAGTCAGAGATTCTTATACTGGGTAGAAAAAAATCCACTCATGTGCTACTTGAGACTCACCTAAAACAAAATAATATGAAGCAGTTGAAAGTAAAAGATGGGCAAAAATACATTAAATATATGTAAGCAAAAATAGAAATGACAAGATTAATTTCTAAAGATGTAGTCCAGGATAAAAGCTTTAAACAGAAAAAATAAAGTTATTTTATGGTGAAAAAAGATAAAAACTATAATGTCTATGTAATATCAAGGGATTCCCTAGTGGTTCAGTAGTAAAGAATTCACCTGCAATGCAGGAGACATGAGTTTGGTCCCTGGGTCAGAAAGATCCATCCCATGTAGAAGGAAATGGCAACCCACTCCAGTATTCCTGCTGAGATAATTCCACAGACAGAGGAGCCTGGCAGGCTACAGTCCATGAGGCTGCAAGAGTCAGACATGACTTAGCGACTAAACCACCACCATCACCATGTAATATCATGACATCAAACATAGTGATACACAAGAAATGGAAAAACCTCACTTGCAGTCTTCTCCAACTCTGCCTATCTTTGAGGGATGGACATCTATAAAAGTCAACCACATACTACACTACTAAGAAAACAAAAGTTAACTTCCCTAAAAGCAGAACTATTCTGGGCCACATCTTTAACCATGATGCAATGAACAAGGATTTAATAACAATTAATGAGATTAAACAAATGATTTAAAAATCTTAAAAACAAAGTTGGTTAACTTATTTCAAGGAAATAAAAACATTCTATCAACTATTTAGAAAATACTAGTAATTAGAGCAATGCATTGAAAAAACTTACTGGGTATGAGTGAAGTCGCTCAGTCGTGTCCAACTCTTTGCAACCTCATGGACTGTAGCCTACCACGCTCCTCTGTCCATGGGATTTTCCAGGCAAGAGTACTGGAGTGGGTTGCCATTTCCTTCTCCAACTGGGTATGTTTAAGGCAAATCTATAACTTTAAATGTATTTACTACTTAATACCAAAGAATGAAAATAAATGAATTAAATGTTTAAAGCAAGAAATTGTAGAACATACAAAATAACCCCCAGGAAAATTTATAAGAAACACATACAAAATATAAAATTATTTTCTAATCAATTATTACAGCAGAGCTAGGACTGAACTCTATGATCTGGATCTCTGTAAAAACAAATATTAAATGCAATAACAGGTGTATTTTACACAAATAGGATATATTACACCAAGATGGTATAGTAGGCATGAATCTTGTAATCCTAACAATACAGCTTTTAAAAATAAAGCTAGAATTGCAGAAGAAAATAGTCTTTGTTCTCAAATGTGGGTGTACCTATCTGTACATATGTTTTCATAGATGTCATCTTTTTCATATATAAATTCTTTATCAGGTAAAACTTCTTTAATGCATAATATGAAAGAATAATAAAACAATCTCTAAGTTTCCCCTAAGTTGTAGAATTTTTAGTATCATTATCTATCAATATTTCCATTGATTCTTTAAAAATAATAAATGTTCTTTACCTTCCAAAAAACAAAGTTTTTTTTTTTTATTTTTTTTAATTGTTTTTGCCATACATTGTCATGATATCACCATGGGTTTACATATGCTTCCCCTCCGGAACCCCCCTCCCTCTTCCCTCCCCCCCCCCGGGAAATCTTGCTGCACCAGCCCCGAGCATCAGTCCTGGGCTGGCGATTGATTAGACATATGAAAATTAACATGCTTCAATGCCCTTCTCCCATATCATCCCACCCTTACCCTCATCCACAAAGTCCACGAGTCTATTCTATACATCTGCGTTCCTTTTGCTGTCTCGTATGTTGGGTTCTCGTTACCGTCTTTCTAAATTCCATATATATGCGTTAATATACTGTATTGTTGTTTTTGCTTCTGGCTTACTTCACTCTGGATAATGGGCTCCAGTTTCGTCCATCTGGGTAGAATTGCTTCAAATGAATTTTTTTTTAATGCTGAGTAATATTCCATTGTGTATATGTACCACAGCTTTCTTATCCATTCGTCAGTTGATGGGCATCTAGGTTGCTTCCATGTCCTGGCTATTGTAAACAATGTAGCGATGAACATTGGGGTACACGTGGCTCTTTCAATTCTGGTTTCCTCGGTGTATATGCCCAGCAGTGGGATTGCTGGGTCATATGGCAGGTCTATTTGCAGCTTTTTAAGGAACCTCCACACTGTTTTCCATAGTGGTTGTACTAGTTTGCATTCCCACCAACAGTGTAGGAGGGTTCCCTTTTCTCCACATCCTCTCCAGCATTTATTGCTTGTAGACTTTTGGATGGCAGCCATTCTGACTGGTGTAATTTGTTTGATTTGCATTAAACAAATAGTTTTAATTCTCATGATAAACTTCTCAGAAATCAACAAATTTATAGACATAAACTATCTGAAGTGTGGAGAGGATCTGAATAACAATCAATAAACCTGATGCAATTAGTTATAGCTAGAACTCTGTTTCAAAACACACACTTTTATTTCATACACTCATGAAATATCCAATAAAAATTACCAAATACTAGGCACAAAGAAAAACTCAATAATTTCTCCTATCCCTCTCCCAAACTATCTGTCAGGAGATTAAACAACACACAGATAGAACTCTTGGGTTAAGTAAGAAATACAGTGTGAAATAAAAAAAGTAATATAGAAATGAATGACAATGAGGTCAAATAACAAATGAGGCCAAAGTGAGACTCACAGGAAATTTTATGGAATTAAGAGAAAATATCAGAAACCAAAAATTATGAATGAATAAGGATACTACTCAAGAAGTCAGAAAAAGAACAATAAAATAAAGCCCCCCAAAGGAGAACACTGGACTATTAAAGCTAAAAGAATGCTCATGAAATAAAAAGAAGGGTATTTGATCACTAAAATAAAAAAGCAGTTTGTACCATTTAGAAGTTCCCAAGTAAAACATTCATTTAAACAGGCTTAAAATTTCTGTCTCCTCACTTCAGTGATGGCAACTTCATTGTGAGTCAGTCCCCTTATTGAAAAATGGAGGCCAGCATCCTTCTGCTTCATCATCCACGTTAAGAGAGAAAGGGTGTATTTCTCTCCTCACAGGTCTCAGTTCAGTCGTTCAGTTGTGTCTCTTTGTGACCCCATGGACTGCAGCATGCCAGGCCTCCCTGTCCATCACCAACTCCCAGAGTTTACTCAAACTCATGTCTATTGAGTGGGTGATGCCATCCAACCATCTCATCCTCTGTCATCCCCTTTGCCTCTCACCTTCAATCTTTCCCAGCATCAGGGTCTTTTCAAATGAGTCAGTTCTTTGCATCAGGTGGCCAAAGTATTGGAGTTTCAGGTTCAGCATCAGTCCTTCCAATGAATATTCAGGACTGATATCCTTTAGGATGGACTGGTTGGATCTGCTTGCAGTCTAAGGGACTCTCAAGAGTCTTCTCCAACACCACAGTTCAAAAGCATCAATTCTTCCCCACTCAGCTTTCTTTATAGTCCAACTTTCACATCCATACATGACTACTGGAAAAACCATAGCTTTGACTAGATGGACCTTCGTTGGCTTTTTAATAAGCTGCCTAGATTGGTCATAACTTTTCTTCCAAGGAGCAAGCGTCTTTTAATTTCATAGCCACAGTGACCATCTGCAGTGATTTTGGAGCCCAAAAAAATAGTCTGTCACTGTTTCCACTGTTTCCCCATCTATTTGCCATGAAGTAACGGGACCATACCTTATGCTGACTGGGATAACCCCCCTGGGGTCAGGTGGCCAAGCACTGGCTATGCTAATTAGATCAAGCCAATGAGCCACCCAACTTTGGAACTGGGAGCATGACAGCTTCTCCCTGAAGATGATGAGCAACATGGCAGACTGTGAGCTGCTGTCTGGATCTGTAGTAACGTGAAGGAAGGATGGCTACCATAAAGCTAACCAGTAATACTACATCAGGTTTTGTGGGGGTTTTTTGGAAAATACCTATGAAATAGACAAAAATTTGGTAAATCTAATCTTTAATAATTAAGAAAAGTGACAGAGTACACATGTAAGTAACAATTAAAAATAGGAAAGGAGCCATGGGTTCAAATTTTACTTATCAGTTTGAAATATTAAAATCTAAGCTAAATTGCTTTTTTTTTTACTAAAATTAATGCAAAAAGAGGTGGGAAACCCAACTAAGCCAATAACTATGAAAGGTTTTTCTAAACAGTCAAAGATCTACCCCATAAAAAAGGCATCAGGCCCAGTGAATTTTATGTTTACTATCTATCAAACGTAAGGAATAGATAATGCTGGTGTTATATAAACTGCTGTAGGGCACAGGAAAATACTAGAAAGCTCCTCAACATGTTTTAAGAGGCCACTATAGTAATGGTACCAAAACTGGAACAAAAATTCTAAACAAAATGGTAGAAAAATGAATCCAGGGAATATTATAAATTTACCTAAGCAATCTAGTGGAGATCTAGTAATGTATTATGTGAACGAATTTAATAAAAAATAATATCTTAATAGCTCACAACTGTGTCACCAGGGCTCAAAACAGCACCTTGCACAGAGGAAACTCCCAATAAGTATCTATGAAATGAATAAAAGAAGAATTCAGCACATATACTCCCACCATTATTGCTACTAATTCATATTGTGCTAGAGTCTCCAGCAATGAGACAGCAAAAGAAATAAATGGTGTAAATTTCAAAAAGGACAAGAGGTAGCTGTGACCATCTTAGGTAATTTGATTACCTCAAAATAAGTCAAGAGAATCACTGAAAAACTTCTGAATTAAATACAGTTTTGCAAGATGACTAGGTATCAAGATCATTATGCTTTTAATCCATCAACAGCTTTAAAATACCTAATACATGGACATTTTTAAATGTAATGGGAAAGATACCATTCCCAAAAAACATAATCGAAACTTGTAAACTACTCAGAAATAAACTCAGTATTTTTCCAGATATCCATGAATAAAAAAGCTGAATGAATGGAGGCATATACTATATTCCTGGTTAGGAACTCAATACTGTAAAAATGATAATCTTCCTCAAATTATTCTGTGTATCACTCCAAATCCAAAGAAAGGCAATGTCAAAGAATGCTTGAACTACTGCACAACTGCACTCATCTCACATGCTAGCAAAGTAATGCTCAAAATTCTCCAAGCCAGGCTTCGGCAATACATGAACCGTGAACTTCCAGATGTTCAAGATGGTTTTAGAAAAGGCAGAGGAACCAGAGATCAAATTGCCAATATCTACTGGATCATCAAAAAAGCAAGAGAGTTCCAGAAAAATATCTATTTCTGCTTTATTGAGTACGCCAAAGCCTTTGACTGTGTGGATCACAATAAACTGTGGAAAATTCTGAAAGATATGGGAATACCAGACCATCTGACCTGTCTCTTGAGAAATCTGTATGCAGGTCAGGAGGCAACAGTTAGAACTGGACATGGAACAACAGGCTGGTTCCAAGTAGGAAAAGGAGTACGTCAAGGCTGTATATTGTCACCTGCTTATTTAACTTACATGCAGAGTCATGAGAAACGCTGGGCTGGAGGAAGCACAAGCTGGAATCAAGATTGCTGGCAGAAATATCAATAACCTCAGATATGCAGACGACACCACCCTTATGGCAGAAAGTGAAGAAGAACTAAAAAAGCCTCTTGATGAAAGTGAAAGAGGAGAGTGAAAAAGTTGGCTTAAACCTCCACATTCAGACAACAAAGATCATGGCATCTGGTCCCATCACTTCATGGGAAATAGATGGAGAAACAGTGGAAACAGTGTCAGACTTTATTTTGGGGGGCTCCAAAATCACTGCAGATGGTGATTGCAGCCATGAAATTAGAAGACACTCCTTGGAAGGAAAGTTATGACCAACCTAGATAGCATATTGAAAAGCAGAGACATTACTTTGCCAACAAAGGTCCATCTAGTCAAGGCTATGGTTTTTCCAGTGGTCATGTATGGATGTGAGAGTTGGACTATAAAGAAAGCTGAGTGGGAAAGAATTGATGCTTTTTAACTGCAGTGTTGGAAAAGACTCTTGAGAGTCCCTTAGACTGAAGGAGATCCAACCAGTCCATCCTAAAGGAGATCAGTCCTGGGTATTCATTGGAAGGACTGATGTTGAAGCTGAAACTCCAATACTTTGGCCACCTCATGCAAAGAGTTGACTCACTGGAAAAGATCTTAATGCTGGGAAGGATTGGGGACACGAGGAGAAGGGGATGACAGAGGATAAGATGGTTGGATGGCATCACCAACTCGATGGCCATGGGTTTGGGTAGACTCAGGGAGTTGGTGATGGACAGGGAGGCCTGGCATGCTGTGATTAATGGGGTCGCAGAGTCGGACACGACTGAGTGACTAACTGAACTGAACTGAATTTTAATTCAAATACCAATAATATTTAATGAAAAATATTAAAGAAAAAATTTTAACGAAAACTGACAGATTATAAAGTTTATAAGAAAGGCAAACTTTGTAGATTAAGCTTTTTTTTTTAAAAGAGCTTTTGCTACCATTTACAAAACATAATATGAGGCTGGTTGAAACAGTACAGCATTAGCTCAGGGACAGACAGATTAGTGGGAAATAACAGATATCAAAAAAATCTACCCACAAATATATTGGAATTTTGTTATTATAAATGTGGACATTCAAATCAGCAGGAAAAGAAAGGACTCTACAGTAAATAGTGTTAGAGGTTGACTTCACACTATACATAAACAAATTTCAAATGGATTACAGTTACACATAAAAAACAAATTTATCAAAATATTAAAATGTAAACACAGCTTTATAATCTGGAGGTGGAATAGGCCAAGTTAAGTAAGTCCCAAAATTCTTAAAAGAAAATAAAGACCGACTAACTTCATTCAATAATAATTTTTGAAGTCATTACAGGAGGATTACCCCTCTCTTCTACATATTTCTAAAAGATAAGTGGCAACAATTGGGGAAAATATTTGTAAAGTAATTGACAAAAACTTAATATTCAGGACTTCCCTGGTGGTACAGTGGATAAGAATCTGCCTGCCAAAGCAGGAGACACAGGTTCACTCCCTGGTTTGGGAAGATTCCATATGCCACAGAGCAAGTCTGCCTGAGCACCACAACTACTGAAGCCCACGCACCTGGGGCCTGTGCTCTTCACCAAGAGGAACCGTTGCCAGAGAAGCCCATGCAGCCCAACAAAGAACAGCCCCTGCTCTGCTACACTAGAGAAAGCCTATGCGCAGCAATGAAGACCCAGCACAATCATAAATAAATGAATAACTTTTTAAAAAGCTAACTATTCAGAGTCGACTCACTGGAAAAGACCCTGATGCTGGGAAAGACTGAAGGCAAGAGGAGAAGGGGGTGACAGAGGATGAGATGGTTGGACCACATCACCGACTCAATGGACATGAGTTGGCGCAAGCTCCGGGAGACAGTGAAGGACAGGGAAGCCTGGCAGACTGCAGTCCACAAGGTGGCAAAGAGTCGGATATGACTTAGCAACTGAACAACAACAACAACAAAATATTCAGAAAAGAGAAAGACTTTCCATGAGAAAAAGATAAACAACTTAATTACTAAAATAGGCATATGAGCAAAGGCTTTATTAGGGGAAAGATATGCCTTTTTTTCAATAAACACATGAAAAGGTATTCTTCCAATCAAGGAAATGCAAATTAAAACAGCAATGATATAACTTTCTACCACTGGATAGGCAAAATTTTTGAAGATTAATAACATCCATTTTTAGTAAAAAAGAAGAAACATTCATTCTTGTACACTATAGGTATAAACGTACATTGGTTCAGCTTTTGGGAGGAGTAAATTATACAAATAGCATTCATCCAAAATTACTCCATTTGTGTTTCCTTTGACGGTCCTCCCCTGAGGAGACTCCTAGGAAGACAGCTGCAGACATGCGGCAGTGTGTGTCCTCCCCCACCCCACCCCGAGTGTGCAGGAATACATTCATGGCAACACCGCTGCAATGCAGACAAGTTCAGAACCTGCCTAAAGCCTGGTGCTGGGTAAATGACACACACACACTCACACGGTACATGAGAAAATGTAAAGTTATGACTAGCTCTAGATATTGACATAGAAAGGGTTTCAAGGCATAAAGTTTTTTTTAATGTAGGTTATTAATAATATATATATGAGTCTAATTGCTTAAAAAATCATCGATATATTTAAGGATGCTAACAATGATTACTTTTGAGGAGGGGAGCAGCATTACTGGTGGGGGGTTAATGAGCAAGGGGGAATCTTCATGTGTATTTCTGAATTTTTTTGGTAAATCACAACAGAAATTCAGATATTTCTCTTAATTAATTTTTTAAAAATATAGGAACAGGACTTTTGTAATCATTTTTTTATACGCCAGTTGTAAAAAAAAAAAAAAGAAAGCTGATTTTGGAGCACGGTAGGTCCTTCCTACTGTTACCTATAATGCATGTCTCAGTTGCTCCCCTCACATCCACTTCACAGTTGAGAAAACTGATGCCTCTGGCCCAGGCCCTTTCCCAAAGCCCCAGCACAAGTGGCTCAGCAAAAACCAACAGTCTCCACCCTGGGAAGACTCCTGAGTATTAATTCCAGGAGGCCTTGCCCACCCACCGATCCCCAATCCCCAGGGCCACCTAGAAAAGAGAACAGAGTCAGCTTATGTTTTCACAAATTTAATCCCTGCTATCCTGGTCCCCAGCTCCAGAGCACTTCGAGGCCATACTTCCTTTCTCCTGGTCACTCAAGCCTGAGTCATCCACCACTTCCCTCCCCACTAGGAGGCCAAAGCTGGACTCAGTCCCAGGGGCCACTTTTTCCCCATCTTGACTCTTGTTGAATATAGACCCATGACCTTGATCTAATCTTGATCTGGCCTCATTCAGCAAAGGCAAAGCATGGAGAAGGAAGAACGAAGATCAGGGGCCCATCTGGGGCTGCAGTAGCCAGAACAGGAGTAGGAGCCAGGCAGAGGTGCAGGGAACTGAGAGAATCCCATAGCTTATTTGTTTCTTGATCCATCTGCTGTATTTGGTGATACGGGTATACACACCCGGATTACGTACTTTGGCGCAGGCCTTTTCCCAGGACAACACCCCAGCAAGAATCCATCTGCCCTCGACTTCACAAGCCAGTGGGCCCCCAGAATCCCCCTAGGCAAAGAGAAAGGAGTGATGGAGGCTTCCGGCCAGCTGGGGCCCAAGGGGCCAGGGGACCCAGAATGCCCACCCTCTGAGTTCTGCTTGGAAGCTTGCTTCAGTCCTTGAGAATCCCACTACCTGGACTCTTCCTTCACTCCTCAGTTGAGGACCCCATCTCAGAATATCAGGCAAAAATCAAAGTCACGGGGAAGGAAGCTGGGAGAAGGGCTCTGCCTGATGATGATGACAAAGAGGGAGGCCGAGAAAACCCCTCCCTGGGGAACTGTCCCCCATCTGGAGTCATCCCAACCGAAGGGCAGCTGCCAGAACCTCCCAGAAACTCACAGAGCACAAGTCTTCTCTGTAATTGGTGGCACAAATCATGTCCCCCAGCACAAGGGGGACAACACGGGGGATGCGGGACATCTTGCGGTACATCTGGTCACACTTCTTGTTGTCCATGATAAACACCTCGGCCTCCTGCAGCTCTGGGGCCAGTGTGGAGTTGGCTGTGGAGGAGTCCAGCGGGGTGAGGACTGACTCCTCATTCCACTCAACCCTGCCTCTTCCCAGGTTCTTGTCACCTCCAGCCTCGACACTTGGCCACAACCCTTCTCGTCTCCAGGCCCTCCTTCACCTGGCCCTTCCCCTGTGGTGTGGACCATGTCTGACAAGCACCTAACTCTCTAACGCTCTACTCCAAAATCCTTTCCTCTGGGACTCTTTTGCTTTTGAACCAAGCAGGATACAATACAAGTGTCGGTGCACCTACTCCGAAATGGAGACCCCAACACCACGCTGCTTCTCTCCAGCCTCTGAGCTTTGTACTGGCTGTGCCCTCTGCCACCTGACTGACACTCACTCCTCCTCCTGGCACCTCAGGCAGACCCTCTGCCCAGAGCTCATCCCAGACTCCTCCTGACTTACTCTTATGATCACCTGACAAAGTCTCTGTCTCTTTCCTTGTGAGTCTGTGCCCCTACCCACACTCAGTTATGAGTTCCCAAGAGGCAGGGCATACATCCTAAGTGCCAAGGGTCTGGCATGTGGCAGATGCCTGAACATTGACTTTTGTCAGGTGAATGAATAAGTGAATGAATTTATGAATCCATAACTCTAAGCTTCTGAAAGAAGCAAACGATCAGGCTTGCCTAGGTCTAAATGAAGAGCCCACAGCGAGTGCAGTGGTGTAAACCACGGCAACAGTTCTCATGTGAGGAGCAATCCTCCCACATCCAAAGAACCAGGGGTCAGAGGTAACAGCTTGGGGAATGGCACCATGAAGGGGCTCAGCAGGCAAGATCCCAACAGAATGGAGTGTACCCTCTGGGGTGCCATACCTCACCCCCAACCCCATCCTCCTTACCTGAGAAGCGCTGTTTAACCTGGCCCCAGCCAGTTACCCAGCACTGTGTCCCAACTTTCAGGTTGTAGTTGGGCTCCGGAAGGCAGATGGGCTGCACATACTTGCTGATGACGACAGGACTGTGAAGTCGGAGAAGGGCCACATCCCCCATGATGAAGGTCCGGCCCCAGTACTTGGGATGCATAATGATGTCCCTCACAGGGACCCAGAGGGTTCTTGTGGAGTTCGGGGGCATCAGCTTGGAGGTGCCAAGAATCACTGAATACTCTTTTGTCCTACAGGACACATAGAGCCCCATCTGGTTCTCAAGCAACACTATGCTCCTACCTCCACCAAGGATGCTCCCGTTAGCAGAAGTCCTGCCTGATTTGCCCTGCTCGCTCCATCCTGCCCATCCAGCCTGGGGGCCCTCAGGGTCAGAGCTAAGACTGCCTCTTCATTCATCAGTTGAGCTGATCAAGTGGCCTGGTCTATGTGTTATGTGTTTAAGCGTGCCATTATTAGCATGCACAGAGGTTCTCGTGTGTGAGGGGTGGGGTGTATGCTGAGTTTGCCTGCTGCCCTGACTAGGATAGTCTCTGTTGCTTGGGTTCCTGCCCTGGCTCAGTTCCCTGGCCTCTGTGATATCATGAGAGTGACTCTCTCCTATTCTGGACATCCCTTCCTGCTCCCTCAACCTCCTATAGTCCCACATTATTTCACAGAGGAAACAAGGAGTCTAGGCTGGGCCCTTTACAGTCTTGGGTCTCCAGAGGCCATACTCACCCCTGGATGCAGTGGGCAGCAGTCACCACCCAGTCGAGGTCAATGAGGGCCCCTCCACACACGTGCTCATTTTCCACTCGGAGGCTCACTTCCCAGGGCCAACGGCGGGTCATGTCCAAACTCTTCGGCCACCAAGGCTGGCCACAAGCTTCAGGAACAGTGTGCCAGGGAGATAGAGTGGCCACACAGAGGAGGCTAAGGATGACTAAGACCAAGATATCCCCGGGGGAATTTGCACAAGGCTGTAAACTTGCTTCCATTTCAAAGAAGGGGAAACTAAAGGTGAGAGAAGAGCAGCGGCCTATCCAAAGGCACTGAGCTGGACAGAATATAACAACAACAGAGATTTAAAAGCATCAAAACAGACGTGACAGGAGGAGGAGAGAGATACTGAGACACACAGGGAGCAAAAAGCACAGAACTTCAAAACAAGGGAGAAGCAGAGAAGGAGCCCCAAGACAGGAAATGTATTTTCTTATGTTCTCAGTCATGTTCCTAAAAGGTTTTCTGCATCTCTTACATGCAAAAGGCCTCTGTACCCATACTACTCAGAGTCAAGAAAGTCTCCAGACTTCTAAGTCAGAAATCTTTACATAGACGATTCAAGGAAAAGCCCCTTGAATGGAGCCAACAGAGGCCTCTCACTCACAGTTTACACACTGTTAATTTGCAAGTAGTTTCAACAATCAAGTTGTATGACTGTATGAATGTGAATATACATGCAGAATTGTAAATAAAATATTAGCCAATACTATATTTTTTAAAATAATGAACCATGATCACAGAGAGATTGTCCCAGCGCACAAGGGTAGTGCACAGTGGAGGCACTCTTGGTGTATTCTCCACATAAACAGTTCTTTTTCTCTAAAAAAAATCAAGTGCTTTTCTCAACAGATATAGAAGAAGACATTTCAAAAATTCAACACAGCTTTATGACTAAAAAACAAAACACGTTAGCAAACTAGGAACAGAAAGAAAATCCTTATTTATAAAAGTTACATGCAATAAACCTACAGGGAACATCATACAACATTAAAGAACAGACCAAAAAATACTTTCAGAAGCCAAGAGTAATGATACTTTTCGGGAGGAGGGCAAAGGAAGTAACTGGGAAGACAGAAGGGAGCTTCTGGGTGCTGGTACCACTCTTTCTGACTGGGTGGAGACTGCACAGATGCATTCACTGTGTGATAATATCATGAGCTGGGCACACAATTTGTGCACTTTGTGTGTGTGTGTGTGTGTGTGTGTGTGTGTGTATAATACTTCAATAGCTGATTTGTAAAATCAGTAACATTTCTCTACCCCAACCAACCTGAATACAGCACAACTATATTCAAAATAAGATACATTTTATAGCAAAAAAAATTATAAAATACCCTGGAATTCAAGTATTCAATACTAAGCAAGATGTCTGTGGTAACACATTTTAAACTCTAATAAAGGACATTGAAAATGACTGAAAAAGAACACTGAAAATGACTAGCATAAATGGAGAAAGATCCATTGTTTTTAAATAGAATAACTAAATATTTCAGATGCAAATCTTCCCAAAATTAATCTGTAAAGTCGCTTTCCCAGTTCAAATTTTTAAGAAATTTGATAAACTTACTTTAAAATTGAAATAGAAAAACAAAGGTCCATAAAGTAGAGCAAAGAAAGGATACTTGTCCTAGCAGATACTAAGGCACACATCAAAGCCATAGTAACAAAAACAGTGGTACTGACAAGGACAGATAAGTGGACCCCAAAAAAGGAACAGAGAACTTGAAATTGTTCCTCAGAATACAGGAACTTAATGTAAATAAAGGAGCTACCACAATCTCAGTAAATGATGGCTTGTTGAGCAGATGGTTCTGGGAAAACTGGCTCATTATAAAATAAATAAGAAAAACAAAACTCAATTCCTCTCTAGTAGTACTTGAAGACCTTGAAGGTAAAACTGTAAAGTTAAAAGCCAAACATGTGACATGGGATGGAAAAGAACTCTTTAAACAAACCTCAAACCACAACCCATAAAAGCATTAAACTGATTAACATGATTACATAAAAATCAAGCATTTTTGACCCCAGGAACAAGGTTAACAGATAGATGACAGATTAGTAGGTAATTTCTGCAATGTCTAAAATCAATACTTTTGTTAGAAATATACAAGGAACTCTAGGAAATCATCAAGAAAAAATACTAATACAAAGGGATAAGGACAATCAATTTATCAGAAGAGGAAATTCAAGAGGCCAAAAGCACAATGAGACATACTCATTAGTAATAAGAAAAATCTCAATTAAACTAAAGAGTCAGTTTTTTAATCTATTAGATAGGCAAAAGCTGGATGAAGCCAAGGGGTGGGAGGTCTATAACAATATATATACCTTCACAAACTGCTGGTAGGAATGCAGAGGGCTGACTCAATTAGAATATGGACAGTAGATAAAAATATGGTATCAATGTAAATTTTTGAAATTCATAGGTTGTACTGTGTGATTACCTAAGAGAATATCCTTAAAAAATACACATCAGAGTATTCAGAGATAAACAGTTGTATGCTACTCTCAACTAATTCTGAAAAAAATTACGTATATGTGTGTGTTCCTTGTACTATTTTCAGTCTTTTGTATGTTTAAAACTATTTCCAAGGAAAATATCTTTTAAATGGAGCTAAATGAAAAGAGGAGGAAAGAGAAAGAGATCTAGAGCACATATAGTTTATGCAAGTTAAAAGTACATGCACACAAAACCACAGTGTGTATTTATACCAAAACACAAAGATATGCATTGAACATACAAGAAAGGTTGGGAGGAGAGTGAAGAGAAGGAACAGGGGTGGGGCAAAGATATAAGAAGAAATAACTAAATCAACCAAACAATCCACAATAAATTGGGGTGCACCTGTGACAATGGAAACCTATGAACAAACAGGAGCAACACAACCCTCCACCCTTCAAGTCTAAGGAAAAAGACAGGAAGATCCCAGAAGAGCCAGGATCTGCAGACACTTCCATAAGGCCCAAGAGGCTCCATTTGCAAATGAACAGTTCAGAGCTCAAAAGGTTTCTTCCTGGGCATGTTCCCTGATGGGACCAAGCCTGAGTTGAACTTGAAGAGGTTCTGCATTCCCACTGGAGGCCCAGATACTCCTTCATTGTGCACTGTTGAGTCTGTACTTCCTGGCAGGCACAGGCTGTTCTTTAGAAAGCAGGCCATTTACACTGAATTTCTGCTTCCTATAGACCCAGAAACACTACCTCTGTGACCCTCTTCAGAATATACCCTCCCTGGATCCAAGGTTTTCTTGAGGCAGGGTCTTACCCTACCCACCTGGTTTGGTGCTGTCTCCTTTGTAACCTGGAGGAAAAATGGGGAACAGAGATGAAATAAGAGGTTTTAACAGGATAACAGTGAAGAAGTACACTTTTCATTAGTTCATTCAATCCTTCACCAATTATTTCCTAATCTCCCATTCTGTTCCCAGCCCTGGAGCCCAAGGCCAAGGGGCTGGGGTTGGGGACAGAGGTGTATCAGACAGACGCATCCTGTATTTGCTCTTGAGGAGCAGGATGTCCAGCAGAGAAGTCACAAGTAAACACACAGTCACTCATGTGAGATCAATGTGGGGACAAGGCCCCAGGTGTCAGGTAAGCCCAGAAGAAGAGAGAGAGTTAGAGAGGATTCTGGAAAGAGGGGTTATTGTGCCAGATCTTAAAGATGAGAGAGTAAAACAGAAATGAAAAGTGACAATGACATTCTTTATGAAAGAAACATCATGGTTAGGGTTAGAGGAATCTAGAGGATAAAGGACAAAGCCTGTGATGGCAAGAAATGACGCCAGGGGAAAGTCAGGGGTCAATCAGAAGTGCCTTCATAAGGCAGGCCAAGAAGCCTGGGTGAGACTCTGGGAGGAGGGAGGCCAATGGAGGTGTGACATGGTCAGGCTTGTATTGTGAAGGCAGTATGCAGATTAGATAGGAAGGTGAAAAGGTTGAACGCAGTAAGATTCCACCAAAGACTCTGAAGAAGCCAGGCTATAAGTGAAGAAAGCTGAACGAAGGGGCAGTGGTAAAAGACTTGATGAGCTGGATGTGTGACTAAGGAAGATAGCTGAGTCTAGGGATAACTCCCCAGTTTGATTTTAGAGAAGAGTGACTACTATCCACTGAGCAAGAGGACAGAATAAGAGAATCTAGTTTTTTGGAAGAAGAGGATCTCAACTTTGGAACCCAAGGAGCTGCGATGGCTCTAGGTCATTCAAGAACAGATGCCCAGTATGTTGCTGTGCATCCAGGCACATTGTTTCATGAGGGAGCTGCAACTCAATACCCAGGGCAAGGGAGTTCACTCAGGGAGCAGTGAAGGGGGAAGCCAGACAAGACCTCTGGGAACACCAATAAGTCAGGGATGAACAGAACATGGGGGGGGGGGCCTGGGAGGCATACAGAAGAGCACAGGAGTCACTCTGAGGTAGAGGAGAATCAGGAGGCATGGGCTGAGCGAAGCGGAGGGATTAGAGAAAATCAAAGAGGGAGGAGTGGAAAGGTCAGGGGCAGGGCAAAGACATGCCAGGAATGGGCTAAGTATTATGTGAGAAGTGAGGAAGCACCCGAAGGAAAGATGAAGTGAAAACTTAACTTGGAGAAATCCGGCAGTGAGGGGATGAGATAGGGTGAAGAAACACAGTAAATAGAAAGGGAGAGGATACAGATCTATGAGAGCAGATGGGGGGCCCAGAGTCCAGAGCAGGGGTGAGCATGCTGACCTTTAACAGGAGGCCTGTCTCTGATTCCTAAAGAAAGGGTAACAGTCAGGTTTGGAGGGGCCCCGGGGCTGAAGGAGTCAAGAGAGACAGCACCTGAGGGCCTGCGTTTCCTGAGGGAAGGAAGCCATTGCTAGCGAGGCACCCTCTGAAGAACAGAGGGTCTGAGAAGAAAGTGAAGTAGGCAACACTGGTTTAAGTGTGTGGAGACCATGAGCTTAGCCCTCAGCGCTGGAGTGACTCCCCTGGCACCACAAGGCCTCAGGAGGCTGTAGGGCTGGCGGGCCTAAGGGTAGACGCGGAGAGGGCAGGAGTTTGCGAGCCCTGGAACACGGGACCGCCCCGAGAGCGGCCCTAAGGCTCAGTAGAGAAGGGGCTCCGGGCTGGCGGGCGGCGCAGGGCCCATCCCTGCCTCTAGTGTGGGTGGGAGGAGGGCAGCATCAGGGAAGAAGGACCGGGAGCGGGAGCGGCGCGGAACAGACGCCGCCCTCACCCGAGTTCAGCAGCAGCAGTAGCAGCAGCAGGAAGCTGCGGCTCAGGCCAAACGGCCTCGAGGCGGCAAGCCCTGTGCCAAGGCCAGGCAGCGAGGCAGCCATAAGGCCCCTGAGGCGGCCTCTAGCGGCGGCAGCGGCGGCGCGCGTGAACCCCGGACGCCGCGATGACGTCACCCGCACTTGACGCACATGACGGAGCTTCAGACACGTGATGGCCCGTCCAGCACACGTGATGACGTCGATGACGCGCGACGGCGTTCCTGAAATCATGAACTCTAAGCAGAAGATGACTGCAGAGCCTTGGGTCTGTCGTTGCCTCCACAGTGGCCGGTGCCATGGAAGTACCCCCAAGTGCCTTAACTTGGTGACCGTATCCCCAAACCTGGCTAGTGAAGACACATCCAAATCCCCAGACTGGTGTTGGCGACGTGTCGTCCAGCCTCTAATCACAACCTTGTCTCTCTTGCGTTGAAGAGTTTCTCAGTTTATGTTGTTTTGAGACTCTGGAAAGATGTGGAAAGCACCAGAAAAGAAGACTAAAGCTAAGGAATCAGGGAAGATGTCCTTATAAAAGTGACATTTACGCTGGACCTAAGACTTAAACAAGAGATCTTGGGGGAGACCTCAGAAAGGCATTTATACACTTTTACAAACCACCAGTGGGATGGTCGAAACTGAAAGAAATGGTGGCGGATATGAAACCTTGGGCTTTCACAGGATGATTTGTAGAAGAATGGTGTTTTTGGATCTGCTTGGTGTATCCAGGATTGAGAGATGGCAACCAACATTCCTGCTGCTCCTGTCAAGTGTGGGGGCCCCAACTCTGGGAACACAATCTGCACCCTAGCACCTGCAGCGGTCCAGAATATAAGTTCCACTAATAGGAGGTGAGGAGAGGTGACATGTGCCACTTCGATGTAAAGGCAGTAAAAAGAAGATTGACTTCTCTACTGTGTTGATGCAGAGCAATGGCTCTCAAAGTGTGGTCCACAGAGCAGCAGGAGCAGCACCTGGGAACTTGTTAAGAGATGTACATTCTTAAGACCCACGCAAACCTACAGGATGTAAAACTCTGGGAGTGGAATCAGTTATCTGTAGTTCAACAAGCCCTCCAGGGAATTCTGAGGTAGGTAAGCATGAACCACAGGGCTGCTGCTGCTGCTAAATCACTTCAGTCGTGTGTCCGACTCTTTGCGACACCATGGACTGCAGCCCACCAGGCTCCTCCGTCCATGGGGTTTTCCAGGCAAGAGTACTGGAATGGGGTGCCATTGCCTTCTCCGCCACAGGGCTGAGAGGAGTCATGATACAGAGAAAAGCCACCTGCTGACCAAAAACACCTGATTGGGATGATACAGGAACAAGAAGTTGAATTTATTTTGTTAACCTGTGAATATTCAGTGACTTTTTTTAAATTTTATTGAGGTATAGTTGATTTACAATGTTACATTTATTTCTGCTGTACAGAAAAATTATTTATTTATATAGATTTATAGATTATATGGGGTATCCCAGGTGGTTCCGTGGGTTAAGAATCCACCTGTAATGCAGGAGACACAGAAACACAGGTTCAATCCCTGGGTCAGGAAGATCCCCTGGAGGACATGGCAACCCACTCCAATATTCTTGCCTGGAGAATCCTATGGACAGAGGAGCCTGGCAGGCTACAGTCCATGGGGTCGCAGAGTCAGATATGACTCAAGTGACTGAATAGAGAGATTATATAAATGGATTCTTTTTCATTTTTTTTCACAATGGCTTATCACAGGACATTAAGTATATTTCCTGTGCTATACAGTGGGATTCCCTGATAGCTCAGTTGGTAAAGAATCCACCTGCAATGCAGGAGATCCCGCTTTGATTCCTCATCAGGAAGATCTGCTGGAGAAGGAATAGGCTACCCACTCCAGTATTCTTGGCCTTCCCTGGTGGCTCAGCTGGTAAAAAATCTGCATGTTTATCCATTCTATATATAATTTTTTGCATCTGCTAATCCCAAACTCCTGATATATCCCTCCCTCACCCCCTCCTTGGCAACCTCAAGTCTGTTCTCTGTGTCTGTTAGCCTGTTTCTGATGCATAGCTATGTTCACTTGTGTCATATTTTAAATTCCACATATAAGTGGTATATAGTATTTGTTTTCTTCTGACTTACCTTCACTTAATACAATCATCTTGAAGTCCATCTATGATGCTGCAAATGGTCTTATTTTGTTCTTTTTCATGGCTGAGTAGTAATCCATCATATATATGTACCGTATCTTCTTTATCCATTCATCTGTTGATGGACATTTAGGTTGTTTCCAAGTCTTGGCTATTGTGAATAGTGCTTCTATGAACATAGGGGTGTGCATATCTTTTTAAATTATAGTTTCATCCATGTATATGCCCAGAAGTGGGACTACTCAATCATTATGGCAACTCTATTTTTAGTTTTTTGGGGACTGTCCATATTGTTTTCCATAGTGGCTGCATCAATTTATGGCTCCAGCAGTGTAGGAGGGTTCCCTTTTCTCCACATCCTCTCCAGCATTTATTTGTGTATTTTTTTTATAATGGTCATTCTCCCTAGTGTGACGTGATACCTCACTGTAGTTTTGATTTGTGTTTTTCTACTAATTAAATATGCTGATGTTCAGCATCTTTTCATGTGCTTGTTGGCCATCAGTATGTCTTCTTTGGAGAAATGTCCATGTAGGTCTTCTGTGCATGTTTCAATTGGGTTGTTTTCTCTGTTGAGTTATATGAGCTGTTTGCATATTTTGGAAATTAAGCCCTTGTCAGTCATATCATTTGCAAGTATATTCTCCCAGTTAGTAGGCTGTCTCTCATTTTGTTTATCATTTCCTTTGCTGTGCAAAAGCTTGTAAGTTTCCTTAAGTCCTATTTGTTTAATTTTGCTTTTATTCTTATTGCCTTGGGAGAGTGATCAAAGAAGACATTGGTATGATTTACGTAAGTGAGTTCTGCCTGTGTTCTCTTGTAGGAGTTTTATGCTGTTATGTCTTATATTTAGGTCTTTAAGCCATTTTACTTTGTGTACAGTGTGAGGCTGTGTTTTAACTTCACTGATTTACATCAGTTCAGTTGCTCAGTCGAATCTGACTATTTGCCACCCCATGGACTACAGCACACCAGGCCTCCCTGTCCATCACCAACTCCCAGAGTTTACTCAAACTCATGTCTATTGAGTGGGTGATGCCATCCAACCATCTCATCCTCTGTCATCGCCTTCTCCTCCTGCCTTCAATCTTTCCCAGCATCAGGGTCTTTTCAAATGAGACAGTTCTTTGCATCAGGTGGCCACAGTATTGGGATTTCAGCTTCAGCATCAGTCCTTCCAATGAATATTCAGGACTGATCTCCTTTAGGATGGACTGGTTGGATCTCCTTAATGTCCAAGGGACTCTCAAGAGTCTTCTCCAACACCACAGTTCAAAAGCATCAGTTCTTCCGCACTCAGCTTTCTTTATAGCCCAACTCTCACATCCATACATGACTACTGGAAAAACTATAACTTTGACTATGCAGACCTTTGTTGGCAAAGTAATGTCCCTGCTTTTTAAAATGCTGTCTAGGTTGGTCATAACTTTTCTTCCAAGGAGCAAGCATCTTTTAATTTCATGGCCGCAGTAACCAACTGCAGTGATTTTGGAGCCCCAAAGAATAAAGTCTGTCACTGTTTCCACTGTTTATCCATCTATTTGCCATGAACGTGTACTCTGATGCTGTGTACAGAGTACCCATGAGAAACGCTGGGCTGGAAGAAGCACAAGCTGGAATCAAGATTGCCGGGAGAAATATCAATAACCTCAGATATGCAGATGACACCACTCTTATGGCAGAAAGTGAAGAGGAACTAAAAAGCCTCTTGCTGAAAGTGAAAGAGGAGAGTGAAAAAGCTGGCTTAAGGCTCAACATTAAGAAAACTAAGATCATGGCATCTGGTCCCATCACTTCATGGGAAATAGATGGGGAAACAGTGGAAAAAGTGTCAGACTTTATTTTGGGGGGCTCCAAAATCACTGCAGATGGTGATTGCAGCCATGAAATCAAAAGACGCCTACTCCTTGGAAGGAAAGTTATGGCCAACCTGGATAGCATAATGAAAAGCAGAGACATTACTTTGCCTACAAAGGTTCATCTAGTCAAGGCTATGGTTTTTCCAGTAGTCATCTATGAATGTGAGAGTTGAACAGTGAAAAAGGCTGAGCGCTGAAGAATTGATATCTTTGAACTGTGGTGTTGGAGAAGACTCTTGAGAGTCCCTTGGAATGCAAGGAGAACCAACAAGTCCACCCTAAAGGAGATCAGTCCTGGGTGTTCATCGGAAGGACTGATGTTGAAGTGGAAACTCCAATACTTTGGACACCTCATGTGAAGAGTTGACTCATTTGAAAAGACCCTGATGCTGGGAAGGATTGGGGGCAGGAGGAGAAGGGGAAGACAGAGGATGAGATGGCTGGATGGAATCACCGACTCGATGGACATGGGTTTAGGTGGACTCCAGGAGTTGGTGATGGACAGGGAGGCCTGGCATGCTGCGGTTCATGGGGTCGCAAAGAGTCGGACACGACTGAGCGACTGAACTGTTACTGATACTGATGCTGTGAAAGTACTGCACTCAATATGCCAGCTAATTTGGAAAACTCAGTAGTGGCCACAGGACTGGAAAAGGTCAGTTTTCATGCCTGTCCCTAACAAAGGCAATGGCAAAGAATGCTTAAACTACTGCACAATTCCACTCATCTCACATGCTAGCAAAGTAATGCTCAAAATTCTCCAAGCCAGGCTTCAACAATATGTGAACCATGAACTTCCAGATGTTCAATCTGGTCTTAGAAAAGGCAGAGGAACCAAGATCAAATTGCCAACATCCGCTGGATTATCGAAAAAGCAAGAGAGTTCCAGAAAAACATCTATTTCTGCTTTAATTTCTGCTTTATTGACTATAACTCCAATATTTTAGCCACCTAATGCAAAGATCTGACTCATTTGAAAAGACCTTGATTCTGGGAAGGATTGATGGCGAGAGGAGAAGGGGATGACAGAGGATGAGATGGTTGGATGGCAACACCGACTCAATGGACAGGAGTTTGAGTAAACTCTGGGAGTTGGTGATGGACGGGGAGGCCTGGCATGCTGTAGTCCATGGGGTCTCAAAGAGTTGGACACAACTGAGCAACTGAACTGAACTGAACTGATGGGAATGCAGACCTTTGGGGAAAATGTGGAGGTGAGCAGCAAGCAGAAGCAGGAGAGGAGGAATAATATTACTCATGCCCCTGCCTGAGTAAGTTTTACTCCCAGCTCCAGTCTCTCTTGATTCTCTAAGCTATAAAGGCTATGAAATTAGTGTACAAAGCTCCATGCAGACATGCTGATAACTATAATAGGAGTACAGGGAGCAGGACCCTGCTAGCTAAAACCATTCCTAGACTCATCAATGAGTAGGTGTGGACTTACCTCCCCCTCCAAGCCTTAATGAAAACCATGAATAGTTTCTTAGCCAAATGAAAAACTAGTTTTCTACAGAGTATGTCATATGCAACCCCACAACTGCAAGGAGAGAAGACCATCAGAACACAAAAGAACAAACATTTATTCAGCTGACAGCAGAAATCTCCATACTCCGTAACTGCCTCAACACAACTTGGGGTAAGCCTGGATGTGGCCGCTGGAGCACTGAGAAGGGGATTCCAAGACTGAGTTGCCCCAGGAGGATTTGTGTGGCAGAGGATGGGGACTCGGATCCACACTGGGCAGCAGGGGACCTTCTGCCAACCCAGACAACTGAGTCAGAAGTGGACACGGTGTGGCCTCCTCAGTCTCTCCTAACAATCACCACGCAGACTGGTTTGATAAAGTGTCAGGTCTAATGCTGTTTCACCATTGGTGATGTCTCTTCTTTGTTAGATGATGCCCAGATGTAGATAAAGAATCATGAAGCATCACCTGGCAGGTTGCTGTCCATCCAGCTGGGATGGTTTCACCCACTCCTTCCCAGCAGGCAGAGCACAGCCAAGGGGTAGGCATGGATGGGGCGGTGCCTGGAACAGCAGGCTGGGAAAATTCCAGGGTTCTTTCTTTGCTACCACTTTCTGTCATGTGGATCTCCACAGGGTCAGTGAATCCCAAATGGAATGGAGGAAATGGCACTGGGTAGGAGTGGGAGGTCAGAGGCAGAGCTAATGTGAGACTCAGAAACGGGGGAGCGTGGACCAGGGTGATCACAGGGTCACCAGGATGCCCAGGGGCAAGAGCAGAGACAGGATAAAGAATCCACCTGAGGCACAAGAGGACACCTTGATGATTTGATCAATGACCCAGTCCTTGTACTGGCTAACTTCTGTATAAACTGCAGGCAATTCAGTGCGACCACAGGCAATGCCCCAACTCACAATCCCCACCTGGACCCAGGTGTCATTAAATTCACAGACCAGAGGGCCCCCAGAATCTCCCTGGAGAAAAAAAAAAGAATGGAAGGGGATCATCAGCAAAACAGGCTGATTTCTAGCAAGGCACTTAGGGACCTTGCTAGTGTCACCAAGGTCCTCCCCAGGTACCTACCAGGCCCAGGTTTCCTTGAATGGCATTTGAGACCTGAAAACTTTAACATCATCTGAGAAATACTACTCCATCCCAGGTTCTCAGGAACCCACAGGAGCTATACTGCCAGTAAACCCTGGACATCAATCCTGCCAGGATATACTCAAATTCTCCTTCAGTGCCCCTAACCCTCCCCTTCCCCTGCCCCTCTCCAAACCTCCCATCACCCAACAACTAAAGGGACATCCCCTGGCACTGTGAATAGCTTCCAGAGCCCCTCTCCGGCTTTAAGGCCAGAGTCTGTTCCACTGGTCAGTTCTGGGCCTCCCAGCTGTGAAATTCTCTCACTATCATTCCAGCAAGAAGGCTCCAGAGTCCTCACCTCTGGAGTCACCCGAACTCTCTCCCCGCCCTAAACCCACACATCCAACTACATCCTCTACCAGCGGCCCCTGTCTCCAAACACATCCAGACTTGGTAAACCCCCAACTCACACACATACCGCACATCCTGCCTCAGCCCTTTTCTGGTAGGCCCCTCACCAACCAGCTCATCATAAACTCAGAGTCCTCTTCAAGCTCTCCTTTGACATGTAGTCAGTCACCAAGAAGTGGTGACATAATCCCAAACACAATCCCTTTACCCACCCCCACCAGGTCCCACCGGGGGCTCAGCACCATTGCCACATCATGAAAAACAAACTTCTGGCCTACAAGCCTGCCTGGACAGGACCAAGAAACACAGCACAGCACTGCAGGCCACACATTCTGACTCCAGCCCCCGACTCTGGCCATACTGGCCTCCTCGTTGCTCCAGACCTGAAACCCCCATTCCCTACACATGACCGGTGCTTCAGACCTTGAGCCCCGGACTCTGCTCCCTCTCCCAGCAGCGATGTTCTCCTCTTGCCAGAGTCCAAACACTCATCCTCTGACACCTGTCCCCTGTCCCCTGCTCAGGAAGGCTGCTCGGGCCAGAGGGGAGGCTGTGGGCTCAGGGCTCCTACAAGCACTCCCAGGGGGACCTGGAACTTATGTCTCTGGAGGGACCACATCTGTATAATAAGATGTATAACGTCTAGGTGGCAGGGTTGTGAGCTGGGAAACTGAGCTAATGTGGGTGAATGCTGACACTGGCACAGAAGTGCCCATAGAAAGAACTCAGTTATAGGAACTACATGATCATCATCATCACCCCCAACTTCACCACACCCTGGCAGCACCCTTAGGATGGAAGGGCAGCTCCCTATTGGAAGAACAGGCCAGGCCAGCTCACAGGTGTCTTGAGGGGTTCCCCCGTGAATCTCCTTAAGACTGAAAGAGGAGGTGGGAAATAACCCAGGCCCTGCCACTGGGAAACAGAGAAGGCAATGGGACCCCACTCCAGTACTCTTGCCTGGAAAATCCCATGGACGGAGGAGCCTAGTAGGCTGCAGTCCACGGGGTGGCAAAGAGTCAGACATGACTGAGTGACTTCACTTTCACTTTTCACTTTCATGCGTTGGAGAAGGAAATGGCAACCCACTCCAGTGTTCTTGCCTGGAGGATCCCAGGGACGGGGAAGCCTGGTGGGCTGCCATCTATGGGGTCACACAGAGTTGGACACAACTGAAGTGACTTAGCAGCAGCAGCAGCCGCCACTGGGGAATAAGGAAACTGCACACCCTCAATATAGAGATGACAAGGGACCCATCCACTCACCTTGCAGGGGCTTTTACGATCTTCGTGATAGCCACAGATCATCCCTTTTCGAACTAGTGTGCGACGATATCCTAACCATGTCTGCAATTTCTCATTACATAATGTGTGGCGAAGAAGGATCTGGTCAGTCTCCTGAAGAATTTTTGGCAGTGCTGTGGCTACAGAAAGACAACTCAGAAATAAAACGTTTGCTTGAGTGGAATAGAACGGGGCCCCCAGATCCCATTCTGGCTCTTTTTTCTTTGGTTTGTTTGAGGTTTTTGGCTGTACTGTGCAGCATGCAGGAAGGATCTTAACTCCCTAACCACGGATCAAATCCGCATCCCCTGGAGTGGAAGCATGGGGTCTTAACCTCTGGACTGCAAGGAAGTCCCACATTCTGGGTCTTAATTAGGGCATTCACACTCCTTTCTTCTAAGAGAAGGAAGGACAGTGGGTTTTGTCCCATCTGATACAAAAGGACCTGAGGCCAACTGATGACATGGGGAGCAGACGAAGTAAGAAGCAAAGCCAAGTCACAAGGAGGAACATATCAGGACAGAAAGAGACAAGGCTTCTTAGAAGGCCTGATACAAAAGCAACTGTCATCACTCTGAGCATCAGCAGTAACAGTGACAGGTGTCTGCACAGGGCAGGGTGCAGGCCTCCTCCCACATTGGAGGGCTGACAGACCCACCAACAGGGCTGCTCTGGATAGACCCAGGCACAAGAAGCTCCCTCCCCACCTGGCAGGTAGTTCCAGAGCAGGACAGCTCTGACTGGCAGATAGCTCATCATCCTGGAGCTGAAGTCCGCCCTGGAGAGGACCCATCATACCGGGACCCACGCCCCAGGTCTGACATAGCAAGAGGAATCCCTGCTGCACTTCAGTCACTCCCAGACAGCCTCCTCTCTACCTCCTCCCTTGCCCACCGGTAGAGAACCAGCCTCCCTGTCCTTCCCTTCAGCCTGCAGGCCAGCCCCAGGGCACTAGACCTCCCCCCTCAGATCCTGCCCTGCCAATCTCACCATTTTCGATCTGTCGGCCCCATCCAGTCACCCAGCACCGTGTCCCAGTTTCTGCTTCAAAATTCTTTTCAGGGAGACATACTGGCTGGATGAATGCAGAATAATTCACAGAGTGGGCCAGCAGAACAAGGGCAATGTCATTACTCAAAGTTCTAACATCATAAGAGCTATGGCAAACGATGTCTTGAACTGGAATGACCTTTCCCAATCGGGGAAGTAACAGTGTGCTTCCCATCCGCACTGTATATTCCTCAAAGCTGTGGAAAGAGAACATGCCCCTCACAGAGATGCTGGAGGGCCTAAACTCCACCCCACCACCCCTTCCAGGTTCTTCTCATCTTGATCCCATCTCCTATACTAGCCATCAGGGCTTTCGAGGTTACTCAGCGGTAAAGAATCTGCCTGCCAATGCAAGAGACTTAAGAGACTCGGATTTGATCCCCAGGTCTGGAAGATCCCCTGGAGGAGAGCATGGATACCCACTCCAGTATTCTTGCCTGGACAATCTATGGACAGATGAGTCTGTTAGGCTACAGTCCATAGGGCCACACAGAGTCAGACACGACTGAAGTGACTTAGCACACATGAGTCATTGGCCTTTTTCTCCCTCTACACCACATCCCCTTGCAGACCCTAACCACTGGAGTCAGTGGCCTCCAACTGACGTCCCACAGCTACTGGAGCAGAACCTGGGATCTTGGTAGAAATGCAAAACTCACGTAGCCCTCACAGTGAACACAAACTAGGGGCTGTGGCCTCTTTTTCAGATGAAGAAGAGGAAAGCGGGGGAATGGCTCCACTTCACACAGCCTCAGCCGTAGGCCAAGCCCAGAACCGAAAACACTCACCCAAATATGCAGTGAGCTGCAGTCAGTACCCACTGTGGGGCAATGAGGGAGCCTCCACACACGTGTTTATCGTTGATCCGCAGGCTCACCTGCCAGGGCCACTTTGTGTCTGGGGCTGGCGTTCCACCAACTATCCTCATTTTCCGATGGCCACACGATCCTTGGCTCAGTAAAAAGTGAGGCTGGGGGTGAAGCTGCTGCCTCCCTTCTAATACCTCCACCTCCTTCCACCCCCACCACCACTATCTCTGCATCTGCGCCCCACCCCCCTCACCGCTGAGGTAGAGACAGGTTTCCTCACAAGCCCACCAGGATAGTCACCCAGCCAGGGATGTGCTGCCTCTAGTCCCCAGGCGGGCCTGTAGAGCCCTGTGCAGAAAGCAGCAGCTACCTTGTACAAACCACCCTCCAAAGGGAGGAGGGGTCTGCAGAACATCTTCCGCCGGGGTTGTAGGCCGCCCTGGAGCTGTTGGAACCTCCTCGGACTTCAGGTGTCCTGGAGCTGAGGGGGTCTCTGCGACTGCCCGGCTCATTGCAGAATCCTCCCTGGGTCTGGCACCCTCACCTGAGGGAGGCGAGGGACCAGGGAGAAAAGGAGCTGCCTGGAGCGCGGCCCGCGGCACAGCCCAGGGCACCATCCCCAGTTCCCCTTCCCGCCCCCAGCCCCAGTCCAGCCGCCAGCCCCAGCTGCCGCGCAAGCAGCCCAGCCGAGCCACCTCCAGTCCTTGCCGGCCCTGTCTCACAGAGCTGTGGCCGAAGGAACAAGAGCCAGACCAGAAGGCCCAGGGGGCCGCCGCGGGGAGCTCCCGGAGACGCCATGGCCGCCTCTGGCCGCCTCCGCGCTCCGCGGCGCCCCCTGTTGGAGGGAACACAGAGCCAGGGCCTGCGGCTCCAGCATCTTCCCTCGCTGCTGCTTCAGCTGCGCTTCTTCAGTCCAGCCTGGTGGTGGTTTTAAGGCCCTTGAACTCGTAGTTAAGTTCTCCACGTTAAAGTAGAGATATCAGGAATTAGATGCCTCAGCGTGATCTAAACACTGGAGACTTATTTAAAAAAGAAGAAGAAAAAATACGATCTGCCCAATGAAACATAAAAGAAGAACAAAAAAATATAATAAATAGAAAAACACAGGACAAAATGGCAGTTTCCAGCTCGAATATAATAGCATCTGCAATGAGCGTGAATGAGTTGACCATACCAAACAACATAACAGCTTTCAAACCAGAGGAAAAGGCAAGGTCCAGAAGTAGATCACTGAAAATACAAATTTACACAAAGAGATACAGATACCTGGAAAATAAAGAGATAGAAAGCAGAATGCCAGGACACACTGGTGCAAAAGAAACAAAAAAAGCTGGGATAATATTAAATGAGAGCATAAAGAGAAGACTGTGTAAGGGACAGAGGGACTTAGATACATAAGAAAAAGCCTTTAGAAGGTGAAGCACAGAGGACCAATTATGGGAAACTGGGAAGTTATAATTCCCTCGTGATTTCCCTTTTAAAGGATGGCCATTCACTAGGGTTTTGACTTTGTTTCAGAAATATGGGATTTTTTTTAATTGATTTTAATATTATTGATATGTGGCTCATAAACAGAATGTATATCACACAGATTCCCTGAGATTACTGATTTTCCATAGGCTCTTTTAAAACTTTACTTAGCTGCACTGTGTTTGGTTTGGCACACACGATCTTTTTAGCTGCAAAAGGTAGGATCTAGTTCCTGACCAGGGATCAAACACAGGTCCCCGCCTCCCGCCACACTGGAAATGCAGAATCTTAAAATTCGACCACCAGGGAAGTCCCTCCTTAGGCTTTTATTCTGCAAGTTCCCCCGAGCATTCAATAAGTGTCCTCTGTCGGTAGCTGTCAAATTCCTCATAGCACTGTTAGATCTAGGTGATAAATTGTGAGGCAACTCCTCTGTGTTTTTGCTTAATTTTGCCTACATAACTTGTCACCTTCCTGAGAGCAGCATATAAGCTCAAGTGTGCACTGCCTGACACATCATACTTCTAACCAAGTACACAGGCTCCTCATCTCCCACTTTCTAGAGAGTAATGCATGCCATGAAAACTCCCCCAGTTAAATGGGAAACTAGTCTCCTAATATGCTATGTGTAACACCGCAAACTTCAGGAGAGCACAGCTCAGAACATACAAGAGACTCTCCAAATGTTTATTAGTTTCATACCTGACATTTCCGCTCTCCTAGATGCTGAGTGGTGAGTGCAGATGTGGTCACCGCAGCACTCGGAAGGTGGTCCCAAGACTGAGTTGACCCGCGAGGGCGTGTGCAGCAGAGTCTGCACACTCACAGAGTGATCTGCACTGGGGAGCAGAGGGCCTTCTCCCAACCCAGACAACTGAGTCAGATGTGGAAATGACGAGGCCTCCTCACTCCCTCCCAACAATCATCAAGCGGACTGGTCTGATAAAGTATCAGGTCTAACACTGCTTCACTGGTGACAATGGAAAAATGTTCCCCAAGACCCGTGCAGCATCCTGAAGCATCACCGGGCAGGTCACTGTCCACCCAACTGGGATGGTTTCACCCACTCCTTCCTGGCAGGCGGAGCACGGCCTACAGTAGGCCTGGATGAGGCAGGTTCCTGGACACCAGGCAGGTACAATTTCAGGCTCCACTTGCTGCCACTCTGTCATGTGGATCCTCCACCAGATCAGTGGATCCCAAATGGATCTGAGGACAGGGCATTCAGTGGGAGTGGGATCTCAGAGGCAGGGCTACGGTGAGACTCAGAAACAGGAATGGCAGGGGCCAGGGTGCCCACAGGCAGCAACAGACACAATAGTAGAATAAGGAATCCAGAGTCCAGACCCGATGCTTGACTCATTCTTGCAGTGATCCAATCCTTGTAGAAACTGACGTCTGTGTACACCACGGGCACTTCTTTCAAACCACAGCGATCACCCCAGCTCACAATCCCCACCTGGACCCATGATTTCTGAGACTGACAGACCAGGGGACTCCCAGAATCTCCCTGGAGGAAAAACAAATAAACAAACAAAAGAATGGAGGAGACGATCATCCTAACAGGTTGGCAACTATGAAAGTACTGGGGAGACAGGCACCAAGGTCCTTCCCCAGACCCAGGTTTCTGTGAATGACATTTGAGAGCTGAACACTTTAACATCATCTGAGAAATACTATTCTTTCCCAAGTTCTAGGAACGCACAGGAGCTATAAGGCCAGTAAGCCCTGGACATTGGTCATGCAGGGATATACTCAAATTACCATCATCGCCCCCACTTTACTGCACCCTGGCAGCACCCCCAGGATGGGAGGGCTGCTCCCTATTGGAGGAACAGGCCAGGCCAGCTCACAGACGTCTTGAGGGGTTCTCTATTGAATCTCCTAAAGCAAAGGCTGAGAAAGAAAGTGGGAGATAACCCAGGCCCTGATACTAGGGAATAAGGAAACTTTCAGGGGACAGCCTCAATACAGAGATGGCAAGGGACCCATCAACTCACCCTACAGGGACCTTGATTCTTTATGTTCTGGGCACAGATCATCCCTTTTTGGACCCGATTGCCTGATCCATTTCCTGCTTTCTCGACCATCTCAGCACATTGCTTTAGGGAGATAATGAGTTGTTCAGCTTCCTGAAGTTTAGGTGACATTGAAGTTGGGTCTACAGAGACAATTCAGGAGTAAGAGAATCTGCATGAGTGGAACAGGGCAGGGTCATTCAGATCCCATGGTGGGTCTTGATCAGGGCATTCATACTCCTTCCCTCTTAGAGAAGGAAGGACAGTGGGTCCTGTCCCATTTGACACAGAAGGACCTGAGGCCAACTGCTGACACAGGGAGCAGACGAGGTAAGAAGCAAAACCAAGTCAGAAGGAGGAACATAGCAGGACACACAGAGACAAGGCTTCTTACAAGGCCTGATACAAAAGCAAGTGTCGTCACTCTGAGCATCAGCAGGAGCAGTGACAGGTGTCTGTGCAGGACAGGGTCACAGACTCCGGGTCAGGTAGTGCCCACAGGTACCAACCCAGCCTCCTCTGAGGGCTGCTCTGGCTAGACCTACATCCCAGGCACAAGAAGCTCCCTCCCCACCTGGCAGGTAGTTCCAGAGCAGGACAGCTCTGACTGGCAGATAGCTCATCATCCTGGAGCTGAAGTCCGCCCTGGAGAGGACCCATCATACTGGGACCCACGCCCCAGGTCTAAGTAACAGGAGGAATCCCTGCTGCACTTCAGTCACTCCCAGACAGCCTCCTCTCTACCTCCTCCCTTGCCCACCAGTAGAGAACCAGCCTCCCTGACTCTCTTTTCAGCCTGCAGGCCAGCCCCAGGGCACCAGACTTCCCACCTCAGATCCTGCCTGCCAGTCTCACCAAATTCTAAAGTTCGTCCCCATCCGGTTATCCAGCACTGTGTCCCAGGTCTCACTTCAAAATTCTTTTCAGGGAGACACACTGGCTGGATGTATGCAGAATAATTCACAGAGTGGGCCAGCTGAAGAAGCGCAATGTCATTAGGAGTAAGGTCCCAATCAAAATCCTTATGTGAAATGATGTCTTTAACTGGAACAACCACTGTAGTTTTGCAATGTGAATATAAATACGCGGTTCCCATCTTTACCGTAAGGTCTCGAAAGCTGTGGGAAGACAATATGCCCTCACAGAGAGGCAGAGGGGCTACACTCCCCTCCAACCCTTCCAGGTTCTTCCCAGCCTGTTCCCATCTCCTACACCAGCCATCAGCCTTTTTCTCCCTCTAAACCACATCCCCTCCTCACCCCTAACCACTGGAGTCAGTGACTCTCCAGGTGATGTCCCAGGACCACAGAGTAGTACCCGGGATCTTGGCAGAAATGCAAGACTCAGGTTTTGAAGCTGTGGCTTCATTATAAGGTAAAGAAAGGAAAGCTCCGGGAGGAGCTCAGGTAGGGGGATGTGAATGGCTCTGTTTCAGGTAACCCAAGCCACAGATCAAGCCCACTGCGCCAGATACTTACTGTTCTACACAGTGACCTGCTGTCAGCACCCACCGTGGGGCAATGAGGGAACCTCCGCACCTGTGGCGATCTCTGAACTGCAGGCTGACCTGCCAGGGCCACTTTCTTTCTGGGGCTGGCTTTCCACCAATTATCTCCAAAATCCGATTGCCACAGGCTCCTTGGCTCAGTAAAGGGGACCAGAGTGAAGCTGCTGACTCCATTCCACCCTCCCCATCACCTCCACTTCCTCCACCACCTCCAACACCAACACCACTTCCTACTCCACCACCACCTCCACCACCTGTGACTCCCAAAGCAGAGCCAGGTTTCCTCTCAAATTATCCAGAGTGGTCTAACCCTGCAACCCACCCCACCCCTACTCCCCCACCCCTGGCCAGGACATGATCCCAGTTGGCCTCCAAGCTTAAGTACAGCCCTGCACAGAGGCAGTACCTAGAGGCGGCAACCCTTCCGATACAGGGGTCTGGCTGGATCCCGCAGCCTCTTTCGCTGTGGGGGTGGGTGGCACAGGAGCAACAGCGGGTACAGGAACCTGCAGGGATTTTAGGTGCCCTGAAGCTGATGATGCCTCTGGGAGTGTCAGGCTCAATGCACAATCCTCCTCACGTCTGGCACGCTCACCTGGGAACATGAGGGTCCAGTGAGAAAAGCAGCTGGCCCCAGCAAGGACCCTCATCACCAGCTTCTTCCCAGGAAACCATCCCATCTCCAAACCCAAACTCCTAACCCCCACCCCCAAACCCCAGTACCTACCCGCGCCCCCTGCGAGACACCCCCACCCTCAGCACCACGCAAGAAGCCTAGCCCATCCAAGTCCAATCCCTGCCTGCCATGGTCTCCCTGATTTGGGGCCAAAGGACCAGGAGCCGGACCAGGAGGTTCAGGGAGCCACCAGGCCAAAGGACCAGGGAGCCTCCGTGCCTGCGGCGGTCGCTCCGAGAAGCCATGGGCACCTCTAACTGCCTCCGCGCTCCACGGCGCCCCCTCGCGGCATCTCCGCATCTGGCCTCAGTTGCCAGGAACTCAGGGCTAGGGCCGAATCCCAAAGCGGCTCCTCCAACATCCTCACTTCCTTCTTCCTCAGCCATGCACTTTCATCTATTCTGGTTGTGTTTTAAGGCCCTTGGCTTATGATTAATTTTCCATCTTAAAGGAGAGATATTCTGGGTTAGATACCTTAGCGTGATCTAAACACAGGAGCCCTAAAAGAAAGAAAGAAATACACAAATGCAATCTGTCCAATGAAACGTAGAAGAAAATCAAAAGAAACAAGGTACAGAGAAAGTGCAGAACAGATGGCAGTTTTGAGCGTGAATAGAGTAGCAGCTGGGTGAATGAGTTGAACATACCAGACAACAAAACAACTTTCAAATTGGAGGAAAAGTCAAGGCCCAGAAATACACTCTCTGAAGAGGCAGACTTATACAGAGAGATGCACACACGTGGGAAATGAAGGAATAGAAAGGGAAATGCCCGGTCACACTGGTGCACAACCAACAAACAAAAGCTGGCATAGCAATATGGTCACTAGATCATAGCGTTTAAAGCAAAAATGATACAAGGGACAAAGGGAGTTAGGTCCAGTACGACCAAAACATAAAGGATAGGATACAGTGACAGCCTTTAAAAGGGAAAGCAAATGGGACCAATTTAGGGGAAACAGGGACTTCTTATACACTTCTCTTAGGAAGCTGACAATTTACGTAGGCAAAATTAGCGAAAATATATACTACTTGACTCTCATAACTCACCATCTAGACCTAACAGCACTGTGATGAACTTTACAACTAACTACTGAGAGAGAACACTCTCACTGAAGACATAGGGAACTTTCAGAATCAAGGCCCTAAGGAAAATCAATAATCTCAAGGAACCAATGTGATACACATTCTCTTCATGAACCACACGTCAATAACACGAAAACCAACTTTAAAAAATACTCTATTCCTGAAAAAAAGCCAAAAATCTAGATAAAGGTGCACCTTTAAAAATTAGGAAATCACGAGGGAAATTTGACATTTTAGAGATGAATGCCAATGAAAGCATTACCTATGAAATTGTATATGATACAGCCACAGTGAACTTCCAGATATTCAAGCTGGTTTTAGAAAAAGCAGAGGAACCAGAGATCAAATTGCCAACATCTGTTGGATCATAGAAAAAGCAAGAGAATTCCAGAAAATATCTACTTCTGCTTCATTGACTACACTAAAGCCTTTGACTGTGTAGATCACAACATACTGTGAAACATTCTTAAAGATTGTTATAACATTATTATAATATAGATTGCTATAGTTTTATTACAATATATACTATATATTATTAAATTTAATATATTAAATATATTGATATAAATATATTATATATATTATTAAATATATTACTTGTATACTATAAATATATAGTATATATACTATATATATTATAAATATAGTTTATATATAATATATAGTTACATAATAAATACATATTAAATATGGGAATATATTAAATATGGGAATATATATTAAAGATGGGAATACCAGACCATCTTACCTGCTTCTTGAGAAATCTGTATGCAGGTCAAGAACCAACAGTTAGAACCAGACATGGAACAACAGACTGCTTCCAAATTGACAAAGGAGTACGTCAAGGCTGCTTACTTAACTTACATGCAGAGTACATCATGCAAAATGCCAGGTTGGATAAAGCACAAGCTAGTATTAAGATTGCTGGGAGAAATATCAATAACCTCAGATACACAGATGATACCACCCTTATGGCAGAAAGTGAAGAGGAACTGAAGAGCTTTGTGATGAAAGTGAAAGAGGAGAGTGAGAAAACTGGCTTAAAACTCAACATTCGAAAAACAAATATCGTGGCATCCAGTCCCATCACTTCATGGCAAACAGATGGAGAAACAATGGAAACAGTGACAGACTATTTTCTTGGGCTCCAAAATCACTGCAGATGGTGACTGTGGCCATGAAATTAAAGGATGCTTGGAAGGAAAGAAAGGAAAGGAAGGAAGGAAAGCTATGACCAACCTAGACAGCATATTAAAAAGTAGAGACATGTCTTTGCCAACAAAGGTATATCTAGTCAAAGCTATGGTTTTTCCAGTAGTCGTGTATGGATGTGAGAACTCCAGCATTCAAGGGGGTCCCCTCACTGTTCTCTGGAGTTTCAACTTCAGCATCAGTCCTTCCAATCAATATTCAGGAGTGATTTCCTTTAGGATGGACTGGTTGGATATCCCTGCAGTCCAAGCAACTCTTAAGAGTCTTCTCTAACACCACAGTTCAAAAGCATCAGTTCTTTGGTGCTCAGCTCTCATATCCATTGGAGAAGGCAATGGCACCCCACTCCAGTACTCTTGCCTGGAAAATCCCATGGATGGAGGACCCTGGTGGGCTGCAGTTCATGGGGTTGCTAAGAGTCGGACACGACTGAGGGACTTCACTTTCACTTTTCACTTTCATGCATTGGAGAAGGAAATGGCAACCCACTCCAGTGCTCTTGCCTGGAGAATCCCGGGGACAGGGGAGCCTGGTGGTCTGCCGTCTATGGGGTCACACAGAGTCGGACACAACTGAAGCGACTTAGCAGCAGCAGCAGCACATCCACACAATACTACTGGAAAAATTATAGCTTTGAATCAACAGACCTTTGTTGGCAAAGTACTGCCTCTGGTCTTTAATGTGCTGTCTAGGTTGGTCATAGCTTTTCTTCCAAGGAGCAAGCTCTTTCAGAGGGTGGTTCTATCCAGCCACCAAGCCCTGATAGAAGGGTCATCCTAATCACCACCTCTTCCCTCCCACCTGAGCCCCACATCTTATTTCTGCTCAGACCCTAGTCCCTAATTCACAACAGAAAGTCCATATATATTTGCCAGAAAGGGTAAAAATGACTGCCATTACACTGGGGGTTGCTGCTCTCGTTTCTGAGAGGCCATGCCTGACGTTTCTACGACCTAGAGGCTGAGGCTCAATATCTGAGTTACTTGAACTGAAATCCCTTGCCCACCACAAGAAGAACATTCTACTGTCAGCAAACAAAGTGCACCCACACGGAGGCTGTAGACTTCCCAGGGCTTGGGATTCTCCTCCCAGCAGGGGCTGGAACATCTGCTTCCCATGTGGGATTCTCCCTCTTTGACAAGACAACCTGGGAAGGAAAAGGGGGCAGAAAAATGAGCTGAGAGACCCTGAGAGAAAGAAGTCGGGCGACAGACGAGACGTCAGTATTCACTTTCCATTCATTCACTCACTCAGATGGCTCTATCTGAAACCTGGAAGCTGGAAGGGGGAAGACTGAAAACACAGTCTCTCTTAAGCTTGGGCAC